>JAJHSJ010000017.1:36584339-36700285 GCA_021015155.1 Magnolia officinalis | reverse complement strand
TTTCTAGGTTCTCTCGCTCAACTCCTAGGTTGCCCTCGCTCAATTTTTACCTTCCCTCCCTCGCTCAATTTCCTACGTTGCCTCGCTCAATTGCTACGTTGACTTGCTCATTTCTAGGATCCTTCTACCTTCCCTCCCCCTCAATTCTTTAGGTTACCTCTCTGAATTCCTACATTGCCTCGCTCAATTTCTAGGTTTCCTTCGCCTCAATTCCTAGGTTACCTCACTGAATTCCTACGTTGCCTCGCTTAATTTTCCTACGTTGGTTCGCTCAATTTCTAGGTTCCCTCCCGCTCAACTCATAGGTTGCCTCGCTCAACTTCTAGGGTTCCCTCGCTCATTGTCTCAGTTCCGCTCGCTGAATTTCTTGGTTTGCTCGCTTAATTTCTAGGTTTTCCGCTCAATTTTTTTAGGTTGCCTAGCCTGGTTTGTACGTTGCCTTGCTTGCTAATTTAATGTTTGCCTTCACAAAGCACTCATTTTGTAATTTGTCTCCCTCAATTTTTAGTTTGCTTCGCTCGATTTCAACTATGTTTAATTTTTTGCGTTATGATTCTTTAAGTAGTGAAATTTGCTTTTAATATATTTTCAATTACATGTTTGTAGGTGACGATTCTTGTTCTCAATTTCCAAACCCATCCTCTAAGTGTTCATTGAGATGGTGGTTCGACACGGTGAAGGGTGGATTAGAGAAGCATGATACTCGGCTAAGCCTATTCAAGCAATCCCCATTTTCGTTCTTGTTGCACCTCTCATCTTTTCGATTTATAGGGGCTCTATTTCACCTTCTTCTTGTAAGATATAAGGTGATCTTATATTTGAGATACAGGGGACACGGTTGCAATTCACCGAGATAGACTTCGCCCTCATAACAGGGCTTAAGACTGGGGAGCTTACAATACCAGAAAAGCGTCCCATTAGTAGTACATTAAAGGACAAATACTTCAGAGAATATCCAGTTTATAAGAAGCATTTATTAGATGTGTTTAATAAATTCGTTGATACCAATAAGCACGAGGATGTCGTGAAGGTTGCTCTACTTATGTGTGTAGAGTATTTTGTTGGGGAACCGAATCGAAAACTATGTGTAACATGGATTATATGTACCTAGCAGACTCCATAGAGGATTTTTATAACTATCCTTGGGGTAGTTTGGCCTACAATACAATGTTGCAAGGGGTCGCAGCTGCTGTGATGGCATCAGGTGCGGTTCGCTACAATGTATATGGTTGCGTCTTTCCTCTAGGTAAGAACTCTTTATTTATTCTACATGATTATATTCAATTGTGGATTTTTATCCTCATGCAATTTCTTTAAAATAGATATGGGCTGTAGAGAGATTACCGCGGCCCTGCGAGAGTGTGTTATTTCATTTGTTCCCTCGCAAATTCCACGCTTCATTCAATATCGAGGCTGGAAGGGTTGGAGGTACAACAAAATATGCAATTTTTGAGAGTGAAGCTGTAAGTATATGTATTTCTCCCCGCGTTCACTTTGCTTGATTTGACACTTACACTCCGTATATTAACATCAATCTGGGTTCTTTTGCAGACTATCTTAATAAAGAACTTGGAACCCACCTTACGAGAATGGGAAACGGACGCCGTTCGCTTGCTCCGTGATAGTTTTCATGTGAGATATCATGAGCGTTTAATTAAAATGAAATGTTGTTTAATTCACCATTCACCGTTAAAAGTTTTTCGACTCTTATATGTGCATTGATACATTTTGTAGGTCATCGAAACCCAGAATTGAGCGATGAGGGTAACGAGAATGATGACGAGGGTGAGGGGGGATCAGCGGAAAGTGATGAAAAAGGCGTACAGGGAAAGGGATTAGGGTGGAATATCGTGAAACCTTCTGTTTTGATGGATGAATTTAGGGTTGGGATAGATGAGTTGAAGAAGGAGAGAGAGGAGTTGAAGAAGGAGAGGGATGACCTGAGGAAAGAGAAGGATGAGTTGAGAAAGAGAGAAGAGAGGCTCGATGAGAGGGAGGCGTTGTTGAAAGAGAAAGAATTGTTGAAGATGGAGAGAGTATATCTGAACGAGAGAGCGCAATTGAAGAAAGAGAAGGAATTGTTTTTCACCATGAACGAGGAGTTGAATAGGCGGATGTGTGAGTTGTTGAGAGAAACTGAAACTTAGCGAAAGAGAGGGAGGCCTTGAAGAAGGAGAAGGAATATTTCTATATACAGAGAGGACAGTCTATGAGGGATGAGGACGAGGAGTTGAAGAAGAAAGTGGAAGTTGAGCATATGGAAGAAAACGAACAAGGAAATGTAGATTTGGAGGTGCAATCGTATGGTATGGCGGAGCGTAATCTATTTGATGAAGCACCCGTTTCTCCAGCTGTTTATGTAAGGAGAACTAAAAGGGTACTTAAGCCATCCTATTATATGGTTCTCCATTCTTGTCCCTGTCTTCGATCAATACAACCCCGAACGTAGTGAGGCGACCTGAGGAAGCCGTAAACTTTCCTACATCTCCGATACCATTTCATTTACAGATGGATCCATTCAGGATGCTATCGACGGATGAACTCAAAGAGGTAGAAAACTACTATGAAGCAAATACGGAGACAAGAGAGGCTTCATGGTTCAAGTCTATATGGGTAGATGACGCGTGGGTTGATAGCATAGTAAGCATTCGTATGAGAGTGTCTATATACATTGACTTTCATATAGTTATATTTTTTAATCATTTATTGCTGAATCATATTATCTTGTGGAGTAGGCTATTGACAAATATGTTGACTTCCTAGAGGAAAGGCAGTCTAATTGTGCAATTGCATATCCCCAAGATTGCAAGTTCTGTCCCACCTATTTTATGGTAAATATTTACTTGGGAGTATCGCTAACCTGTTTTTTTTAATTAATTTGTGTTTTTCTACTTGTATTGATCTTTGATTACGTTTGTTATAGCCATGCCTTAAAACTAGTATGCCAACTCTAAGGGCGTATCGGGACTCGAAGTCTGCTTCGGAACGTGCAAAGTTGGTAGGCATGATGAATGTCATGCATCGCAATTGCCAAGCAGCGGGTAAATCACACGCCAAGGAGATTTGGTATAGTGAACGGGTAATTTATTATTCATCACATAACATCAAAAAAGGTCGTAATGTGTTCTTTGAACATGTTTTTTAACTGATAGCCTACTTCTTAAACATGGACAGGTTTATGTACCCGCCAACCATGATAACTGTCATTGGTTCTTGATGGTCCTATATCCAAGACAACGGGAGATCATTATTATCGATAGCTTAGTGTCAAATGCTCTCCTAAAGTATAAGCAGATGATCAATTTGATGACGGAGGCACTCCCGATTCTTTTCCATGCCACCGGAGACGTCACCACCCTGACAGGAAGAAGATTGAGACTTGGACAGCCAAATCCAAGAAATCTGTGCCGAAGCAATGCAATGGTTTTGACTGTGGCATATTTGTAATGAAATTCATCGATATACTGTGCAGCGGTCGCACCTTGGAGGGAACAGACATGCAAAAATTCACTATACATTGGAGGAAGTCGATAGCGTATGATTGTTTGTCTGTAACTTGTAAATGATACTTGTTGTAGGCATGAGATGAAAAGGATAATTTTGTGGAATGTTGTATTATATATAGTGTTGTATGTACCCCGCACATTTTGTACTTCAGGAAATTTTTTATGAATTAAATTTCAAAACGTGTAAATGTTTCCGTCACTCAACTTTCATGCTTGTTTTGTTCAACTTCTAGTTTGCCCCGCCTAATTTCAAGTTTCCCTATCTCACCTTATACTTACCCTCACTCAATTCCTATGTTGTCTTGCTCATTAGATTTCAATCGCCTGTGTATAGCTAAGCATTTAATAATAATTATTTTGCTTTTGTTTAGTTGAGCAGTTTGAAATTTTCCATTGCCAACATTTTGCATGATAACTCTGATCTATAAATGTGTGAAATTGAATTTGCAGCTTTAAGTTTATCTTTCAACCAAAACTACTGCTCAGATGGGAAAGGGAAAAAAGAAAAAACAGAAATTTGATATGCCTATAATGCAGTCCCTCTACATGCCAGCACACACGCCAGCACAAAACGAATTCTACATAATTCCAGGTGAGTTCTGTCTTATATCTATATTCCTGCTATCTTTGATCATGATATTTTGCTGGCGAACTCCATCAAATTCCTTGAGTATGCAATCATCTTTTACAAACTTCTCACTTGTTGCAATCATCTACTGTAGAGGTGCAATTGTTGCATTATGTTTCTTTATTTCTTTTGTCTTTTAGCAAGCAAACCTTAATATTAATAACTTCTACAGATTGTGAATTTTTTATCGGGCAAATTTTGGCTTTTAAACACTAAAAGACAACATAAACAAAAGGAAAAAGTGTAATGACACCTTGGCAGCAGATGTTCCTCATCATCATCATTTATCCCTTATCTCATTTAATTGGGGTTGGCTACATAAATCCTGCTCTGCCATTGTTTCAATAAACATAGGTTGCCTCGCTAAATTTGTACGTTGCTTCGCTCAATTGCTAGGTTGCCTCGCTCAATTCCTATGTTCCTTCGCTCAATTCCTAGCTTCCCTCGCTCAATTCCTAGGTTCTCTTGCTCAATTTTTAGGTTGCCTTGCTGAATTTCTAGCTTCCCTCACTCGTTTCCCAAATACAAAGAGCATTGCATCCATGTAAGTCAATGAGGAAAAGGCCTCATGACTCGAAAAAAAAAAAAAAAAAAAACAAGAATGAAAAAGAAGAATAAATGGTGCAAGGAAAAGGGTTATAAGAAGTTGTTGTTGTATAGGGAAGGAAAGAGGGAATGAGGAAAGAAAAGAAGATTAGAAAGGGAAGGAGGGAACCATTACTTGTTGAGAAAGATTAGAAGAATAAAACCCAGAAAGTAAGAGGAAAAGAAGGAAGAGAGAAGAAGACAGAGAAAAAGTAAGGAAAGAGGGGACCACCACCGAGGATTAGTTAAGGAAATACAAAAATACCAAAAAAAATTGCTTTAATATAGAAAAAATCAGCAAACACTAGCTGAGACAACAAAAAATCTGTTTCAACAGAAAAATCCAGCAAACTCTAACCAAGGCAATACAAAATTTGCTTCACAGAAAAAATCCAGCAACCCTAGCTAAGGCTACACAAAAATCAGAAAGTCCAAAAAATAAAAATAAAAAATAAAAATAAAAAAAATCTTCAAGAAAAGAATTGAAGAAGAATATAAAAAAAAGTGAGAGGAAAAGAAGAAAAGGGAGAAGAAAAAGAAGAAGAAGAAACCCGAGGAGCACTTAGACTCTAATACCATGTTAAATTGCTACATTGTGCTAATCTTGAGGGCTTTTGAGAAGTTATAATGAGAAGAAGAAAAAGAAGGAGCAGAAAGATAGAAGAGATGCTTAGGCTGTGCTTTGGCTGTACCGTAGCCTTTTTCACCATCAACCTTTTAACATAATCATTTACTATCATTCATTTCCTTTTCTGTAAATTGCGTTGTTGTAATGTCAGCTACTTAATTTGGTATCTGGATTCTTTAATTTGCATATTTAGGAACAGATGAAAATCTGTAAATTAATGGTTTTAATATTTGTTTTGTTGCACTCATTCAGCAATGTTACATGGTCATGTAAGCAAAAGGAGCTAGTGACTGTTACAACTCAGGGCATTAGCTAACGAAGTAAAACTCTACAACAAACATGCCATCGGCTCTGTATTTGTTCATTTCAACCATTTTAACTAGACATAACAGAGTTAAATATTTCTTACTATAAATATTTTAATTTGATTATTAAATACTGTTTGAGTCAAGTAAAGACTCGGTCGAGTCTTCGAGTCGACCGACCCGGCTGGAATTTTGAGTCAAGTCGACTTTTCAGGTTTTTGAACTGGGAATCCAACTAGTGACTCATAAGAAGTAAACAACATTTTATGCATCTTATTTATCTGTTAAAAGTTTCTATTAAACATGCCTTTATAATTTCCATACTTTGATTAGTTCAGGCCTCTATTCCTAGATCAAGGAAGGAGTACGTCAGATGGAATAATTTCTTAGATGTATTACCGTATTCCCTTGAACTCTATTAATGGAGATTAGTTTTGGGCTACAATCCATCTCTAGCCAGGTCTATTTCAAGTCTTCTTCAATCACCAAAGATAGGGTATGGTTGGTGAAATGAGGTTTGCAAAGCCGACTTGGAATGACTGGACAAGGCTCCAATGATGATGATCCATTTGTATTTGGGTCAATGATTTGATATTTAAGGTTGGGTATGTATATTGCCATGTGTGTTGTATCTCTATGCATGTGTCCGGTGCATTACAGTGCCACACTATCAACGATTTCTCTTACAAGCTACAATGACCCAACTATAACTGGCTTTCCCTTGATTTGCTGTGAAGAATGTTTACTGGAAAGATGATAAGAGGTCAGCTTTAAGATGCCATATCCATTGGGAGGCTCGAATTCAGAACTCTATCCTTAGCTTTACTTGCCTGAAAAGAGAAGAAATGGCATTTAAGTTATGAAAATTGCATGTAAACTAGGAAGAAGTTGAATTGAAATGAATAGTTAGTATTAAATGACATCTTTCTATTTCCATTTTTCACAAATAAAAAAGTACTAGTAGATAAGTAAGATAGTAAGCAGAAGCTGATGGTAGAGAGAACGCCTCAATGCAAGGAGGCTTGAAAGTGAAGTAAAGGTGAAGGGCTCATTTCTAATCAAAAGGTAGAATTCCAGCGAATGCCGACATTGTATAGATCCTATTTCAATGAGAACTCAATGAGTCAACCAACCTAAAACATCTTGTTTTTTTTTTTTTTTTTTTTGCTAAGTTGTGAGATACTCCATGTACTTCTTGATGGAAAACAGATAGCAGACTAAGTACTAATAGTGAAATGGGACAAGACTAGTATTTCTTTATTTGGTCAAGCTTGAAAAGCTTTAGTTCTTGAAGCAGCGGTAACGCTGTAGAATACTACTAAATGCGCAAATTGAAATGAACTTCTACCATGAAAAGTTGAGTTCTGTATTTGAGCTAAAAAGAAATGCCTGATTTAAGGTCTGAGAACATTAGGGCCTACTTTGGTGACACCCAAAACCATTTTCTCCCTTCACTTTTGCCCCACAGGTGCTACTGTAGTTAACTGCGCCTGTTGGGAACTCAGATTTCTCTTAAAATTAAGGCCCATGTGATGATTTTTTTATTGAAGGACGGCCCACATGATGAATGGACATGCTTAATTTTAGGGCCTAGGTAATTTCATGACATGCTGACCCCATCAGTTGGGAAAAGGCTTAGATAATGATGATGGTAATTTCAAAGCATGGCGTATGTAAGGGATGGCCCTAATCCTGCATTAGTGCAAGTGCAGATTGGCAGTCAGATCCCACTGGCCAAAATCATAGGAAAATTGTGAGATTGTGAGATTGTTTATTGCCAAATATTGCCTTCCATTGATCCTTTGAAATTTCATGTTTATATGATTTAGTTTATTGTGAGGTTCTAATTTAGATTGAAATATGATTTTTTGTTGTTTATTTGATTTCTTACATTTGTGGGAGGTTAGTATATCTTATACTTTGAATTGCTCTTCAATCCACCATAAATGGTGATGGTTAATATACAAAATTGGGTTTGTAATAGTGAAACATAGAAATTCTATTTGTCTTCAATCCACTTTAAAGCAAAATATCCAAATTTCAAAGGTTGAAATAGTAGAAACATAGAAATTCTATTTGTTGTCTATCCACCATAAATGGTGAGTGTTAATATACGAAATATGGGTTGTACAGCTGTACAGCCCGTCTAGGGATGTGTGGATGTCGCCAGTACAGTCATATGGCCCATACTCCTCAAATCTTATATGTTTGTTTCTGCCCACACATATAAAGGAGAGAAAAAAAAAAAAAAACACATGAAGGAAATGAAATGTAAACATAGACATGGTACGTCTACATACGTATAAATACCATGTAATTCATGCATACATGCATGTATAGATTTATGTCAGCAACCAACATACCATGAAGCTGAAACCAGTCACCCCAGCAATGAAGTAGCCATGGAAGCACCAGAGAGAGCAAGCTCCCCAAGGTGGCCCACCAACATTACAGAGATCAATTGCAAACACATCTGCAAGAGATTGACTGCTACAAGTGGACCAGCTAACCATAACTGCTTCTTTATCTCTTCAACTATCTCTCTTTTCCTACTCAATTTTCCTAAGCTTTCTGCATCGTTGGATTCCAACCTCTTATCATAGATTGAAATTAGAGGAGATTGGAGAGATGGGTTTCTTTCATCTCCTTCCATTTCTCTTGTTTTTCTCTGTTTTTCTTCTTCCACAGGGCAGTGGAAGGAGAAATAATGATAGAGATCCAGACAATATATGAACATGTGGTCGTGCAAACCATAAGGTATCACATTATAAATGCCCTAGCCCAAAATCATATATGATACGTCAAGTAAATAAATTTGGTTTAGAACATATTCTTGTTAAATGAATAAAGAAAGAAATTATAAAAAGAGAGAAATTTTTTTTTTTATATACTTATATATACATATTTATATAAATATGTATTAGAGAAAAATTTAGTAGGTAAACATAAAGTTCTTTGTGTTAAAAAAAAAAAAAAAAAACTGGCATGGCACTACTGTTGATATTGTGTCACTGGCAGGTCGTAATTGCTACGGTTATAATCCGTAGCTATAGAGTGTGCACAGCCTCCACAGACTACCGCGGCACTACCGCAGGTTCGGCGGTACGTGCCGCGGGAAGCATGGCTACGGTCATAGCTACGGTTATAATCCGTAGCTATAGAGAGCCGCCAGCAGTGGAATATGCACAGCCTCCACAGACTACCGCGGCACTACCGCAGGTTTGGCGGTACGTGCCGCGGGAAGCATGGCTACGGTCATAGCTACGGTTATTATCCGTAGCTATAGAGAGCCGTAGCAGTGTAGTATGCACAGCCCCCACAGACTACCGCGGTACTACCGCCGGTTTGGCGGTACGTGCCGCGGCAGGCATGCTACGGTAATAGCTACGGTTATAATCCGTAGCCATAGGCAGCCCGGTGCGGTAGTGCCACCCGGTCACTCCCCCCCCCCTTTTTTTTAAAATATTTGGTGGGTCCCATCTAAGGTCCTACAAAAATTCATAATATACTCTCCCCACACGCCCAACCCCATATTTCCACACCCTCCCTTTCCCCTTTCTTCATCTTCCTTCACAAAAGCCATCTCTTTTTTCAAGATCTCTCAACTTCCAAATCCCTCTTTCTCTAATCTTTCAACTTTCAAACCTTCTATCCACATCTTCTACTACCATCATTTCCATCTTCCAAACCCACATTGTCCTAACCCTTTCCTCATCTCCCTTCCCCTCTCTTCATCTTCCTTCACAAAAACCCTCTCTTTTTCTAATCTCTCAACTTCCAAATCCTCTCTTTCTCTAATCTTTCAACTTTCAAACCCTCTATCCACATTTTCTACAACCATCATTTCCATCTTCCAAACCCACAATATCCTAACCCTTTCCTCATCTCCCTTCCCCTTTCTTCCACTTCCTTCATAAAACACTCTCCTTATCTAATCCTTCTACCATCTCCTCAAGTTACAAACCCTCTCTCTTCATCTTCCACAACCAACTTTTCATATTTCAAAATCCTCTCTCTTCGGTAATGGGGAAGAAGAGGGTGGTTCAAGCGGGTCCATCATCTCCGCAGATGTTAAGAAGCACGAGGCGGGCCGCTGCGGATGAAGCGGGTCCATCATCACCACCCGTTCGAAGAAATGTGAGGACGGGCATTGTTGGTGCAACGAGTTCTTCACCACCACCTCGTGAGAGGAGGTCAATGAGAGCCAACGATCAAATTACACGGACATTGGATGTGGGCCGATATCGCGATCGAGACGTGGTTTTCGAAGTCACGGTGGGGGACCGACTGTTTGGAGAAAATGACGTCTTAGATCGACTCTTACAGCGAGGTTGGGGACCTATTTTTGAAGGTAATTTTCGAGCCAATGCACATGACGTACGGTTTTTCTACTCTAAAATTGTTAATGCAAGACTCAACCCACTCGGATTTGACATTTCATATGGAGACGCGGTGCGTCCCATCAGCCTAGGAGATATTGCGAACATACTTGGTGTGCCGCTAGGAACGGTCTATATCCCCATAGACACAAAGAATTTGAACACATCAAACCACAGGAGTGAACTGAGCAGGAGTTTGTGTGGCCACCTCGTGGAATGGAGGAGAGATAGTAGTTTCAGAAATAGAGAAATGATTTCAATTTATAGAATGTTGCACTACGTCTTCATACATAATTTATATCCAAGATGGGGAAATAGCACGGAGGTTTCTGTCTACCATGCAGAGACTATGTACCAGATAGGTCGTGGAGAGAATGTGTGCCTGCCATCCATTATCCTTTACCATATAGTGAAGGCCGTAACGGCAAGAAGGGGCAATCTCTGCCTCCCATTTGGCCGCCTAATTTGCAAGATAGCCCGACATAATGGGTTTACGACATCCGTCGGCCCCTCACATCCAGTAAGAGTGGTAACTGAAGACACCTTAAATCGCATGCAATGTGGCCCTAGACAAGAAGCAAGGCGGTTGGAAGAATTTGGAGACGAGATAGCTGAAGATGAAGAAGAGGAAGAAGGCAGCGAAGAGGGTGATGATACAGGTGACGTGCGCAATGCACGTCTGGTTTTAGATGAGCGTTTAGGGGCGATTGAGGCTAGTATATCTGAGCTTAAAAAGGACCAAGCCTATCTGAAGCGTAAGATGAAGCGTATGCATCGAATGATAAAGACGGTGTTGTGTTGTGTACAGAAGGAGGGAGTGCCCCCTCCCTCGCCAGACTCGGTATCGCAGTAGGGTCTATGTGATGCATATGGACTCCTTCACTTCTGTTAAGCAATGTTAGTGGTTATGTGCTGTGTTTACTGTGTAGTAAGAAGTGGATCAATTCCACCTAGTAGTGTAATAGTTAGTAGTGGGGTTGTTTACGTTTTTCACTTGGTTTGGTAAGTATGGGAACAATGTACTAACTGACAATATAAATGAAATTGTTTCCACTCTGATTGTCTAGCAGGCACATTTAGATTGGATAGTGCTTGTGATCCAATGATTGTCTAGCAGGCACATTTAGATGGGAAACTTTTGGATTGGCAACGAACGTCAAGACCGAAATATGACTAATTTCGATGCCAATTTTTGTGGGAAATTGTGTGTGAGTAATATGAAATAGAAAAAAAAAAAAAAGAAAAAAAGACCAGAAATGGAAGAGCTAGGCACTTTCTAGCTGATGTAGGTTAAGAGAGGTCAAGTGGCTGATTCACACCAGCCTTTCCATATTATTTTTAATAAACTGTTTAACAAGGCGAATAAGGTGTTACAGCTTGTGTTTTTTCTCAGAAGGTGTATCCTTTGTCTATTTCTTTTGTGTGAATTTTGTAACTAGTAGTTGGTTCCCACTGCGTTGGTACGAAAGTAGATTCCACATAAACCTTGGCCCATTTTATTGCTAATTGTTGTCTTTTTTGCTTATCAGGGAAAGAGATACTGACAAAGATGAAAAACTGAACTTCAAGGTGGATCTCACCAATGGATGGTTGAGATTAAGGATTAGATCTTTGTCAATACAATCAATCAAAATCATCCATATCAATGATCATACCTCTTCAAATATGATTAACAAGTATTGTCTAGCCCTGAATCTCCAATGGAAGTATATCTTGAAAGTTGAGAGACATGGGAAAAGGTGGGCCCCATGGAAGGATTGCCAAGATTATCTATTGCAATATTTTTATATGAACCATCAATCAAATGTGGGGTTCATATAAACATGCGTGTGTGTATGTGAAGGTGCCATTTGTTACTATCTTGTGGTGCATGCAGACTTACATGTTTAAGTATGATAGTGTCCATGGGCAATAGAAGATCATGAGCTCAAGGTGAAGGACTCCAAGACCCTTCTCTTTGGTGAGAAACCAGTTACTGTATTTGGTGTCTGGTAATTGAACTTCACATCTTGAGAAAATGTAAGGGTGTAACAATTGACCCCATATCTCGACACGCACCATGCCCAATAGATAAACGACCCCAATGCATCCGATCAACTTGTTTCTGTTCTTCTCCACAGAGCCTTTTGATTTTACTCTTTTGCTTCCTCCGGTCATTGCACCATCCCTGAATTGCATGGAGAAACCTAACCACATGAGAGCCAAGTGGATGACCAGCAGCAGCACTTTTATGGGATATTCTTTGGGTTCAAATAGAAGCGGGAACATCAAATAGCAGGACACTGCACCACACAAGAACAGAAAAAGGAAGAAAATGTAAGTGGTCAAATCAGAGGAAGGCAAGTGATAGAAATCATCAAAAAACAAACCGAAGTTTGTCAAAATCCGGATCATATTTGTTAAGATAGTTTTGTACAATGGTGCTGTCAAGCATCTTCATCAATGACAACATTGTGTTCTCTTCTTAAACTTTCGTGGTATGTATTATTTGTGATGAATGAATCAAAATAGAAACAAGAGTTTTGGTGTTTTTGTCAATCTTCATTTGGAGTTTCCACATAACAGGTCGATTCTATTACAACTCAAAGATACCTTAGTTATACGTATAAGCATCTAAAGAACTTTCTATTTCTCTAATCTACTTACGATTCCACGTTAACTTTTCTAGATGTTTACTCATGAAAAATTAACCTTTGAAACATTGACCTACCTTACATTTTGATTATGCGTGTTCCTAAAATACCCTCAGGCCTTGTTCAGTTGCTACTTAAAAATGAGTTCATCTCATTTTAGTTAATAGTCATTATGTATTTACTTTGGTTAATCTCTAATACATAATTATTGTTACCTAAAATGCGATGAAATCATTTTTAGCTGGGAACCAAATAGGGTCTTAGTTTGTACTTCAGGTTTTAAAAATAACTCTGCATTGGGATGCTTTAAATGAGTGGGAGGCTGGAGCGGATTGGATGCCTCCATGTCATTTAGAATACATGGCACACACGAATGAGATTGAAAATTTTCGAATTTCTCATTGAAAGTCACAACATTTGGATGATTCTAGCCATTTATGTGGCAGCATACAAATGAAGGGGAAAATACAATAGTCAGCAACAGATGCAATTAAGCCCCAGTTTATTTGATGATTAAGATAGTCCAATCAAAGCAAAATTTGGTTAGGGGCCAATCGACAGCTGAGCCTACATGATGCCTGATTAGGATCTTTTCAAACACATATACCATGTGTGTGGTACACAATCTGCAGGAGCGAAAATTCCGTGCCTCCAAAGGTAGGTAATCTGCCCCCTGCATGAGTAACATGTCCCTGGTGGTATAAGGAGAATGTCTGCCACTTTATTTGCCTAATTTTGGGATAAACTTCTCAGTATATCAGATATTTCTAACATTCTTCATTTCATATTGTACCAACATCCCAAAATTAATTTATCCAACAGGATATTTCATGCTACCTAAAATCCTAAAATGTTGTGTGAAATGAATTCAATCATACCTTCCCAAAAAACAAAAAAGAATTTGTTCAATCATAAATCCTAAGACACTATTTGCCAAATCACCAACTCACAAAATTCCAATAATTTAGAACCTCTGCAATTTTACCATATTAAAGTGATTTTTTGTGACACTTGTGCTTGCCATTTTCCAGTAGATATGTAACAATGCGTTTCGATGCACCAAATATCATGAAATTTCATGATTAATCAGTCTAATTTGCCATGATATTTGGTACAACCGGACACACCCTAAATGAGTATTATAAATGGTAGAATCAAATATTTTTAGCAATTTCAAGTTTCTTTTTAGAAGCAACTGATTCTACCTTTCTTTCTTTATCTTTGTGATGCAATGCGAGAGCAGTAGAGCATGTCTTACATTTATGAACATGCACGTACTTTCTAAGAATTTTGAGATTTTCTCCAAGTGTCCTAAGCAGTTTGGACTCCCTAGTTCAAGTGTCTGAGCAACAGATGTTGTGGGGTTCTTTTTATGAATTTTAGAAATTGGCAACAGGATTTCAGATTTTTCAAGAAAACAGCCAAACCATAGACAAACACATGAGCATACCCAAATGAGTAATACCAAATCTTGCACAACAGAACCTATTTTCTTAAAATTGAAACCTCCCATCTAGCAATAATATGCACATAATATAGTGTTGAAATGGCAAGCCGATGCTTGAAGAAGTACCGATCCAAAGCCAGTTCTCAAGATCAGGTGTGTTGGTATGTTCACTGAAAACAGATCAAACCATGGAACTTCCCAAAATCAAGAGAAAGTTTGTCCATACCATTTGGAAGCTCTTTTTTAATATTTGAAATGCATATGTGAAAGACAACCAAGGTTGTTGAGATCTCTATTGTTTTACCAATTGTATGGAACGCTGAAGAGATTCAATGGGCTGAGACTAGCGCCACATTATGTTGTGGTGTGAACTAAGAGTGTTATTGAGGAGGCTGGGAGGCTGAGGAACATGTATAGGGAAAGGTGAGATGTTTGGTTTTGATTTTTTGAGAAGATTCTTATTCCATCTTTTGTCGAGTCCAGACGATATCAGATTCCATGTTTTGTTATGCAAAGTTTCATATGAAGTTTCTGTTTTCCACATGTACAAACAGGGAAAGAGGCTATTTTACAGAATGTAGATACCATTATAGCTCATCTTATTGGATTGGTTTCCTACCCACACATGATGGTAATATTAGAAGCTGTTTTATATTGAGAAAAGCTAGCAAAACTTGTATTTTTCTTTGATTTTATATCCAAGTTTCTAATTCATCTTTTTTCTTTTTTTGTATTTGTATGGTACAATTCACTATTCTTTTGCTGGCAAGACATATTGTTTCTATACTTGTTGGTGGAACAGACCATTATGCATTCACACTTCTCACTGATTTACTTTTTTTTTTTTTGTTGATTTTGTCTATTTTCTGAATAGTTGTTGAATAGCCTTGGAATTCTTTTTGTTGATGCCTTACGAAATAATACCGCTGGTTCTCTTTGGGAGTTTGTTAGTTAGTTTTCTTCTATCGTACTTCCAGGAGTGAGCCATTACTGGCAGATTTTTCTCTAGGTTTTCTTCACATTGAGCCCACCCGATGCACATGTCAGACTTCACATGCAAGTGGTAGGCCCAGTAGTGTGGCCTTCTATGTGGTTCATGTGGGCTTAATTAACAAGCTGCTTTATTAGTAGCTTCTTTTTTCTTTTATTTGAAAGTTGCCAATTACAGGCACTTTAATCTCTCTTTATATTTTCAGTTTTACCACTCTTGGTTCCCTTTCCATTTTCAAAATTTCATCACTTGACTAATGCTATGGATTTTGATTCTTATAATAAATAAGGTATGTATGAATCATCTGCAGGTGTTTTTGAACTTGTTGTACTTCTATGGAATGTGTGGTGTAGTGAATGATTGCTTGCTTCAATGGTACGTTTGTTAGCAATGTATGAACGCTGTTTGGAGCATTACATGTATAGATTACATGTATAGACTGTCTAAATTGGGTGCCAGGTTGGCAAGGATGACAGGGTTTGGTGTCCCATCTGCAAGCAAGGAGAGTCGAGAGAGAATCATTATCTTATTTACTGTACTTGTTGCAAGCTTCAAATCGATGTCCAAAGCGATAAGGTGCTGTCCCAATTCACTGCTCAGATCTTACACTTTCGAGTATTGAATTCTCATGTCTAAGCATGCTAATTTCACACAGGAGGGGATTTTTGAACATGTCCCCTATTTTAAAAGGTTCTGAAATCGTCAGATTTTGTAAACATGAATCTCCCAAAAGTTCCCCATGGTTTCTAGAGGAGAGAGGTTTGCTAATGCGACATGTGCATAGTTGCACGGAGAGGCACATGCTTATGTGTGTCGTGTGTTTCTGCTCATCATGAGAATTATGGGATTTGAGGGTGTTATTATTGTGTATCTGAAAGGGAGATATTTTGTGGGTAGGACATCAAATTACAAAAGATTTGGTAGACTGTAGTTGAATTTCAGCTTCATTGATGATTTCGTGAAGTGACGGAAAAAAGGGGACTGGTATATTGAAAACTAAAATGGTTTGTTGATGTTGTTTGTTCTGCTAATGCTTGGACTGCATTTCTGGATAATGGATGCCATGTTTCTTGTAATTGCGGAAGTTTCTCCAAGAAGAAAACCAGGAGCTTGGATGAATTAGCCTAAATCCGGTGGTTCTAGAGAAAAGAGAAGATGTTTTCCATCCATAGTCCATCCATGATGTGATGAAATACCTGGTTGCAATTGCAAGAATCTAGTTTGAATAATAAAATCTGGCTTTTGTCTAACAATTATAATTCAGCTGTAGAAAGCCATGGCATGTAGCCCATCAAGTCCTTTTTAAAAATAAAAATAAAAATTCATAATAAATGGAGTATATCTTGAATGTATTTTTATCTTCCAACTATTCAATGGTAATTATTCAAATTTCCTCTATTTATGTGAATGCATTGCCACTGCTACATATCTCAACGAATTTGGATATAAACATGAAAAGGTATACATAGTATTCTACCAGTTTTGATGCTCTGTCTTATCTTGCAGAATGGTATATGCAAGATTATGCAAGTAGCTAGAACTTTTAGCCACTGAAAATATTTACCTTATGTTCAGACATTTTAGTTTTAATTTTTGTAAATAAATTTGACAAAAGAGGGTCAATTTTAGGCAGGTAGCTGGTCATAGAAATTTGACAAAATACGTATGTCATTTGTTAATTGTGCTTGTTTTATGAGAAAAATGATCATACTATAGTATGAGTGTAACGGTTCTCATGCATAATCATGCCTTAATCTTTTGAAACTTTTCCCCGGTTGTCACATGGTTTATTGGAATGTTCTTTTGCCATTTTCCCACATATGTGGGCTTCACTTAGTTGACTTTCTCAACCAAATGTATCTTTTCATGTGTGTTTCTTTTCCTTTATGTTCTTTATCTATTTTTTTAAACATTACTTTTAATTTTCTTTGGTCCATTGTGATATTTGTATCATCGTGTAATTCTCCAACCTGAGTTTTATGCTCAAGTGCTGCTGGAACTTGGTTTTACACACTTCATTGTGAACACGCTCCTTATGCTTGTGTCGACGACTCAGACCATCATATCAGTGCCAATATTGTTGGATGCAGCACTACATGTAGTTGTTGAGGAACATGTTGATCGAGGGAACCTAGAAATTGAGAGAGGGAACTTAGGAATTGAGAGAGGCAACCTAGAAATCGAGCGAGTGAACCTAGTAATTGAGCGAGGGAACCGAGGAATTGAGCGAGGCAACCTAGAAAATGAGCGAGAGAACCTAGAAATTCAGCGAGGGAACCTGGGAATTGAGCGAGGGAACCTAGAAATTAAGCGAGGGAACCTAGAAAATGAGCAACGAAACTTAGGAATTCAGCGAGGGAATGAAAAAAATTCAGCGAGGGAATCGAGGAATAAAGCGATGTATCATATAAATTGAGCGAAGGAACCTAAGAATTGAGCGAGGAAACCTAGGAATTCAGTAAGGGAACCTAGAAATTCAGCGAGGGAACCTGGGAATTGAGTGAGGGAACCGAAGAATTGAGCAAGGCAACCTATAAATTGAGCGAGGGAACCTAGAAATTAAGCGAGGGAACCTAGAAAATGAGGGAGGAAACTTGGGAATTATGCGAGGGAACGTAAAAAATTCAGCGAGGAAACCTAGGAATAGAGCGAGGCAACCTATAAATTGAGCGAGGGAACCGAGGAATTGAGCGAGGCAAAGTAGTAGCATAAGAAATTCAGTACAATTAACTGAAAATTTGAGAGACAACTTAGAAATTGAGCAAGACAACCAAAAGATTATTGCATGAGAGGAAATATATTACAACATATATCATACAAAACACTAAATAAATTACAAAGTATGCTATACATCAGGTATAGGAAACTTGCACGTCCGGCGATTATGCCCAGTTTGTTTGCATCGACCGCACTTTAATGTTTTCGATTCTTCTCCACGCGAGGGAATTCTTAACTTCTTTGGTCTTCCAGATGGCCTCTTCTGTCCTGGGGGTTTAATTTTCGCACAATACTCCTTAAAACCTTCTGTAATCTCCCATTCGCTCATGTCACGTACTGGGTACACTGATTCGTTATATGTGCTCAAGTAATTTTGCGCTGTGTAGAATGGGGAGCAATACGAGTAATGAGGAAGATTGTAGTTTATACAAGCGGACAGGACATGCATACAAGGGTAACCCTTCATGTCAAACTCACGACATGTACATGAAAGCGAGTTGAGCTTCACTGTATCATTATAATCTCCCACGACATAGTACTCATCTCGAGAAATCGGATGACAGCGAACATCTCGCGCCTTCTGTATAAGATCCTTCAACTGTTGCTCCGCCCATGGTGTCAGCGGACCTACAAATGAGGCTGCAGATTCTCTTCTCTTGTAAAACAATTCCTGTATCTTACATCTTACGGCCTCTATCAATTTAGTAACAGGATATTCCCGTGCTTCCTTGAAGAGGGCGTTAACACACTCAGATATGTTCGTGGTGACCAAGTTGAATCTTTTACCTGGAAAGTGCGAAGATGCCCACCTTTCATAGCCGATTTCTGTCAGCCATGCATGTACTGGGGGGTTGGCCATTTCAATATCATGCATTAATTTTTCAAATTCAGCCCTCCTGCAAGTCTTAACTGCCCGCCAGTAGTATATCTCCAACGACTTGTCTTTAAAGGTGTCCACCAAGTTTCTATAAATATGGTACGCACAGTACCCATGAATTGCATGTGGGAATACTTGGGGAACCTCTTTCAGTAAACCTTTATGTCGATCGGAAATAATCACAAGACCCTCCAGATACCCTAATGCATCGTTAAGGTAGGTAAGGAACCAATTCCAACTCATGTTGTTCTCCGATTCTCCGATACCAAACGCAATTGGAAATATATGATTGTCCCCATCTAAGGCCGTGGCGATGAATAGAACACCCTTGTATTTACCCTTTAAGTGTGTCCCGTCAACCGCTAATACCCTCCGCATAGAATTCTGAAAACTTCGAACGCATTGTCCGAGCGCTACAAAACACCTCTCGAACCTCAAAGTCTCTTGGTTAACAAGCACGGCAGTCACCGTCCCCGGATTGACCATCCTCAACTCATGCAAATACATGGGGAGTTGATTGTAAGAGTCTTCGTAAGACCCCATCACCTGATTAATTGCAAGCTCCCTCGCTTTCCATGCCTTCCTATAACTGATAACAATATTATATTTCTCTTGCATAGCGAAGATAATATCACGTGGCCTCAAACCTAGCCGTTGCTCAATGCGGCTAACAACCAAATCACACGCTAACTTACTGCTTGCTTGACGGTGATCACTCTTCATCCACGACATGCCGCACGTGTGTTCTGACGTATAACTCCGTATCTTGAATATCCCGGTATCATTCACCCGAGTTGCGTGAACCCTCCAGTCGCATTTATCTTCTAAGCACACCACGCTAAATCTGCTAGGACTTGAGTACAGTACCTTATACTGAAATTTATTGCGAATTGCAAATTGGCTTAGAACATACTGGCAACGACTCTTGTCCTTAAATGTTTGATCAACAGCTATATCGATCGGTTCAAGCAACGAATCTGTATATTCCAGCAGTGCCGCATTGGTGAATGCAGCATCATCAAATGGCACGGGAACTTGACGAGTGATGAAGTTTCCGCTTTCAGCAAGGTCTGGAAGCGGAATGTTGCTTACACGTACAGCTTGGGTGGTGGATGATGATGGCAGATCTGCTATTGTTGCTAAAGGCGGTGCCATGTACTCATAAGTGAGGTTAAGGTCATGTGCCCAGCTGACTTGCCTACTCACAAAGTTTGATGTTTGAGGCGGCTCGGGCAGTTGATCGTTGCTCACTACCACTTGTAATGGAGATGCCTTGTATTCAAATTCCGCGCCATGCTCCTCAGGAAAACTGTCTATGTGTGTTGTCCTATTAATGTGTTGCGTTGTCTCGATGACTAAGGGAATGAATTTATCAGGATGCTCCACCTGTGTAGCCAGGAACTCTCGCACGTCATCGTCGTCTACGATTACGGTTGGAGGGATTGATTCATTTGTGCAAGGATACATTACTTTCATCTTAATATCATAATCTATTGGTTGACTCTTAATAATCCTGTAAATTCTAGACAGAAGCTCCTCATATGTAGTCTCGACACGTAGCGAAAAAGTTTTCGTTTCCCCACCAGTGTACGAGTATCGCTTGTTTTCATATTCAATCTCCCCGCCATAACAGCAGATGATTCTCGTAGACATTATCTGAAAACCAATACAATGACATTATATTAGTGAATCATTAAGCAATGGAAGCTTGCTATAAGACAAAACTCGATTAAATAATAGAGGACCGAGTACTCACGTTCCATAATAGATGAGGATGGTACAGAGCTTAAGGAATTAAAGAGTAAGCAATGCGTTAAATTTTTAAATAAACAAGAAAAGCTTACATGGATTACAGATTCAGAGATACAAATGATTTCATGTGGTGCTTGTTAAATTCAGCGACGCTATCTATCATGGAATATCCATATAGTCTTCTATTTTAACAAGACACAATTCTATGATGGCCTAGTACACTTTAAAAAAATATATACGAACCTAACATTTCTACATGAGGATTTGGGTTTAAAATATGTTAAACTTACATCAATTTTCAAAGCTAGTCTCAACAAGCAGAGTTAGGGTTGAAATTTCACCTAAATTTTCACTATTGAATATTTCTAATTGTTGGAACATACAAGAGATGTTGTTTCTGATCAACGAGATGTATTTGGCGAATCAAATTACAAAATCCTAGTCTGAATATGCTCCATTTAGAGCTAAAATTTATTTCTCAAACCTTTATAAATTCGCTTCCACTTAGTGCTAATTGCCAAAAGTTATGAGAAATATCATCTCTAACTAATGAGATTTCTTAGTGAATTTTCATTTTTAACTCCTAGTGCGGGTTTTAAGTTTAGGGGGTGGTTAAATTTGATCTAATGTACAATGTAATGGGTACGGAACTGCTTACAATGCAAAAACTCATTTCACCTACTGTCTACTGAGTGTCTTCACAATGTCATTTCAACTAAGGAAAATTATGGAAAAATTCAAATCCTCAGTTGCTAAAAACTTCATTGGAGGTCAAGCTCAAAGAACATTCTACTTTAATCTAATACACATCATACCAGTTTATTTGTTCTCCCATAATTCCAAAGTTCATTGGAGGTCAAGCAATCACAAATGTACCATAACGGGATACAAGGCTAACTTCTCTACACATGGTTAATCCATATAGAATTAGACTAATAAGATTTTAAGCATTACATCATACATTAATACTAAATATCAAGCACTTGATAATTTGAGCGAGCTTCGGATAAAATGGAATAAACCTCAAGTAAAATTAACCGCGGCAAACATGAAAATGATTAAGGCAAACATCTGATTCAACAAGGCGGAGTAGAAATTGAGCAAGGGAAACATGAAATCGAGCAAGGGAAGTTCGAATTTGAACAAAGGAAAACAAATAATCAAGCGAGGGAAGCATGAAAATACAGCGACTCAACCTATAAATTGAACAAGGCAAACTAGTAAGTCAGCAACGCAACCTAGAAATTGAATGAGATAAACTAGAAATTCAATGAGGGAAAAGCCAAAGTTTAACGAGACAGACGAGGGAAAAATGAAATCGATCGAGGGAAAACATTGAATTGAGCGAGCCTAGCATGAAATTGACTTCGAAAAACATTGAATTGAGCGAGCTTAGCATGAAATTGAGCTCGGCAAACATTAAATTAAGCGAGCCTAGCATGAAATTGAGCTGGCCAAACATTGAATTGAGTGAGCCTAGCTTGAAACTAAGTTGGGCAAACATTGAATTGAGGATGAGGAGGGCATGACATTGGCTAGGGCAAACATTGAATTGAGCAAGCCTAGCATGAAATTGAGTGAGCCCTAAAATGAAATTGAGTGAGCTTCAAATGGAATTGAACGATTTTCACATTAATTTGAACGATCAATGCATAAAATTGACTAAGCCTAACAAATGAACTTGTAAGAGCCTCACATGAAATTCACAGAACTTCGCATAAAATTCGACGAGTAGTCGATCAATTGTCGTCGACTTCCGCTCGTCTCAATTTCTGTGAGTTCTTCTTCAAATTCAAGTGTGCAGTGCCTAAGTTTAACCAAGCACCTTTGCTGAATTACAAGCTAAATTTCCACAGGTACTTAGTTAAACGTTGTACAATACTACAAGCGAATATATCTATAAACCACACTATGGTTTTTTTTTTCTTTAAATATCTGTACCTGCAGCAGCCGTACCCTCGCTCAATGCAAGTTGAGGACGGGTGCTTTCAAGTGAGGGATTAATTTAAACCTTTTCGAAGATTGGAGGTGCAACCACTTTGGAGGATTCCACGTCACCCTCGCCAAGATGGAAAATGCCAAGTGTAGAATGATAATATGGAGATGATAAACTTCAAAATTTAGGAAGAAAAATGGCCGTACGTCGGTTTTTCTCGTTGCAATGGAACGCAGGGATGTGTGTAGGTGTGTTTTCTGTCAAAGGGAGAGGAAAAAGAGGGCAAACCGATTGGCTACTCCCCCTGCCACCAGCCAATGGCTGGTTTTCGGTGGTCTGTGGGACCCACCATGATGTATGTGTTTCATCCATGCCGTCCATCTATTTTTATATATAATTTTATGATAATACCCAAAAAATGAGGTATATAACAATCTCAAGTGGACCACATTACAGGAAAGAGTGTTGAATGAACGTCAACCATTAAAAACTTTTTGGGGGCCATAAAAGTATTGGATCAAGTCGATCTTTTTTTTTTTTCGCTTCATCTGGGTCTTTATGGCCTAATCAACAGATTGGATGTCAGATAAACAGTACGTTGGGCCTTAGGAGGATTTAAATGATGGATATCCAATCACTATTGTTTTCTTGTGGTGTGGTCGACCTAAGATTTAAATCCCTTTTATTTCTAGGATGAACTCCTAAAATGATCTTTCAAAATGGATGAACGGAATGGATGAAATACATACATCGTGGTGGGGCCCACAGACCACCGAAAACCAGCCACGGGACTGTTGTCAGGCGGAGGAGCCAATCCGTTCTGCAACGCCAGTAAAAAGGAGGGGCAGTTTCGTCCTCAAAGTCGCTGTCCGCACGTGCTAGTATAGATTGGTAACTAAAGTTTGTATTCTTTCATAGAAACCGCTGGGTAAAAGGTTTTGTCTACAGTGGTCATTTTCTCAATTTTTTTTGACAAGAATGCTGCTATGCAGGTGCATGGATGTTACGTGCAAATCCTTACGGAAAAAGTAGCTTTTTTTTTTTTTTTTCCTCATGATCCCAACCGTGGATTTGGTGGAGTCTTGTTAGTGAATAAAAATCTCAATGACAGGACAACAATGACAATCATTTGTTAGGACAACAATGACAACATCACGGACGGTTTGCCTTAAGATTTGTCACTTTCGCAATGCATGTTGAGCATTTTCTTTAACCCAATGGGGTAAATTCTTAGAGGTTTTCATGGACGATTTCATTATTTTTGGTACGTCTTTCACAAATGCTTAAACAATCTTAAACTTGTGCTGAAAATATGTGAAGAAAAAAAACCTTATGTTGAATGGGGGAAAATGTTATTTTCATGGTTCAAAATGGAATAGTTATTAAATATACCATATTATATGTAAGACCTGTATCCTAGACCGTACCGTTCCGTAGACTTTCACGGTCTTTCCAGTCAAATTTCGGTAACATTCGACCCTTAACCGGCATTTGCGCGCGACCCTGATTCACAAGTCGTCAACCCGAATCGACTCAACCTAAGACTAGTACCTTAGCGACCGCGCCATCGCCGCGACTCGCGCGCCGAGGCAATACTCTGGCCAGGAGACGTGGGCCAGCGTTCGGTGCGAGGAAAACGCCGCGCATGCGAAACCCAAGAAAATCTCCACAGCTTGTCACATCAATCAATCCCATCATGTCAAGCACATGTCAAGTACACATCATCTTTCACCATTTCCCAAGCAACCCCAAAGTCAAAAAGTTTCTCACAAACTCATACCTTTCTTACACCAAAAACCACAAAAGTCAAAACGTTCTTACACCCATCACTCACCACATCCATCACTCCATCACCTATCTATCTATCTCTCTCTTTACAACTCTCTCTCTCTCTCTCATTCTCAAAACACTCTCCCAAGCAAGAGAAACCCCATACGTCCAAGCCTCTCCTCATCTCTTCCAAGCTACAAGTATGGTCCACCTTTCCTACCCCCTCATCTCCCATCTCAACCATCCAAATCTCATCCCCTCCGTTAGGATCGAAGCCAAGGAGCTAAGGAAGCCAAGGGAGCAAGAAGATCGAACGGTGGGTGCTTCATAGGCTTAGATTTGCATGTTTTTATGATGGGTCAAGTGAGGCCTACCGATTGATGGTATGGATCTCACTTTGGACCCTAGATGTGGCCGATGGTCCACCTTGATTCTCATGATCATTCCATGATGGGGTCATTCTCCATGAACCCCATCATGATGTGTATCTTCCTTACATAAATAGGGTCATCTAGACCGTACATTTTGGTGGAGAAAGGATCTCCACCGTTGATTTTGATCGATGGGCTCATATGTAATGGGACCCACTTGATGTATGTTTAAATCATACAAAGGAGGGCACATAGTGCCGGGGTCCCTCCATCACACGTGTGTGTCCCACTCTCTCTCTCTCTCCCTCTCTCTCTCTCTCCCTCTCTCTTTCATATATTTTTGGTGTGATGAAGTGGCCGTGTGGCCCACCCGAATGAACCCCATCTTGATGTATGGATTACCCGCGCCATCCAACCATTTGGTGGCCCACCCTGATTGCATGTCTGTGGGTGGGGCACACCTTAAATATATGTGTGACCAACCGTCCAGCGTCCAAGGACGCTGGACGTTGCCGAACACTGAAGTGTGAACTGACAGTGGGTGTACTAACGGCTGCAGCAGAGAAAAAAATTGGTTTTGGGAAGAACTGTTCATGTAGGCCCCACCTTGTTATATGTATTCAATCCATGCCGTCCATCCCATTCAGGGGATCATTTTAGGCGTTGAGCCGAAAGATGGGGTTAATCCGATTTTCTGGTGGGCCAAAGTATAGAAAATAGTTTATTTACCATTGAAAACCACCCTGCCGTTTCTATACCCCGAAACACGCCCAATATTGGGCTCGTTTGGTCTATGTTGAACAGTGAAAACCAATGGGTGGGGTGGATTTTGTTGGAATGGGCCCCACCTGTGAAAAACCACATGATTAAAAAAATAATAATAAAATAAAATAAAGCAGCAGCAGCTAACGCTGCTGCTGTCAGAAGCGCAGGCAGCGCCTGCTTGCTGCGTATGACGGACGGGCGGAAGGCAGGGACCCACGGTGGGCCCGACCATGATGTATATTTGATAACCACACCGTCCATCGGGTGGGTCTACTTCAGGGGCCGTGGGCCCCACCATGATGTATATTTGATATCCACACCGTCCATCGAGTGGACCACTCCCCGAAGTGGACCCACTCCAAAAATCAGCCTGATCTAGGACTCAGGTGGCCCACGTCATCGGAAACAGTGGGGTGAACTGCCTGCCCTTGAAACCCATTTTGGGTCCTCAGAAGTTTTGGATCATTACGAAATTTGTTTTTTCTTCGGCATCCAGGTCTACGTGACCTTATCAATGGTTTGGATGGCATATGGACAATATGGTGGGCCCCACGTGGAATCCCACAATGATGTATGGGTTTTATGCACACTGTCCACGGCAGTGGACGGTGGAATCCCACAGTGATGTATGTGTTTTATCTTGCCGTCCAGCCCTTTTGTTGCCTGCTGGACGGATAGTGGACCCCACCATGATGCATGTGTTGCATCCAAATCGTCCACCATTTGGCAAGCTTGTCCTATGGCTTGAGGCCAAAAGGAGTCAGATTTATTTAGCTGGTGGGCCACTGATAATAGTGGTGGGTTGATCGTCTACCATTGAAACTCCTCTGGCCAAGAGGTTTTGAATCAGCATAAAATGTATTTATTTTTATTAGGTCTTTGTGACCTTATCAACTGTTGGATGGAAAAATAGATATATATATATATATATATATATATATATATATATATATATATATATATATATATATATATATATATATATATATATTGGGCCTTGGGAATTTTAATGGTGGAAGTCATCATCACCATTTATATTTTGGATATGGCCCATTTGATATACATAGGGCCCAATTGGTGTGGTCCATTTGAGATACATAAGGCCCATGTGATTAGGCCCATTTTGATGTATTCTAAGGCCAATGGGTTATGGCCCATTGCAATGTACATAAGGCTTGTTGATGAGGCCCATTAATGTGGCCCATTTGATGAATGTAAGGCCCATGTAATGTAAGACCCGTGTCCTAGTCTATACTGTTCCGACGAATCCCGCGATCCTTTCTGTCGAAGTCCGACAGTTCGTGACCGATAACCGACGTTGCGATCGAACCTAAGATGTATCCTATAGAATCAAGTCGGCTTAATCCGAGACTTGTACCATTACGACCGCACCGTCGCCGCGGTTCTGACGCCGCGACTCACGCACTGAGGCGATACCCTGACAGGAAGATGCGGGCCGGCGTTCAGTTCGAAGAAAACACCGCGCGTTACAAATCCCAAGAGAATCTCTACAACCTATCCCATCAATCAATCAATCAATCACATCAATCAATCCATCACTTCATGTCAAGTACAAAGCACCCATGCTTTCTTTTTCCACAAGTAAAGCAACCACCAAAAGTCAACCAATCCATCCCTTCACCCATCACTCACATCCATCACTCACCTCACATCACTGTCTCTCCTTCTCTCTCTCTCTCTCTCTCTCTCTCTCTCTCTTTCCATTCACATATTTCCAAGCAACCCAAGTGAGAGAAAAATCCCACGTTGGGAACCTTCCATGAGAAAAAAAAATAATGCATGTGTGAGGCCCACCTTTCCCTTCCCAAAACCCTCCATCCTAGCCCTTGATTTCCAATCTCCACCGTCAACGAGGAGCACAAGAAGGTTGGCGTTCCAACGGACCGAAGAAGATCGACGGTGGGTGTTTCATTTGTTTAAATTCTATATTCTAGGGGCCCACTTGCGGTGGGACCCATCTAGATGTATGTATTATGATCATTTGAGGGACCCATAGTGGCGGGGTCCCTTGGCTACTCCGATCTCTCTCCTTCTCTTCCCTTTCTCTTTTTACCTTGGAATGATGACATGGCCGTGTAGCCCACCCAGATGGACTCCACCATAAAGCATGTATTTGGCTCAAGGCCTATGGGTGGGGCCCACTTGATATCTGTGTTGTACCCACACCATCCATCAGTTGGTGGCCCATCCGAGTAGGGCCCACCTTGAGCATGTGTGACGCCCAGACGTCCAGGGACGTCCCTGGACTAAAAATGAAAACACAAATATTGTCTTGTTTCAAAGCCTTGGGGAAGGGTGGCCCATGTAGGCCCCACCTTGATGCATGTCTTCAATCCACGCCGTCCATCCTTTTCCCTGTATTATTTTAGGCGCTAAGCCGAAGCATGAAGTCCATCCGATTTTCGGGCGGGCCATAACATGTAAAACAGTGGTTCCTACCGTTGAAAGTCACCCTGACTTTTTTTATGCGCCGAAAAATATCGGATATTGGACTCCTTGGGAAGGTATCGGGTCATAGAATCCAGTGGATGGGGTGGATTCACTTGAAGCGGGCCCCACACCTGAAAAACCTCAGAAATACAGTTTTTTTTTTAAATATATATAAGCAGCAGCAGCATTTCTGCTGCTGCCGCTGACACAGAAAGGACGCACAAGCGTCCTCCGTTTTTGGGCAGGGGCCACGGCCCCACATGTGGTCCCCACCATGATGTATATGTTGTATCCACACTGTCCATGAGGTGGACCACCCCCTAAGGTGGGTCCCCTCCGAAAATCAGGCCGATCCATGGCTCAGGTAGCCCACACCACAAGAAACAGCGGTGATTGAACTCCACCATTGGAACCTTCCCTGGGCCCACTGAGGTTTTGGATCAATCTGAAATTTATTTTTCCTCTTCATTTCCAGGTCTGTGTGACCTCATGAACGGATTGGATGGAGTATAAACAGTAAGGTGGGCCCCACATGGGACCCACAATGATGCATGTGTTTTTACCACCGTCCGCCTGGACGGTGGTACCCACTGTGATGTTTGTTTCAAACCCACCGTCCAAAGGACGGTGGGCGTGTGGGGAGTGCACGTGTGTGTGCATACGTGTGCGTGTGTGCGTGCGTGTGTGCATGCGTGTGTGTGTGTGAGTGTATGTGGGTGCATGTGTGTATGTGTGTGTGTGTGTATATATATATATATATATATATATATATATATAGTATATATTATATATATATATATTATATTGTGTATATATATATGTGGGTGGGCCTTTATGGGCCCCACCATGATGCATGTGTTGCATCGAAGTCGTTCAACTATTTATGGCCGTTGTTGAGGCCCACCTTGATGAGTACTTGTGGCCGTTGTTGAGGCCCACCTGGATGTGTATTTACGGCCGTTGTTGAGGCCCACTTCAATGTGTACTTGTGGCCTTTATTGAGGCCCACCTTGATGTGTAATTGTGGCCGTTATTGAGGCCCACCTTGATGTGTATTTGTGGCCATTGTTGGGGCCCACTTTGATGTACATAAAGCCCATGTGATTAGGCTCATTCGAGGTATTTGTGGCCCGTTGTTAAGTCCAACTTTGATATATATGAGAACCATGTTACAAGGCCCATTGTGATGTTTTCAAAGGCCCATGGGACATGGCCCATTGCAATGTACTTAAGGCCCATTGATGCGGCCCACTTGATTTATGAAAGGCCCATATGAGGCAGCCCATTTGATGTATTTGAGGACTTTGGGTCGAGGCCCAATGAGATGTGTATAGGTCCATTGCAATGTGTGATTCCCCATGGTTCGTGTAATGATGTTTATGACCGACTGTGCCTTGAGAGTAATGTTGGTTTGACGTCCACATTACAAGTATAGTGTTGGTTAAATGTCCACATTATAACTCTCCCATTGGACCCGTTGATAGGCCCATACTGGTTATGTGTAGGCCGTCTAGGCCCATCTTCGGTATAAGGATAGTTCATTACTTTATAACATGCTTAGTACACTTCCATGATTCATGTGCATACACATCATATGTATGCTTGATATGAGGAATGATTGATCATAGCATAAGCCATTGGGCTGAGGCATTTACGGGACTCCTTATGAGACGGAGTGCCCCACATGATCGCGTGGTACGCGTGAGATTGCTGCATGATTGTACGATGTGACTCATGCATCTTGCATATGTGTGACTTGATCACTGCACGCCCTAGCGACATCAGGGCCGTGGCTCCACAGGCACATCGTGGATGGCCGTATCGGATACCGGAAATACTTTGTTCTAGCACTGTGGGCACTTAGGATGTCCTTGGGTGAGAATCCCAGAACCTTTTTGGTACCAGGAGATGCTCCAACGTCTAGACCGAGTGGATACACGAGCGCCCGAGTGCCGAATACCAGTAGGCCGCGTCTCCCACTGTGTCGTGGTCGGTTGGAAGGGGGTGTGGCCTTATCCGCCTGAGTGAGGGGGCTATAAGCTAGGCTGAGTTTGACCAGCTCGCAAATGTGTCCGCTATCGACGAGCCGGGTAGGTATTAGCAGACTACTGGTCAGGCGGATAGTGTGGTCTCTTCCACTTGCTTGACTGTGCAGCTAGGGAGGAGGCAGTCAGTGTGAGGTGTATTAGACCCCGGTGATATCCAGAGAGAAACTGTACTGATATGTGTACTTATGAGTACTGGCACGCTTGCTTTGCATCTCGCATATGACATTTGGCTACATAGGCCTCGCATCGCATGGTCTTGGTATGACCGACAACATTCATGTCTTGCATTACATATCTTTAGTATAGCTGATAGCATTCATGGGCTTACCGCATATTTCCGCATTACTCTGATATTGTACACTTGGCACTCGCCTTACACACACTTTCACCACCCTCTAAGCTTTTGTAAGCTTATGCACGATAGATGCGTGCAGGTGGCGTTAGGTTGCAGCAGCGTTAAGCTCGGAGCGTGCAGCAGTCTTCTGGAGCTTTTGGAGTTTTCTTTGATATCATTACATTGTATTTTCCTTCCCGCATTGTACTTAAAAGTTTTTGATATAGTGGATATGTGGTGTTGTTGTTTTGTGTCTTGGTTATGCTTGTGGTTATGCTCCATTACAAAAAAAAAATTCATGCTGAAAATCCTCCTTGTAGGATCCCAGGATCGGAATCTGGCGTATGGGCGCTGGGAGCCGAGAATGGGGTACTACGGAGGTTGTCGGTGCCGGATTCGGCGATCGGAAATTTTGTGAGCCCGGTTTCCGAGTTTGGGGCATGACATGTAATACGGCCCATTTAATGTAGTTAAGGCCCAAAGGGATGTACCTAAGGTCCATTGCAATGTGTGATCCCAACATGATTTATATAATGATGTTTGCGACGGGCTATGCCTTGGGAGCAATGATGGTTTGACGTCCACATTGCAAGTATAGTGTTGGTTAAATGTCCGCATTATGACTCTCCCTAGGGCCCATTAATAGGCCCGTACTTGTTGTGTGTAGGCCGTCTAGGCCCATCTGCATTGTAAGGATAGTTCATTACTTTATAATATGTTTAGTATAGTCTCATGATTCATGATCATACGCATCATATGTATGTTTAATATGAGAAGTGACTGATCATAGCATATATCTTCGGGCAGATTGTTTACGGGCTCCCGGTTAGGCGGTATTGCCCTACATGAACGCACGATACGCGCATGATTGTTGCATGACTGGATAGTGTGATTCATGCATTTCGCATTGTATGACATGTTTACTGTACGCCTTAGCGACATCAGGGCCGTAGCCTCCACAGTCGTATCGTGGTTGGCAGGATTGGATACCAGAAATCTTGTTCTACATGGGGTGCTATAAATATCCCTGGGTGAAAGTCCCTAAATCCTTATGGTACCAAGAGGTTGTTCCAACGTCTAGACCGAGTGGGTGCAGGAGCGCCGAGTGCCGATTACCAGACGGCCGCGCTTTCCACTGTGTCGTGGTCGGTTGGAAGGGGGTGCGACCTTACTCGCCCGAGAGGAGGGGGAAGTGTCAGGCTGAGTTTGACCAGCTCGAGGAATGGGTCCGCTATCGACGAGTCGAGCCCGATATTAGCAGGCAGATAGTGAGGTCTCTTCCACTTACCTTATTGCGCGCGATAGGGCGACAATTTGGTTTAGAGTGTACTAGACCCCGGTGATATTCCAAATTTGAGCTGTATTGATATTTGGACTTAGATGAGGATTCGTATGCTTGAGTTGCATCTCGCGTTGCATGACTTTGGTATGACTGACATCATTCATGCTTTACATCGCATGGCCTTGGTACGGACGACATTATTTATGCCTTGCATCGCATAGCCGTAGTACGGCTAACGGAATTCATGGACTCATCGGCATGTTCCGCATTACTCTGATACTTCATAATCATATTACTACCTTGCGCACACACTTTCACCACCCTCTAAGCTTTTCATAAGCTTATGCACGACCGTTGCGTGCAGGTGATGTTGGAGTGCAGGAGCGCTGAGGCAGGAGCGCTTTGCAGATCATCTTGGAGCTTTTTGTTCATCATCATTGTATTTCCCTTTATGCTCATTGTACTTATAAAGTTTTTTATCATAGTAAAAAGGTGATGGAGTTTTTGGTTGTTGTTTGTGGGTTATGTCTTTGGTTATTCTTATTACGAATTAAACTGATATTGAAAATCCTCCTCGTAGCATCCCAAGATCGGAACCTGGCGAATGGGCACCGGGAGCCGAAAATGGGGTTCTACCGAGGCTGTCGGCGCCGGATTCGGCGATCGAGAATTTTGTGAGCCCGGTTTCTGAGTTTGGGGCGTAACATTATATAATGGAATTGAGGTAGATAAAGCCAAAATCAATTTAATCTATAACCTACCTCCGCCCATGAGCATACGCAAGGTGCAATCCTCCTTAAGACACGCTGAATTTTATAGAGGGTTCGTAAAAGACTTCAGTCTTATCTCTCATTCTTTGTGCAAATACTCCCTTTGAGTGGAATGAGAAATGCCTGGAAGCTTTCACTAAGCTTAAAGGTAAGTTGACAAGCACACCTATTATGCAACCACCCAACTAGAGTTTACCTTCTGAGATTATGTGTGATGTGAGTGGCTATGCTATTGGGGTGGTGTTAGGCCAGAGAGAAAAGAAAAAGAGCCATATGTTATCTATTACACAAGTAGAACTTTAAACTCAGCCCAAGTAAACTATTCCACTACGAAAAAGAAACTCCTAGTCGTAGTGTTTGCTTTGGATAAGTTTAGGTTCTACTTGATAGGATCCAAAATCATTGTGTTCACTACCCATGCGGCACTGAAGTACCTTCTTTCTAAAAAGATGCTAAGCACCATTTGTTAAAATGGATCATTCTTCTCTAAGATTTTGACATAAAAATACGATATAAGAAAGGAGTAGAAAACGTAGTGGTCAACTATCTCTCTAGGTTTGTTTTATTAGATTCCATGGAGATGACTCATATTAATAGCATGTTCCCTAATGAATAACTATTTAGAATCTCTCAATTACCTTGGTATACTGACATTGCTAATTATCTTGCCATAGATATCACGTGTAACATCCCGAAAAATCGAGGGTCGAGTAGTAACTCAACTCTCGAGTTCCAGAACATCACTTATGCAACATAGATAATGATGATTAAATGTTGTCTGTGTTAGTACACTAAACATGAGTGAGATTAAGCCAAAACAACATATCATACTCCAGAGATAGTTAGATTGCAAGCGGAAGACTGTGATAGATATATAAAATATAAAAACAGTGGTGGGTCTCCAGAGTGTGATAATGTTACCGGGTTAAAATAATTACAAGTACAGTCCTAAAATATACCAAATGTGAGGAAGTGTAATGTCTTCTAACCCAAGTACCATAGCCCCGTCAATACAATACTAGGTCTTCACAGACCTGTCAGAGATTACATGTAGGAGAACTCCTCCTCAACATCATAGTAGTAGTCCGGCTCTGCTTCATAAGCATCGCCATCACCTGAAACTCAACAAATCTGGTTGGTGTGTACAACACCGTCCCGTAACGTGGGAGTGAGTGATCAACTCAGTGGAACAATAAAGCACAGGTTAACATGTTATCAACTCAGTCAAGCAGTAATGATAAAGCAGTACAATCAAATAATTCTAAACTACTCTTATTAATGCAAGTATGAATGACATGATGTATGCCCTTGCCAAACCACCCTCATGCGACACCATCTTACGTTCGCGAATGCGTTCATCCCTCAGTGCTCCACATCTACCAGGCACATGCAGTGCGATGATGAGCATGATTACCGAGTAATTATTAGTCCGTTTCAAACAGCAGTATTGGGAAACTAAGGTACCTCCCTTATATCATTCCCAAACATGATCTATTCTAGGGTCGTCAGTCCTAGTTAATCTCATACGATATTATGGTTTGAGAGGTATAGCGAAGGCATCACAAAGGGCTCGTCACCCGTCAGCACGGATACAAATCTCACCGTATGCGGCTCAATTGCTGGTCGTCAGCTCGAATACAGGTCTCACCGTACTCGGCTCAATCGCTGGCCGTCAACTCGAATACAGGTCTCACCGTACTCGGCTCAACTCATGCTCTAGTTGCTGCGAAGGGCTCATCGCTAATCACAGACCTTAGAGTATACTCGAAGACACTGCGTAGGGCTCGTCGCCCGTCAACATGAATACAGGTCTCACCGTATTCGGCTCTCGCCGTAGGTGTCGACAGCTCGAATATAGTGTCCCATACCACCATAATCGGCTCACGAGTCTGGTGCTCACTGGTCACTACGGGGAGGCACGTGGCCCCAGCGTAAGCCGACAGCTCGACCACGGTGTCCCATACCATCATGCCCGGCTCATGAGTCTTAGCGGATCGAGGTACCATAGTTAAAAAAGATTTCACTGGTAAGTTTGGTACCATAGGTTCAAGCAGAGGCGTCCAAACATGGTGAACATACATAAGACAGATCGGGTTACTTGACGAGCTCAGCTAGCTCGAGCGCACAACAAGTTGAACGACATGAAGTGCATAAGCACTTCGCGTGGCCAACCACTTTCGCCAACCGAAGTACGACTCGGGTTCGTCGAACACATCTCACGTGGCAAATGAATTATAGCCACGAATTCAATTCTGGTACCGATTGTCTGGACTATAATCATAGCCCCAAACACAATCAATTGCAGATAGATAAAGCAGTAATGGATCAAGATTCAGATCATACAATCAAAGTCTGGTATTATCCATTTAGGGCTGTCAGGGCTGTTGCACGCACTCGTTGCTCTACTCCCCCATCACCCATGATGGATCATACAACGTAAACATGAATTTAAACATATGCATCACATAGATCAAATCATATAATCAATTGAGCATGTTATGAAGTACAACATAAGCATGAGTTTGTACATATTCAATTCCTAATCACATAGATATCTAAAAAAATCATACACATAGTTTAAAAAGTTGAGAATCATATCTCAACACCTTAAACATTACAATTTACTAACTACTACTCATTCATCAATTTCAACAAACACTTTAAAATACATACATCAACATACATGACATATGTTGATCACATAGGTATAATGCCAAATCCTTTCACTAGGGAGTTACCACAATCATAACACGCATACACCCACGACGGATAGTCATGGCAAGCAGGAATCCAAGTTCCATATTCATTCAGTCATTTCCATAAACACTTGGGCCACACATTTTAGCATATATAGTGTATATTGGCCGTGGTGTGATTTAGGGAAAATCCTTTCGTCAAAGGGGTATCGCCAATACAACGATCAATTATCCATGACAATTAGTCATGGCGAGCGCGAATGAAAATTCTATACTCATTCAGTCAATTTCACAAACACTTAGAATACACTATTACAACATACATGGTGTATGTTAGCAAAACATGTATTAGGGCTATTCTTTCGCTAAGTAAGCATTTTATCCATGTATAATATATTCATACAGCAAATAATCATGACACATACATCTCCAAACTTTATACGTATACGATACTTTCTAGAATACACAATTTCAACATACATAGTGTATATAAGCAAAACATGTATTAGGGCGAGTCCTTTCGCCAAACAAGTGATTTATCCACATATAATATATTCATACAACAATTAATCATGTCAAACACATTTTCAAAATTTGTACGTATATGGTACTTTCTACAAATACTTAGAGTATGTAGAATTTCATATTTTTCATCTTTAATCGAAACGGAAAACAGACAACACTTTGTACACGTGCAATTGTATGCAGATCATGAATCTATCATTATCTGACATTGAAAGCGTTGAAAACTATAACCTATACACCTAAAGTCCACACATTTTGTCGTAGAATCGAAACGAAATCGATAGGTTTGCTAGGCTTTCGTATTTGGCAGATTGGTAACCTATAGGATGCTTTAGGTTAGTTATTTCATAACCTACAACTATCAAAACCCCAAAACATATTAGGGTTAGGGTTTCTTACCTAGAAACGGAGTTGGAATCACCGGAAAAGCGATTAGAACGGAGTGTTGGAGCTTGTGGAGCGGCAGGGAAGCATGGCAGAGAGATTCTCCCACATCTCCCACACTTTCTCTCTCTTTTCTCTCTTCTCTCTCTAGGGTTTCTCTCAAATTCATATGGCTGCAATGAGAGAGGGTTTAAGGTCCTTATATAACCTAAAAACTCACCGAAATAGACTCTAGGTCAAAGTATACTTAGGTTATAGTCAAAGTGGTTCAGTTTCGGCTCAACGGAGGACTTCTAGCAGGCCTCCCTGAGCCAAAGGTCGGACTTAAGCTCACCGACACCGGATCTACATTTAGTTAAGTTTTCATTTCGGTCGGGATTCCAGATCGCAAATGGCGGACCAGTTTCAGTTCAACGGTCAGCGGATCTCGATCGGAGATTCCGAGTACATGGATATGTGTATAAAATTTCTCCTGATCCGAGGGTGTAATTTGGTCTGATTCTGACGGTCTGGTTGCTTAAAACTGATCCGCAAGTGAGAGGTGCCAGATTACTATTTGCGATATTTTATTTTGAATTAATTTCACATTTCTCACACTCTTCACTTCGAGCTCAAGCGAATAACACTGGGACACTATCTGGATTTGATTTCCGAGATGGTTGTCAAGCCCAGCAAGGCGGTCCTAATTCCTTAACTTTGTGTTAATCGGACTTCCGATGTGCGGTTCAGATCTGATACGGAGTTTCGAGATGCTCCCGAGAGCAGCCGGGTAATGAGATTGATCCTAGATTTTAGGGTAACCTAGCGTCAATGATTCTACAAGTTTTGGGTCTTGCAGATCGTATTTAAAGTGATTGGTGCTAATTTCACAGGTACTCTAGTTTCACACTAGCTAATTCTCGCCTAATTTCTAAAAGATTTAGTCCTGTATGATTTCTGTCTGAGGTGGTACCTGGGCCTTTGTAGTTTGTATATAAAGTGATCTAAGTTATACTACTTAGCTAGTTTAGGATAGTGTCTAGGATGAAAGTGCTTTGAAAAATTCAAAGAACAAGGTAGTGAAGGGTGGGATTTGTGAAGAAAATGGTTTGAAAAGGGATTTGAGGCTTTAATCGAGTGTTTGAGAAGTTAAACCGGTGTTAGGATTGACTCATCGCCTAAGGACGTCTAATTCCAGGTTGGAAAAAATCCGGGCTGTTACATCATGCCTATTCATTGGATTGCATAAGATTAAAATAAAAAATAAAAAATCACCGAGGTACGCAAGTTTATTTGGGATAATACATATTTATTCAAATATTGCCCAGATCAAATCATTAGGAGATGTGTTCTTGATAATGAACATCACAACGTCATCTCCTTTTGCCATTCTCACGCTTATGGTAACCACTTCTCGGCTAAGAAGACCACAATGAAAATTCTGTAGTATGGTTTTTACTGGCCCACTATGTTTAAGGATACACACAAATTTTGCAAAGCCTATGAGCGTCGTCAGAAATTGGGAGAATTACCCCGTAGAAATATGATGCCTCTGAATCACATTCTTATCATCGAAGCATTTGATTGTTGGGGCATAGGTTTCATGGGACCATTCCCCCAATCCTTTGAAAATATATATATATTTTACTCGTTGTTGATTATGTGTCCAAGTGGGTCGAGGCAATTCCGTGCTAGAATAATGACCATCATATGGTCATTGAGCTTTAAAAAGAAAACATCTTATTCAGGTTCGGAACACCTCGAGTCATTATAAGTGATGGAGGATCTCACTTTTATAATTGACCATTCGAAGTTTTGATGAAGAAATATGGTATTTCTCATAAAGTGAGCACCTCCTATCATCTCATATAAGTGATCAAGCTGAAATTTTGAATAGAAAAATCAAACAAATTCTTGAAAAAACGGTTAACCCAAATCACAAAAATTGGTCACTTAGACTTATTCATGCATTGTGGGCTTACCGTACTGCACATAAGACCCATATCGGGATGTCTCCCTTTAGAATTTATGGAAAGACTTGTCATTTGCCTATGGAGTTGGAGCATAAAGCGTATTGGGTTAAAGAATTTCAACTTTAATATTGGCAATGTTGGCTCACTACGCAAATTACAATTGAATGAACATGAAGAAATATGGAATGATGCATATGAAAATTTTAGGATATACGAGGACATGATGAAAATGTTTCATGACAAGAACATTCTTTGAAAATCTTTTAAGCCAGACCAGAAAGTCAAAACCTTAACTTTGTCAAGCGGCTTACTCAGTATATCTATAAGCTGCTTCTCAATTTGAACGCATTCCATCATGATAATTTTGTCTTCAACTAATTTTCGAATATAATGATAATGTATGTCAATATGCTTTGTACAAGAATGTTGAATTGAATTTTTAGAGATATTTATTGCACTAAAATTATCGCAATATAATGTCATCGTATCCTGCATAATCTCATAGTTAGCTAGCATTCTTTTCATCCATATTAGTTGAGTGCAAGAATTTCCTACTATAATATATTCAGCTTCGGCAGTAGAAAGAAATACGAAATTTTGTTTCTTTTTGAGCCAAGATACTAAACAGTTTCCAACATAGAAACATCCACCGCTAGTAGATTTTCTGTCATCAACATTTCCTACCTAGTCTGCATTTGTATAGCCTACGATTTGTACAGATGTAGCCCCAAACTCAGAAATCGGACTCACAAATTCTCGATCGCTGAATCCGGCACTGACAGCCTCCGTAATATCCCATTCTTGACTCCCAGCACCCATATGTCAAATTCCGATCCTAGGGTCCTACAATGAGGATTTTCAGTGTGATTTTTTTTTGAACGGTTAATCTGTTTAGGCGTTTACACATTTTATATATGGTATTAACGCATATCAAAGAGACAAACTTGTTCGACATGTCACACACAATATGGTGCACCAGCTCAACAGTAATGAAGAAAACATTAGCAAACTCCAACCGTTCTTGTATGCATCCTGAAAAAGTGTAAGTCATACGTATGAGCAAACCATAGCTCGTGAGTCTACTGTGTGCCAGGAGTAAAACACGTCTTATCAGGGCGCTCTCGTAAAGACATCCAAAACAACCATAGGCATGTTATCAACCAATCATGTTATCATAGGTGAGTAAGTTATCAATCAAGCATGTCGTATAACTATACAGGTTATCATCAACATGACATCAATAATAGGCATATCACTCAACAAGCGACCATGGATCATTAGAATAGCCAATCATCATGAACAGATAATCAAATTCCATTTTCTACTATATGACATACGATGGAAAGGCAACGGCAAGACTGACGTGTAATCGTTCGAGTATAAGGACATAATAAACCAAATGTCATATGCTGAGGATGCAATGTAATATACAAATCCTGATGAATCCATGAACATGTGAGACAATGTTCTACCTTCACTGTGTGCACAGTAGCCTTCCAACCACTGGAAGCTCGGCCAGGCCCGCTAGGCCCCGCCCACATCAGCGTCCGCCCACGTGTGCCCGCCCAATGTGACCACAATGATGGGGCATCGCAATATGTCATATGCAAAGGATGTAATGCAGTATGCAATGCAAGAGAAATGACAAAAGCTGGAGTGTGTAGTCGGGATGATAGTACGTGGTATCGCAAGCTACAGGGTTCATTACAAGAGACTTCTATCCAAACCAGTCCCATACCTAAATTTGGATAACTAGACTCAATGTGGTAAACTCCTAATCTCAAGTTGGTTGCGCGCCCAACAGAAATCTTGGCCATTGCGAAGGTATACATAATGATTTGGTTGCACACCACCAGCCTAAGTAGATAGTGAATGAATGAATGAATGAGTCAAATGTTGAGTACGCAACTCTTGCTTAGTAAGTCCACATATCAGTACCGTACATCTCTGGGATCATTATCGGGGTCTAATACAATGTTGTCAGCCATACTAAGTTATGCGGTGCAAGGCCTACGTGGCCGATGTCATATGAAAGATGCAATGTAAGTATGTCAGTCCTCATCAAGATCCACATATCAGTACAGTTCCTCTCTGGATATCACCGGAGTCTAGTAAACTCTACACCAGATTGTCGCCCCAACTGGATGCGCAATCATGTGAGTGGAAAAGACCTCACTACATGCCTGACCAGTAATCTGCCAATATCTACCTAAATCGTCGGTAGCAGACTTATTTACGAGCTGGTCAAACTTAGCTTACCTTTGCCCCCTACCCTCGGGCGGATAAGGCCACACTCCCTTCCAATCGACCATGACATAGTGGGAGACGTAGCCCACTAGTATTCGACACTCGGGCGCTCATGTATCCACTCGGTCTCAACGTTGGAGCATCCTCCGGTACCATAAGGGTTTGAAGACTTTCACCCTGGGACATCTATGACGCCCCCATGTTAGAACAAGTATTTCCGGTATCCAATCCTGTCATCCACGATATGCCTGTGGAGGCCACAACCCTGATGTCGCTACGACGTTCAGTAGTCATGTCACACAAATGTGAGATGCATGCGTCACACTATCCAGTCATGAAGCAATCCTACACGTACTACGCGCTTATGTGGGGCAACTCCGTCTCTCAGGGAGCCCCATAACAATCCACCCAATGGCACATGTTATGATTAATCACTCCTCATAACAAGTATGCACATGATGCGTATGGGCATGTATCGATCATGATGCTATACTAAGCATATTCTCAGTGTGTCCTACTAGACTAGGTACACTAGCATGACTATCAGATATAAACAATAATCGGCCTGAACACAAGAATAGGCAATGTGATGTGAGGGTCCATATATTTAAGTGTCTTCAATAGTACACTGAGGCCCTATACCTCTTGTGAATACTTAACAAATGGCCACTAGGGCTCCTATAACACGCACATACATAAGGTGCATAGGTTATGGTGGTACACAAGTTCTAACATGTATCATCATTATCATAGACATCACTCAACATCAAATTTATCCTCATAACATGTATTATGCAATCATGTGCATAGAGTACATAGCATATAGGGATTCACATGCATCATCAATATCATGGCCATTGTCCAATACTATCATTATACATGCCCTAGGCATTAGTTATCTATCATGCATAAGGTTATCCTTACGTCCACCAACATCATTTATTTATCACTATCCACGCATTAAGTAAAATATGATTTTCTTATCCACATTATCATCACGACAATCAATACGTACATTATTACACTTGGATATCAAGCATGGGGGTCAACTAACATGTTTTGTCATCATGCATATATATATATATATATATATATATATATATATATATATATATATATATATATATAATATATATATATATATAAAATATCATCATCATTACCATGAGGATCATTTTCACTTCATGATTAACATAAACAATGTCATAAGTGTTATAAATAATTACTCATCCATCATCAATGCATATGCTCTAATTCACCATCCTTTAAATCATTTCTATCATTTCAACCAACAACTCACAATCATCATTATCATGTTACCATACGTGTATCATCATCTCACCCATCACTAGGTGCGTCCTACCTAGTGTGATTTCCACACTGGACTTGAACTACATACGAGGCATGGCGTCGTAGAGGTCAAGTGTGAGTCCCATTTGGTGAACCAATAGGCCAACCTAAGGGCATAAATGTCCAACCACAACGCTTTCGATGATGTGGATCTAGTTCCACAACTAAGTGGGCCCCACACATTCCACCAACTAGAAATAATACACGATCCCAAACAAAAAGGATAACATGTTAACATCTTTCATGTCATATATCATATTGGGCCCACTAGCCACATACACAACAAACCAAGAAAAAGCCCAATTATCTAGTTTATGCATTGTAAAATAGGTCTCTCTAAGCGTGGTCCACTTGACTAAAGGTAGTATGAAAGGCATGCTGCCCTAGTAGGCAATGGGCCTGCCCAACAGGCTCAAGGAAGATTACCATTGTGGGTTTCTCATTCTTCACCGATTTCTCTAGTGTTGACGGGCCTTAAGGTTACATCATTTAAATGGGTCCAAGGCCACCTATATCTTAAGAGAACATTTGGACAACAAGATCTGTCCACTAAATATTTTACAAGTTATACAACACCCATTTACAAAACATGTTAGGTGGACCTCATTACATGAAAGATAAGGCCCATATAAGATAGCCCATACTAGATGGCCCACTTAAGGTTTTTAAGTTCAATAATAACTGAGAGTTATTTTTCAGAGTTTACATGCTGCATTAAATGCTTTGGGAAGGTGGCGAACCCTACCAACGCGGCCCCACATAAATTCTATGTAAAACAGACTTTTGGCGCAACATTGGTTCTGGGTCATTTTAGAGTCAGATTCATGATCATGTGGGGCCTACATATGGTGAAAGAAAATAACCACCTAGTAGTTGTATATATAGGCTTTACAAATTATAAGGCAGGCCTCATTGTTTGGGTGAGTACAATTTACGGTAATGTCCTAAATATGGATACTTGGAGGAAATGTGCAGGAAACACTGTGCAGAATTAGTTTTGGCCCGATCTTGAGTACGTCCCATGATCACAGGGGACCACCTTTCAGTGTTCCATCAAGTGCTCTTGGTTGTACTATATATGTACTTCAAAAATTATAAGCTGGGACTAACTGGTTGTGCACACGTAATATTTAGTGTATGGCCAAACATAGGTACTTTGATTTTATGCACAATCATGCCTTGCCCCATTTTGGGATCAACTCCCTAATCATGTGGGGTCTGATTTGGCCCAATTAAAATATTATTTATCTATTCATTAGTGTAGGTTAGAGGTTCCAAGTGGTGGCCTACTCAAACCTCCAGCATGTGGTCCACTACAGAGGCCCAAAGTTGGTACAAAACACAAATAATCAGACAAATTTTCAAAAATGGGGTCTGTCACAACTTAGGGCCCAATTTTCAAATACTTAGGGAATCATTCCTGACAAAAAGGTGGGATATCCCAGCTCACTTATATAAGGATTAAACATCCCCAAAGTGGGACCCTTAACTACAGAGTGTGGGGTTCACTACAAGGTGTCAAAGAGGCCTACATGCAATACAGTTAAGTACTTAGAAAATTTTCAGCAAACAGAAAATGCAAAGGAAATGAAATAGATCCAATGACAAATGGGGCCCACATGCTAGCAAACCATAGATAAGAGACACACAAAAATATACATGGGTTTTCAGATTAGATGAACTAATAAAATGCATAAATCACAAGTGATCACACACCCAAGTGGGTCAATTAGAGGATGAATGTTATATACAACATATATCCAACATACACATCTATTAGCACATGAAATATATTGATCAAATCTCTATGATCAGATTCTCTATTGGAAAATTCAATCTAATAGATGGTTTGGGAACAAGTCATTCAGGCCATTTTTAGGTCATTACAAGCCCCTAAATGACCATCTCAGTTGTCCGAACTCCGATTGAGGCTTATTATATACCGTTGGAAAGCTAGTTCAACTTTTTATGAATCCAATGAAACATATAATTTTAATACATTCATTAAAGGAGTTAAGAATATGTCCGTTTTAGGCAAATTGGAATCCTGTATGTGCTGCTGGATAGTATCCAAGTAAACTTGATGTTATAGATGTTTGGACCGTTGGATGGATACAAAATTTGGCCTAGAATTAGATCATATTGTGGTTCATATTATTCCCAAGTTTCAACTCCGATCTTAGCACGATTGATTTTATATGATTTTTAGAACTTGTTGTCCAGAAACAAAAACAGGATTACATATGAAGGGTGTAGATATGATGTTCATCATGGTGGACCATATTTACATGGGCCAGTTTGCTGACCATCATGGCCAATAAATACATGCAGACAAGAACTTCACACCAGTGAGGCCCACACAAATCAAGAAAATAAAAAGATGAAGAAAGAGGAGGATGAGGAAGATGGAAGGAGGGGTGTAGACTCACCTCAAATGGATGGATGGATGATGATGTGTGGTTCACTCCCTCTTGGATTGATGGTGGGCTACACCTTGGCCCCTCTCTCTCTCACTCTCTCTTAAAATCTAAGAAATTTTCTAAGTATAGGAAAAGAATAAGTGCAAGAGAGCTCTTACTCTTATATAGGGAATTGGGTTATGGTGACAAGATGATGTGACAAGCTTATGGGATCTCATTGGTGCTAAAAGTGAGGTAGAATGTGATGTATGGTATGTGTAGTGGATGAATGAGGTGGATGATGCTAAGTATGCAATGCCTAAGGTAGAAGAAATCTAAACATACATTGGCTAATGGATGGATAAGGGTTGTGGGCTGTAGGTGATGCATGGTGGATGATAAAGTGGAGTGTTGCAATTGGTTGTTTGAAGTGATATGACACAAATCAAGACATGCATTGGACGCATGTATAGGATGAGGTGGACATGGGCCATGATTATTTTCTAAGGCATGGGGAGAGAGCTAATGATGAGTTTCGGGATAGAATCCAATTTTGTCTTATAGTGCTTGTCTTATATGTGCTAGCTTATATTTTTGTCATGTAGCAATTGTCCTATTTGTTGGTAATTTTCATGTTCTAAAAGTGGGCTTTAAGCCCACATGGGCTCAAGTCCAATGGGCCTAGCATAATAAATGTTGCTTGTGTTATCAGATACATAATTTGGGCCTTACATTCGATTGGTCATATCTCACTGATGGATCATCGGATTGATGCGTGGTTTTCACTATTGCGATTGCAACAACGACGCGGTCCACATGATAGAGGTCTCAAGTCATCCGGAACAAATCACTTGGGTGAATTTTCTAGGTGCACTTGGGTGCAGTGTATGGTCTATCAACGGTGTGAATTGAGACACGTGTGCATACGAGTGATGTTGTAAAAGACCAGGATCCCACATGTATCATGTGGATACTATAGGCCTAAGTTCGCAGAACTTACGACATATCTGATTATCCGTTTAACAACAGTTAAGTGTGATTCTTTAGGATCAGATTGATATCTATCACATATTACAACACTGAATGCAATATCAGGTCTACTAGCAATTAAGTACAGAAGACTACCGATCATACTACGATATAGTCGAGGGTCTACACTTTTACTTGATTCATCTTTTGAGAGTTTAAGAGTTGTACTCATTGGAATATCAAAATTCTTACCATTCTCAAAGCCAAACAGTTTTACAAGGTTCAATGCATATTTGGTTTGTAAGATAAACATACCATCTTTAAGTTGTTTGACTTGTAATCCAAGGAAATAGTTTAGGTCGTTGACTATACTCATTTCAAACTTGGATTTAGATATGCAAACTTAGTAGATAAGTTAGCGCACATAGATCCATAAATAATATCGTCAACATAGATTTGAACTATCAGGATACGAATATTATATTTCTTGACAAATAGAATTTTGTCAACACTACCCATAACAAAATTATGACTAAGTAGGAATTTAGTCAATTTCTCATACCACGCTTTGGGAGCTTGTTTCAAACCATAAAGAGTCTTTTTTAAACGATAAACATGATTTGGAAGTTTGAGATCTTCAAAACCCATTGGTTGTTCAACATATACTTCCTCATTCAAATTATCGTTTAGAAAAATATTTTTTACATCCATTTGATAAATTTTAAATTTTTTATGACATGCAATCGAAAAAAATAATCTGATTGATTCAAGGCGCGCAACTGGTGCAAATGTTTCATCGTAATCAATACATTCTATTTGAGTATTACCTTGTATGACCAGTCGTGCCTTATTTCTTATAATGTTTCTTATTTCATCAGTTTTATTTTTTTAAATTCACTTGGTTCCAATCACATGTTTATTAGTAGGTCTGGGAACCAAATACCTTACATTATTTCTAATGAATAGATTTAATTCTTCTTGCATGGCATTAATCCAACTTTCATCAGCGCGTGCTTCATTTACATTACTTAGTTCAATTTGAGAAGTAAAGCAGATATGATTACATATATTTTCTAGTTATCTTCTTATCTGAACGCCAGTGCAAGGGTTACCAAGTATTTGATTGGTCGGATGGTCTTTGACTAACCTTAACTCAATATTGTCTGATTTAGATGAAGAGTCAGGTATATTAATCAAATTGACATCATCATCATTATCTTGATTAGGATTGGGTGATGGACCAAATCTATCCAGCAACCTCAAGTCATTTTACTGAAAATTTTGATTGCATTGAGTCATCATCCGATGACATTGAAGGTCACATTCGATGACATTGAAGGACACTTTAGGAGAGAGTGGGTTAGCCGGGAGTGGAGTAGGCATGTAGCCGAACCAATATATATCATTGTGTATTGTGGAGAATGCCTTGCTTCATGTTTTGTGTTGATTGATTCTTCTCTATGCATTTTTCATTTTCTAAACATTACATGTTTGATAACATGTAGCGTCGATATATATATATATCTATATATATATATATGTATATCATTGTCTTAATTTTGTTTGCACACTTATTCCTGTTTAAACCTCTTTACTTAATTGATTACAAGTACGTACTTGCAGAAAGTATAATTAAAATTTGAAAAGTCATATTCACCCCCTTCTAGGACGATTAGACATACTTCCAAGCTTTGCTTGTAGCGGTTTAACCACAATTTCAATTGGTATCAGAGTGGGTTCCTCTTGAAGGGTTTAACAACCTAGACGGAGATCTTTGCTGAAGTTGGAAATATATCTAAAAAGAGGAAACTTTAGTCACACGACCGCCTTTGTTTGATGGATCCAACTATGCCTATTGAAAGGCTAAAATGCATATTTTCCTGAAATTGTTGGACCATTCTATGTGGGACTTTGTCGAGAATGGGTGGACAACACCCATGGAACAAATAGTGTCGGCTGATGGTGTTAACACATCCCGACCAAAACAAAAAGTATTTTGGATGGACTATGAGAAACAAATGGTGACTTGTGATGCTAAAGCTATGAACTCTATTTACTATGTTGTTTTATAAGAGGAATTTAAACACATATGTATGTATGAAATATCGAAGGAAGCATGGGATTTACTTGAAACCACCCATGAAGGAACCAACACGGTAAAGCGGTCTAAGCTTCAGTTCCTCACCACTTAATTTGAGAATATCAGGATAGAGGAACATGAAGCATTTATGGAGTTTTACACCAAACTTAGTGATATCTGTAACTCCATGTGAGGACTAGGAGAGAAGGTTTCGGTGCTTAAAATATGTAGAAAAATCTTGAGATCCCTACTGGAGCGCTTCTCTTCGAAAGTTACCATCATTGAGGAGTATAGAAATATAAACGAAATGAAATTAGAAGAACTCATAGGTTCTCTATAAACATTTGAACTACACTTCAAAACCCTAACAAAATTCAAACACACTATCCTTAAAACATCAAAAACCAAATGTGAATCTAAAGAGGATAGTGAAGAAAATGATGATGACGACGAGTGGCCTTGTTGGCCAAACGATTTTAAAAAATTCTTCAACAAGAACCGAGGAAAACCATTCAACAAAAAGGGAAAGTATCCTGACCAAAAGCGCCATATAGGAAATTCACCAAAAAGTTCAAAGGAGCCCCAATGTTACAATTGTAGGAAATATGGGCATTTAACTATTGATTTCCCCTCAAAGAACAAAACCAAAAGGAAGGCTATGGCAGCCACTTAGGACGGCACTGAAGACTCAAATTCTGAATCTAAAGAGTCTGAAAGTGATGGAGATCGAGGCTCATTAAGAATTCTCATGGCCTCCACCACTGTAGTCATCCCAGACTTGGGGGATAGTGAGGAGATAAAAGAACAACAAGAAGAATAGATCTCATCAGAAGAAGAACAAGAATAAGAGGAAAATGACAATATACAAAATGCTTATGACCAACTTTACACCCATAGCTTGAGTATTCTTAAAAAGCTTAGTCAGGCAAATGAAGAGAATAAAAGGCCGAATAAAGAACTAGATGAAGTCTTAGCTGTAAATGAACGTTTGGCCAATGATCTACAAGACTACTACGTTGAAAATGCCAAAGTTGAAAGAGAAGTTGTAGATGGTGGATTTAAGTTAGAAAAATTGACTAGAAGAATTGAACTTCTAGAATAAGAAATTAACAAATTGAAAACAAAAAATCAAAATCTGAAACTAGATGTAGAAAAATCCAAACATCAAGCTGAACTTAGTCATAAGTTTTCCCAAAGTGATGAAAAATTAGAATGACTTTTGGGTTTGGGCAAAAACTCTAGGGATAAGAGAGGGTTAGGGTGTAACATCCCGAATTTTCATGGCTCGAGTATATACTCTTGGCCATGAATTTCGGGTGTTAATAATGTAAAGATTTGGATGCTTGAAAATCTTACCTTGATTTTCTTTTCATTTAGATCACATCCAGTTACATTCACGAAGGTAACCATTCACAAGAGTAAAATCAACCGTATTTATTATTCTATTAGATTAAAAGAATTCAACAAATTATCGAATGCCCTCTTAATGGGAGCCTATTACATTATCAAAGTTTACAGTGGAAATAAATAAAACTAAACACAAAAATGTCTCCTCCTTTATTCAAAATAATCTTCCTTAGGGAGATCGTCATCCGTATCTTCAATCTGTACATCACCTGCATCATCTATATGATTGGAGAGGGTCAATGCCCTACTCATAGTAATGGTTATCCTTTAAGATTAACAATAATTCAAGAGATTCATAAGAATAATGTAAGGGTTTTGATAAATCTCGTACTCCGCCACTACAAGTGGTATCAGTATGCGTAACCATATATATATATATATATATATATATATATATATATAAATATATATAAATGCATGCCTAGCAAAGTGTGTGCGACTCATCATACGTAGTGATCATTTCAATGTGGAATATAATTCATAGAAAACCCGACTCGCCTTACATTCTATAACTACAGAGATTTGTCGGCGTGTCTGAAAAGGAGAGCTTAAGAAGTTCTAGAGGGAGGGTGAACAGGATTATGCCAAATAATCAAATAAAGTGCTGAATAATAAAAAAAATCAAAGATTTTAATTGCCCAAGTATTAAAACATTGATTTCAATTGATTCGTAGGTCAACCTTCACCTAAAAAGTTTAGGCAGGACAACCTTATTTCACGAATGCTATTAAAATCAAAATTCCAAACTTTGTAAGAGTAAATAAAATTAAATATTACAATCATTCACCACTTCAACTGAAATGAAAATACAATCATTCACCACATAAAAGATAAAAGCATTTACCACAAACATAGAGAATTGTAGTGGTTTCGGTGTGTCAACAACTGTTCTCAAACAGCCACACCTACTACACTCCCAAAATTACTCTCCATGTAATCTTAGCTTTCGCTATGAAGAAGGTTTTCTCATGGTCGTCTTAAAACCTGATACAGTTGTGATTTTATCGAGTTATCACAAACGAAAAACCCTTACTGAGATTTTCTGGTTATCTCAAAAAAACCAAATAAAGAAATAAATGTATACTTATTTTTATCGTAGAAGAAGCTGTAGCTGAAGAACTGCTTTTCTTTAATGTCCAATATTCAATATTTAGTCATATAGAAAAGGTTCAGGGTGCTATTGATTTTAATCAAGTTTAAACCAATGACTACTTAAGTTAATTCTCTTAAATCTCAAAGAAAGAAGAGTATTCACTCTCTTTAGAATCAAAATAATAGAGTTTGAAATTAAGGGAATTAAACAAAAGCTATAAAAATAATTTATAAATACCGTTCAATAGCTTGTGAAAAACTGGAGCTTCTCGCTCTCTTGTAGAAGAATTTAGATGATAATTATTGATATTTCGAATTGAGAGAGAACCTCAATTTATAGGCAAAGAAGTTGAATATTCGACTGGCTTAAGACAGTCTTTGACTAGCCTTAGCACTGGATTCCGTTCCAACGGATCTCCAAATTTGAGTGGGATAAGATTTATCCGATCTTCGACTGGTCGAAGGTGGTCTTCGACTGGCCGAAGATGCTAAAATCCGAATTGATTTAATTACTGGACTTTGAGTCGAGAAACCTAGGGTTGATCGAAGATCCTCCTTCGACTAGTCGAATAGACCATTCAACTGGTCAATTTTGTAACATAAAAACAAATATTCTTCGGTTTGTACTAGGACTGGCTTAGAAAAATAGACTAGTCGAACCAAATCTTAGGCTGGTTGAATTACAAGCAATCACAAGTATAAAAACCTAAATTAAATAGTTTTTGAAAACACCTAAACCTAAGGTCTTTCTAGGGTTTATAATACCTGAAATGACTAAACTTCTTTGTCTTGAAGTAGATTAGAGACTTTAACTTTTCTTTGGAGCTTGATCTTCTACTAGAACATCAGTTGATATCGACTTCATTTTGAGCTTGATCTCCTACTAGAACTTGGAACAGGCTTGAACCTTGATCTTGAACCATACTTGAAGATCACTTGACAAGATGTTTTGACTAAACAAAATTTGACAACTAAAGTGTGCTTTAAACATTATAGCACTTATAGTGTCCGACGCTACTGTGGATTTACGTGAACACCTTTAGGCGGCATAACATATGAGTCGGATGAATTACGTGACACGATTTGTTCATGGAGCGACTATTTGCGACATCCAATCCCGGAAGTGATGTAACACGCATTACGAATTACATCGATTTGTGCACTATTATCCAAATCTATGGAATTATGCGTCGACCAAGAGGGTCACTACCCAGAGCGCATTACGTCCAAAATAAATATTTGAATTACTAGTTGTGATACCTCTAACACATCACTTGCACTAAAGGAGAATAAACTGAATCATGTGAGTTTTGAAATTCCAAGACACATGCCCAAGCCATAAAGGGAGGTAGCACAAGGCTAACATAATAAAGGAGAAGAGTATCAATAAGCTAACTCAATGAAAGATAAGAGTAGCGATAGGCTGACTCAATAAAAGAGGAGAGTAGCAATAACTAACTTAACAAAAGAGAAGAATAGCAATGACTAACTCAACAAAAGATAAGAGTAGTAATGACTAACTCAACAAAATTGGTAAAGGGCAAGGGTAAGGCTTGTATCTATAGTCTCACATAAATTCATAAAGATCACGCATAATTAAATTCATACCTTAACCATAATTCCCAAAGGATAAATAATTGATGATGGTAAATCAAATAATTACAGGGAGGATTCACAGTAACATGGAAGCATGTAAAAGAACAAGATAAATCATATCAACCCAAATTAATGTAAACTTAAAGGAATCCCTTACCTTAGTTTTAGATTTAAACTTTAGGTAGATATCCATGTAGGAAAGCTTATACATGAAAAGCTTCCACATGAATAACGACATCGCTTGAGCAAGAGGAAGACACTATACATATGGAGAAGAAAGAGGGCGTCTAGGCTTCTCCTTCTATTTTTCTTTTTCTTTTTCTTTTTCTTTCTCCTTGGGCGTTGGGAGATTGGGCGTGTGAGTGGAGAGGGGAACACACACCCCTTTTTAAAAGGAGTGGACGTATGAGAGGGGTGTGTTTCACATCCCACTTGGACTGAGTTTCTCCAATTTTTCCTTTTTTGATGATCTTTCTTTAAATCTAATTCGTCCATTGCGTCAGGGTCATCGAATAGAGTCGGGGTATATGATTTTCTTGGTGATTCGAAATTTAGATTGGCCTATCTTAAAAATTCTCCTAACGGGTACCAAAATGAACTTGATCTCAATTAATGGTCTACACTTAATGATCAGGGCCCAATTTTGGGGGAAGTATGTAGTTAGGATAGGAAAATGGTTGGACAAAATTTGGTGGTTGATCGATGGTGGAAAAGGCGTAAATCTAAACTTTCACCTTTTGTACCAAAAGGAAGGAACTGGCTTCAACCTTCAATGGTGTAGGATTATAGATCGGGGCCTAAATTTTGTATAACCTTGCAGTAATATGAGACTAAAATGTGGTCCAAATTTGAGTTATGATGGATGAAAGAAAGTGGTTAAAACGGAAGATCCAGATTTATAAGGAGTTGGTAGGCCTTACAGGATAACTCCGCGCCTAAGGAAAAGCATACCAAAGTGGGGTCTTCATATTTCACACATGGTCTATATTATGGGCAATCCAAGTCGTTCATATAAAGGAAAATATCCTACTAAGACTACCCACGAGGTTTCTTTACTCAATGGATACCAAAATCAACAGTTACGGTGCTAATTTGTCAATTGGGCCACTTTTACAATGATCTAAGGGCTAAAATTTGACGTGTATGGTTAATTTATGATTAATATGTATGATATAAAATTTTACATGAAACAGATCATGGGAACCATGTGATCTATAATTCAAAGGTCTGTGTTAATGACATTTTCGTAATTATTATTGATATAAGAGTTTTAAGAAATCTAATGGTTCTACATGGTTATAGGCATGTATCTAAGCAATTATTATAAAAGAACTTATATTTAAATCATTATGAATGAAGAGTTATTCACCAAATTAATTAGGGAATGTACATATATGAAACTACATAATGGATGGTCAGATGACATGTTAAAAATAGTAGAACTTAATGGTTAGTACTCTGACCATGTATACAGGTGGATTTACAATTAAGTTTTGTAAATGGATGATCACTAGTGGGTTTTTAGAGTGATCAAGAGGCAGAACATGTATACCATTAGATTCAAGTGACTTATTCACATGTGTCAGTTTCTCAGATTGTAGTTTTGATGGTGGGTTAAACATATTCATAGGTGGTGAACAAGATGAGCAGATCATAATCTCAATTTAATATGTGTACAAGCAGACGTAAATATCAAGTAGTTAGTTTACTATGATTGGGTTGTCCAAACTCAAAGTGGACGATCAAATGTCTTTGTCCATCGGTGGATAGTTGATTGAATGATTGGTTATGATGGACAAGTGGGAATACTTGAACATATGATGATCTTGTCTTAAAATCAACGGTCGGATGACTTGATTTATGGATGAAGATCATTCTCAACGGTTAGATTCATGTTGGAGAATAAATGTAAGGTTATGATTGGCTAAATCGGTATCATACACATGCACATACTAAGTTAAATTTTATGGTAACACTCAAGAACTTTCAATACTTGAGTATTGAAAAGTTCGGGGTGTTACATAGGGTATAAAAGTAGCAAGATTAGCCATTCTCTTGCAACACCTATGCTTAACAAACAAGTGGCTTCAGGTAACCAACCAAAAAACTTCTCCCATTTGTCATTCATGTGAAGATGTTGGACATTTAAAATTTGAATGTCTAGCCTTTAGACACTACCGCACCACATCCGATGCGAACTATATAAGTAGATTCAAACCAACTAAAAGAATGTTACAAAATGAGAGGAGTCCTAGAAAGTCTCAAAAACAAATTGAAAGGAGGAAGTTCCCTACTCCCCCTAAAATGACCATAAGAATGGGGGAGTTATTAAAACAAGTTACCCAACTGAATCAGAAGGCCAAAGAAATGATGAATCAGGTAAATCTAGAGAATGATTAGTTGGTTCCTAAATCTAAATCCACTAGGAACAACCGGGCACCTAAAGGAGAATCCAAAAAGATTTCTGCATCTCCAAAGAAGGTTGTGTCCAAGTGGGTTGTTAAGAATAAAGAAAACTATCTTGTCATACATACAACATTTCAAGCAAGCAGTAGTGATAAATGGAACCTAGACAACAGTTGGCCGGTTGCTCAAGGCACATGACAAGTGATAGGAACCATTTCTATAGCTATGCCGAATTTGATGGTGGGTTTGTCACCTTTAGAGATGAAAGCATCGCTAGGATCATTGGACAAGGGACAGTGGTTGGGCCAGGCATGCACAAGATTGGGGATGTTCTTTGTGTTGTGGTTATGAAACATAACCTCTTGAGCATATCACAGATTTGCTATAAATTCTATCAAAAATTTTAAAGAAGTGTGTGAAATCTCGGATCATATGGGAAAATTAATTATGAGAGGTCTCTACTGTCACGCCCCAGACTCGGTGACCAGACTCACAAGGAACCCGATAGCCAGTTTCGGCCGCAACAACCTCCATGGTGCCCCATTCTCGGCTCCTGGCACCCATTCACCAGGTTCCGATCCTGGGATCCCACAAGGAGGATTTATACCATAAGTCTGAATCTAATAAAAGCATCCCCAAGATCATAACATAGTAACCACAATTAGTAACCATAGGAACACATCACAAGTCCACTAGGAATTAAAACTTTATACAGGTACATGGCTCAAAGGGGAAATACATAAGTAGGATAAGGGAAACTCCAACAGGTCCTCGACACGCTCCGAAAGCTCCTCAGCTACTGTGGTTGCCCAGAATCACCTGCACGCATCAAGCATGCATAAACTTATAGAAAGCTTAGAGGGTGGTGTAAGTGTGTGTATTACTAGTGCCAGAAGGAAATATCAGAGAATGCAGAAGCTCGACATGAACCATGAACACTATCAATGCATCTAGCCATACCACGGCTAAGCTATGATAATCATGAATGCAACAAGCCGTACCAAGGCTATGCAAAGAAATACATGAGTACTGGGCGCCATACCGAGGTGATGCACAAAAGGCATATATAGCTAATGCCAATGTAATACAATACATGCCAGTCCTCATATCAAGTCCACATATCAGTATAGTTCCACTATAGGGAAACCACTGGGGTCAAATACACTGCTAGCTGACTGCCTCTCTCCTAACCGCACAGTCTAACGAGCGTAAGAGACCTCACTACCCGCCTGTGGATAGCCAATCACCGGCAAGACTCAACGGTAGTGGACCCATTCACGAGTTGGTCAAACTTAGCCTAGCCATTACCCCCTCACTCAGGCGGGTAAGGCCATACCCCATCTCAACCGACCATGCTATAGTGGGAGACGCGGCCTAATGGTATAAGACACTCGGACACTTATGTTTTCCACTCGGTCTTGGTGTTGAGGCGTCTTCTTGGTACCATGAAGGTTTAGGGGTTTTCACTTAAGGACATCCTAAGTGCCCTAATATGCTCAAGAGGTATTTTCGGCGTCCAAATACAGACATCCATGACATACCAGTGGAGGCATCGACCCTGATGAAGCAAGGGTGAATAATATCCATGTAATACGATGCCAGATGCATGGATCACGCATACCAATCATGCACTAGCTCCAAGCATTCATCGTGCTCAAGAGGGGAACTCCATCCCTCTAGGAAGCCATCATATCTGCCCAATGGCTCAACTATGACCACACATAATGCTAACCAAGCACGTCATGATGTGTATGGGTCATGAGGATGAACAAGATGTGTCGTGCGGCGATGAACGATGTAGTACACTCCTCCTATCCGAGTAGGGACTAAGTCTAGGTACTTAGACAAATTCTCTAATGGGGGCCCAATAGTCTGGGGTAGCCCACAAGGCTAAGGAAGGACAATGACATGGGCCTAAATAAATGAAACGAGCCTAGCAAAGGACTATGGTGGACCTTTAACTACTCATAGAGACAAGTGGGCCTACCTTAGGGCCACAAATGTGGACATCCAACCACTATTTGTCCCAAGAAGGTAGCCCAAACAATAATCTTTCACGTATCATGGCCCAAGGCCCACACATCACCATAAATAAGAGAAGGGCAGCCATAACATTCCACATACATACCATATCGGGCCTCAAGTAGATGGCCCAAGGCCTACTCAAACATGGGTCCAAGGGCAACGCACATAGCCCAACCCATATGCAATACTATGGGCCCATAAGGAAGGTTAGGGCCTAACATAAAGGTCACCAATTCCATATATTATGGTGGGCCTAGTGGGCAGCCCATTACTTAAACCACATGGGCAAAAAAAATCATGCTCTAGTCAAGTAAATTGGGCCCACAACCCAGTCTAATAATATAATTGATTTGGTGGGCAACCAAGGGCCCAACCATTTGTGTAATCCAGCCCACTAACCCAGCATAACATTATGGTGAAAATGGCCCAAGAGTCCACTGGGCCTAGCAAGAAGTTTCCAGCCCATTTGGGCCTAAAGAGTCCAACAATCTAACTACATACGTGGTCCCAATTAGCCGAACTATGGTGGGCCTCAAGAGTGCATTAATTTAGCCCAAAATTAGGGGATTAAGGGCATGAATTAATCCGTCCAGGGTCCTCACAATGTGGTGGGCCTCACTCCTAAAAATCTCTCCCCAAAGGCAATGTACATTTACAATATATTACTTGATTTTTGTTCCACCAGTTTTATGGGCTTGCTGGAGCCTAAAAAATGCTCATCTAATTGGGACCTAAGTCCAAGTGGCCCGGTAATCAGGCCAGAGGGTCCCACTACATAGAAGTATACCAAGGGACACAAAGAATTAGGTGGGCCATACTGATGGACCAAGGTCCAACATACAGCCCACATGGGGCGTCTCACAATGGGCTGGGCGGTCCAATGGGCTGGACGTCCAGCCCTATGCAATGCACATGGTGGGTCCCCACCTTAGAAGTTCCACACCAAGGTGGGCCACATCGAAGTGGGTCCCATAATGGATGGACAAGTGGATAAAACACACATCATGGTGGGCCACAAATAGGTGGGGACGGCCAGCCTTGCTGGACGTCACCACCATAGATGTCCACCTACCACACTCTAATTACCAGTGGCCCAAATGGTCCCAAATCTTGTAGGTGGGTCCCAGAAAGGGTGGGCCACATCAAGAATAAATTTCAGATTTTTATAAGCATGATAAGTATTTTAAAGTAGAATGACAACCATACATGTTACAGAAATCTGGTTGTTGCAGAAATCTTACTGTCCCTATGTTTGGGATCACATGGAGTGGGCCAAAACCTACCCAAACCCTTGGAAAATTTATGGGAATGGTGGCCCTACTCATGGACAACAAGTGAGGTCCACTGGGGTGGCCCACTTATTCCAGAAAATCAGGTAAACATGCACATTTCCAACTTGATGTGTTACTAAACTATCCAGAAATTTCTAGACAGTTAGGCTACTTTGGCCCATCCCATGGTCCTCAATCATGGAAGATAGGGTGTGGGCCCTATTCTACATCAAAGTAGGATCCACACACCGTAAAAACCCTAAAGAAATTTAGAATAGAAAGGCCTGCAAACAAGTCTAAACGGTAGCTCAAAACTCATGCTCCAATTGGGCCCGAAATCTGGACCGCAACATAGGCTGTCTATATTTCAGCCCATACAAATTAATCAAAGGGTTTATGGCCCTGATTCAATATGTAGGGTCCACCTTGATAGGTTAACAAAATTTCAGATCCATGAGTTCACTCAGACCTCCATGAAAAAGCCATTTTGGAGGCCACCCACACCATGAATGCATGATGGGCTTGGACGTCCCATCTAGCTAAGGGTCTGAGATGTTGCTGACTTCTCCTTGGTGGGCCACACATCATTAGAATACACAAGATAAAAATAGAGAGAAAGGGAGAGAGAAGAAGTAAATCGGCCATCGGTGGAAGGTCCCGCCACTAATGGACCTCTCACACCCAAATCCACACCGTCCACTATGTTGTATGATACATGCATTCTATAATACATTAAAGAAACTTGCTGTAGGGTAAGGATCCTTTTCCCCACATGCACGCAAGGCCTAGATGGCCCATGGGGTTCAAGAAATGAGAAGGAGAAAGCATCATGGTGGGTCCATGGAGAATGACCCACCATTGATGGAAATATGGAGGATCTAAGCCCATGGCCTCATCCTAGGAGCCATGTAGGATCTCCACCATGGATTGGTGGGTCCTACATGCCTCTATGCATGTATAAAAGAAAAGAAGAAAGGGAAGAAGAAGAAGAAATGAAGAAGCTTAATGGAGCACCCACCTTAAAGAAGGCCTTCAAAACTCCAAGATCCAAGTTTTAGACTTCAAGAGGAAGATGATTGAAGGGTGTAGATGTGTTGTTAATGGCTAGATGGAGGGGATATTGGGGAAGAAGGGGTTGGAGGAGAGGAGAATGCTTTAATGCTTTTTTTTTTGCAAGGAGGAGAGGAAGAATGGAAGAATGAGAAGGAGAGAGAGAAGGGAGGGTATATCCATGTCAAGATTTCTCTCCTTGCAAGGGAAGAGAAACCTTATGATATCGCATTGGAGGTGGGGATCAAGACAAATGATTACTCTTCTAGAAAAGTAAACCTAAGCTAGGCTATGATGGTTTAGCTAGGTTAGGTAGAGGCTAGGTATAGATTTTTTAAGAAATTGCAACTAGGTGGGCCCACCTTGAAAAATGTGTAGGGCTATGAAGTGGGCCCCACCACATGATAAATGGCCAAGAAATGTTCGGGTTGAAATCACAAGATATACATGTCGGATTAATGCATGAGACGCGGTGTTGGAGTCGCAGCGCCGATGTGGACGCAATGTCATAGGTTTCGGGTCGATCTGAGTCGGGTCTACATGACGTGACTCAAGGATGACTGCAAACGCTATCCACAGGTCATGGGTCATCGAAATTCTACCGGTAGGACTGCGAGACTTAGGGCAACGAAATGGATACTCGGGGTAGGGTCTTACAGCTCTTCCCACCAACAAAGAAATTTCATCATTGAAATTGCCAAAACCGGACAAAAAGGAAATGCATAAACATCATCATACATATCATCAACAATCATAGGAGAAGGCAATACATAAAGCAATATAACAATCAATCAACAAACAAATGGGAGTAGCGCTCTCGAATCTCTGCTTCGCGCTCCCAAGACGCCTCGGTTTCCAAATGATGACCCCCCTGCACCTTCACCAGGGGAATGACCTTGGTCCTGAGAACCTGCTCCTTCCGATCAAGGATACGAATAGGCTGCTCAATGTAAGAAGCATCCTCAAGGACCTCAAGGGGCTACCAATCAATCACTGGAATGATGCCCGACTCACACTTCCGCAACATCGATACATGAAATACATCGTGGATCTTGGACAACTCTGAAGGTAAGGCAAGCCAGTAGGCCACAACGCCCACGTGCTCGGTAATCTCGATAGGTCCAATAAACTCGGGGCAAGCTTGCCCTTCGCTTCAAACCGAACCACGCCCTTCATAAGTGAGACCTTGAGATATACTATGTCCCCTACTACAAACTCGAGGGGTCGACGCCGACGATCAGCAAAACTCTTCTGCCGGCTTTGAGCTGTGCGCATCCTCTGCCTAATAATATCAACAATCTCTGACGTCTGCTACACAAGCTCGGGACCTAAGAGACGACGCTCTCCAACCTCGGTCCAACAACTAGGAGATCTGCATGGTCTTTCATACAGTGCCTCAAAAGGAACTATGCCAATGGTTGCCTGATAACTGTTGTTGTACGCGAACTCGGCCAAGCGCAAATGCTTATCCCAATTACCCACGAAGTCAATCACACAAGCTCTGAGCTTATCCTCAAGGATCTGGTTGACCCTTTCGGTCTATCCATCCATCTGTGGATGATAAGCGGTGTTGAGTTGCAAAGTAGCCCCCTATCGCCTGCTGAATGCTCCTCCAAAACTGAGATGTAAATCTGGGGTCTCAGTCAGAAACGATCGAAACCGGAATGCCATGTAGTTTAAAATTAAATTCGAGTGTTACAATAGATGGGCTCGGTTATGCTATATAGTAAAAATCTACTCTAAAATTTATGAGCCGAAGCAGTTAACACTGCTTGTTACATAATTAACCGCGTATATCTTAGAGCAGGCTTGAACAAAACTCCATATGAAATGTGGCATGGGAAGTGACCGCGCGTTAAGTATTTCTGGGTATTTGGTAGTAAATGCTACATTCTTAGAGACTAGGAAAACTTAGGAAAATTCGATCCTAAGAGTGGCGAAAGTATTTTCTTGGCATATTCATTAAACAATCACGCTTGTAGGGTCTATCATTTTAGGACACTTTCCATACAAGAAACTGTTAATGTGGTTGTTGATGACCAACCACATGACAAAGTTGGTCCTGCCATTGATGTGGATAAAAATGTGGAAGCATGCATAGTAGGTAAATATGATGAAAACCCCATTTCTCCATGGGTGTCTCAACCATTGGGGGACATTCTTGTTGTCAATGATCATCTCTTAATCAAATAATTGGAGATCCGTGAGCCGGGGTGAAAATCCGACGACAACTTGAGACTATAAACGGTCATCTATGTTTCACCTAAAAAATTGAACAAAAAAATGTTGCAGAGGCACTTCAAGATGAGTTTTGGATTACCGCTATGCAAGAGGAACTGCAGTAATTTGAGAGGAATGAGGTGTGGGAAGAGACCATAATAAACAAATATCATCGGAACCAAATGGATATTAAATAACAAATCCGATGAATTTGGGAATGTAATGAGAAATAAGGCTAGACTTGTCGTGTAGGGATACTCACAAATCGAGGGCATAGATTTTGACGAAACTTTTGCCTCGGTTGCACGATTAGAGTCTATAAGAATACTTATGTCCATAACATGTGCACTGAAATTTAAACTTTTTTAAATGGATGAAAGAGTGCCTTCCTCAATGGTGTACTTGAGGAAGAAGTATACATTGAGCAACCCCAGGGATTTATTGATCCCAAATATCCTCATCAAGTATACAGATTAAGGAAAGTGCTCTATAGTTTGAAACAAGCACCTCGTGCGTGGTATGAGCTACCAACTCAATTTTTGATAGACCACCAATTTTTTAGGGGGGTGTTGATAAGACCCTTTTTACTCAAAAGACTGGCAAAGCCTTACTCATAGCCCAGATTTATGTGGATGACATTGTCTTTGGTTCCACATGTGAAGATATGACTCATGAATTCGCTCAATTAATGCAATTTGAATTTGAAATGAGAATGGTAGGTGAGTTGAACTTTTTTCTAGGATTACAAGTGAAACAATTGCATAATGGGATATTCATTAGTTAGACCAAATATGCAAAAAGAATTAGCAAAACATTTTAGTCTCGAGTCTGGCTGCACACACCATACTCTCATTGTTCACAACCCTAAGTGTAGGGTCGTGATGTAGTAATACTCGGTAAGATAGAGGTCGAATCCACACGGACTAAACTTGTACGTATCCTGAAAATAACTAGAACTAGAACTAGAACTAGAAAAAAATCTAAATTAAAATTTGAATAATCGAGAGTAATAGTGAATAGTGATGATTAAAACTTATGAATTAAAAGGTGGGAACTACGGTGCCAAGGATCCACTTGTAGCTATCAAGATGCTACCTTGATTCAAGGAACACAATTGAAATTGAAGTCCTATCCTATCCAATTGGAAGATAAAGAAATTTAAATCAAATCTGAACTTTTCATTGACCTAATTGTCAATGGAGGGGAATTGTGATGATTGGAATCACCCTGGTCCATAGCTCAAGTGGTAGACTAAGTGACAGATACCTCGTTTCAACACTGAGGTCTTGGTATCGATTCCCTAATGGGAGTGGCTAACAGTGAAGTGTGAACTGATAGTGGGTGTACTAACAAGCTAACAAAAAAAAGAATTGTGATGATTGGAAGGGATTCCATCACCCTACCATGCCCAAGAGACGATGTTGAACAACAGGATTTACCAATCTCACAATCTCAAAATAGAAAAAGAAGATATCCAAAGCTATCACAACATTTATTGTAATTTGAGTCATAATAAATTATAAAAAACTGAAAATATTCTTTTAATATCAAACTATAAATCAATGAGGTTCAATAAGAATAAGAATTAAGGCAAGATAATCATCCAAATACGCTACAAGCTTCACCCAATAGCCCTAGGTAAGAGGTTTAGCCAACCATAGACATCATTGATACCAAATCTCTTAAACAAAGAATGAAAAATAAACTAAGGAAGAAGAAAACTCTTTGACGACTGTTCCACCCTTGTGCTATGCTCCTTGAGATCTTTCCAAACCCTAGAAGATGCTTTGGAGCATCCTAGGAAGTCCTATTTATAGTTGTGGAATTTCAACTTTCGCATTGAGTTGGAAAAATCTAGAAACTGCTTCAAATTTATGCACTTTGCACAGTTTCCCAAAACAGACTTTCAGAACTTTCATTTTTTAGACTCCGAGTTTTAGAATATATTTTTTTAGGACATTTTTCAGGAATATGTTTTTTAAGACAATTTTCAGGATTCCTTTTCTTTTTCTTCACTTCAAATATTTGATTCTCTTCATTCATCACTTGATTTCCTCGGATCTTTGGCATGTGAATTCTTCATTATTGACTTCCAAATTTATAAATCTTCATTTAGTAATATTTTGAGAATAAATCTTCCTTTTGGCATCAATTTCACCTTAAGCTCTCGAAATCACCTCGCACATGAAAACATGCATAATTAGATTGATTTAGCAGTATCATGTTTATAAAACCAAGGTATAAATAGGAAGAAATATGCAATATTTCACACTCAATACTCATGAGCACCACACTTAAGGCATTTAAAGACATATCATGTGGACCAACGCTTATTTGTAATATGAAAGGAAGCTTGCTATACCTCACAACGAGTCGGCCGGACATTTCATTTAGCGTTGGAGCATGCTCTAAATTTCAGACTGATCCTAATTAATTCCATTTAACCATTGTGAAGAGGATAGTTCGGTACGTGGCTGGGACCACGAATTTCGGTCTTTGGTACCCATTTCACACTTCTACAATAATTGTCAGGTATTCAGACGGCGATTGGGCTGAAAATATGGATGATAGGAAATCGACCAGTGGTGGTTGCTTCTATATTGGGAATTGCCTTTTGTCTTGGCACAACAAAAAACAAAACTCAATATCAATATCAACTGCTGAGCCAAATATATAGTAGCCAGTAGCTGTTGTGCCCAGCTTCTGTGGATGAAGTAAATATTGACAGATTATGAGATTCAGAAAACACTATTGAAATGGAGGTAAAGACCGCACTAGTTGAAGAAGGAATATGCCAATATGTCTTAGAGGGGGGTGAATAGGACTTTTTAAAGTTTTTATGATTTATTTAAAAATCCTACTTCACTAATCCTGTGTTCATGCAATTATCAGGATTACTCAAATGTAACTCTACTGGCTTCCAAGCCTGGTAGAGGATCCAATCACAAAATATTTTAGAGATAAGAAGTACGCAAGCTAGCTTATGATGGATACGACTGTGTAGGTGTGTGTGGTGTGATCAAATGTTCAGATATGGAAGTATTAAACCAAATCAGACAATCATAAGAATAATAATCTCAAACACAGTCATTTTTATAGTGGTTCGACGATAAGTCTACTTCACTCCCGGTAACCGCACCCAACCCTTGAGTGTACCGGATTTCACAAGGAGGTTTCACAGTGGTTCACCTCTAACCTAAGGTTTTAAATCAGGTTCACCTTCAACCTTTACAACCTACACTGAGGCTGACTGTTTATGCTCCCATGAGCAAGGGTCAACACAACGCACCCACTTTTAGGCACACTGGCCAAGGATATTCCATAAGACCCTACCGGAGGTTTCACCCGGTTCACCTCAAACCTAAGGTTTTACACGGTTCACCTCAAACCCAGAGTTTTACTGGTTCACTCCTAACCAGAGGTTTTACACGGTTCACCTCAAACTCAGAGTTTTACTGGTTCACTCCTAACCAGAGGTTTATGCTCTCCACAGAGCAAGGGTCCACACAACGCATCCACCACGTACACTCCCGCCGGAGGCCTCTTACGAGGACTTCAAAGGGTGAGAACCACTTAAGATCCGATCCTAGAAAGGAATGATCACAAGTGTCCTCTTGGACTTTGGATACTTACAAATAAGCTGATGAGTCTCGTTTAGCACAATGCTGAAGATCTCCTCCTCCTTGTTGACGAAGAGTCTTCTGCTCCCTTGATCCGCAACACAAAATGATGTACCAATATTCAGCTTTGGGTTGGGTCAAGGTCAAGATGGAATCCTACTCTCAAAATATTTTCCTATTAGGAAGATAGAGCGATTCCAATCTTATGCATTCAAGGCATCCTAACTTAATGATTTGCCATTAAGGTAGTAGCTGGAGGATCCTTGAATGCAGAAGTTCCTTCCCCAATCCACTCTATTGAATGTCAATGATGAGGGTGGATTGGAGGATGAACTCCCTTGAGAGAAAGGGCTTTGGATATAAGATATAAGTTGAAACACACAAAAGCTCTCTCTACTTTCTCTCACAGCAACAAAAGACAAGTCCTCTATATATAGGTAAAAAGTTCCAACGGATATAAAACGGTCACATTTATGACAGAGTTCGATATCATCGAGCGTATACTCTCGATAGCATCGATGGTCTGCTCGATGGCTCGAACTCAATGTCATATGCTTTTGAAACTTTTGCCAACTGATCGATGAATCGAAAAATTATCGATGTCATCGGATTTCGAACTTTGATTCCATCTATGACAGGTTCGATCCATCGACACTTGAAAAATGAGAGAGACTTGACTTTAAAATATTTTAGGATTTCATGAATGATTGGGGAACCATCTAGATTATCGAAATTTGAATGTCGATGATATCGAGATCAGAGTCGAGGCATCGATAAATCCAGCGGATTTGTCTTTAAGCTTGCTGGACGGTTTATGACCTTGTTCAATGCAATCGACCTGGTGCCGAGATCATCAATATTTGAATATCGATTCTATCGAAGGCCCCCCGATCATAGTTAAAAACAACCTGAAATATTTGCTGTAAGATATGCGTGCCCACGATCAATATCATCGATGGACTTCCGATGTTATCGATATTTGATTTCAGATCATATCGGAAGAGCATCGATATATCGAAGGAATTTGAGATTTTCATTAAAAAACTAGGGCGCCGAAAATCTGCCTATCGATCTTATCTAACCATTTTCGATGGACTCGCGATTTGTATATCGATGATATCAATAGGTGTATCAATACATTGATAATTTGTCCAGATATGTTGTGAAGTTGCTGGACTTTTAAGTTCTTATATCGGTGATATCGATAGGTGTGTCGATACATCGATAAATCCGTCCAGATGAATATTTAGTTGCTGGACACTTTTGGTCCTCACATCGATAATATTGTTAAGGTATCAAGGACATCGACAGAGCAGGTCGATCATATCGAGGGTGTTTTGATAAAATCGACAAGGCGAGAAAAACTTAGAGATTTTCCTATTTTTAAAAAAGTTTTCTCACCTTAAAACCCTATTTTTTCTAACTTGTTTTTAAGGGTTTTATTCACCTGGTGTTTTAGGTTATGGGATGTGAGGCTTTAAGTTTACCTGTGGTGAGCTTGCACACATTCGGTTGAGGCAGACGCTTGAATTGATCTTCCTATCAGGCTCTGTAAACAATCTGACTTAACACTTACGTAACTTGACAAACCAAGGCACTTTCAATCTCCCCCTTTGTCAATTATGTGACGAAATCCCCAAAACACCGTAGAACTCTCTAGACAAACACACCCTAAATTGTGTGTACATGCTTTTACACATTTTTACAATTTCTATCCCATGTACACACCTAGTAGCTGCTCCCCCTTTCTTGTAAACTCCCCCTTGCTTGATGCAACTGCTCCCCCTAACACCTGCAACATTATCTAATAGATACACAATTTCCATTCGGGGTGTTTGTAAATGTTCTCCCCCTTTTTGTCAGTCATTGACAAAGATATCTCAGGTGATATTGACTGAAGCTTGAAATACTTGGGAGAACCAAATAAGCAGAAGCAGATCAATTGATGTATAACTATTAATACAATTTAAGTAAGCATCAATTTCAGAACCTATGGATGCATTTTAGAGCAGTTATATAGCAGTTTTCAATCACATGCAATCCATAACAGAACCTTGATAAACTAGGGGAACTCAAGATATAATCATGGCATTAAAGATATGAATTCTATTCAGCCATATTCAAAATGAAACCAAGGTTATCCAACTATCCAAAATAGACTGCCCAAGATTGACAGTAAATTAACAGTTATCCCATCAAAAACACCAAGCCCACGCATAGATACCCAAAAAAATGATATACAACTAGCACAATCAGCTTCTACCGTCTTCACGAATCACCACGTGAGTAAATCAACTACTTGCTGATTTGTTTGTTGGAGAGAATCGATTTTTTCTTCAATCATGGTGAGACGTCTCTCACAATTGTAAAGTCGCTCCTCCATGCTCGCCATACCGTTCAGTAGGTGACGTTCAAGGTGACGAGTTTGGCGATTTGTGATAGACTCTGGACTCAGCAATGGCATTTGGTTGGATCCCCATGGATATGACGGATGGGCATATGTAGCAGCTGACTGCAGGGGGAACTGTTCTCGGGAAGAGCTGAAGGAAGATACAACTGTTGTGCTACCCGAGCCGAATCACTATCAAACCACTTCTCTGGATAGACTCTATCATATGAGGCAGAAATACCAACATGATGGGCTAATTTACAGATGAGTACAGGAAAAGCTAGTGTATCTTGATGATTTCCTTGAATGACCCAAATTACCTGCTTAAGAAGAAGTGTTGGGAGGCACACCTGAACTTCCTAATACACATCATACAACACATTTAACACAAAGGGAGACAGATGATTACCATTCACATCACACGGATAGACATTGGACCCAAAAACGTCATGAAGGATTTTAAAAGTGGGTCCAAGATGATTAATATGAAGGGAATTATCATCATTCCGAGAAATAGTAGTTCCCTGACATAGTGCACGAGTTATCTCGCCCCAAACACGAAGACCATTTAGATTTCGACTGGTAACAAGAATGCGAGTGACTTGGAGATCTAAAAGGTGACTCAAGGTGATGGGAGTGATGTGCTTGGAGTAATGCACTAATTCTACTTGAACACTGGGTGGATCGTCACAAATAATATGACTTTTACTGGAGAAGTCATGAACCACTCCAATTTAATAAATACCTCCAAGATTCAGAATATTTTGCCATCCTATTACTTCTAGAAGGAGGTCTACACCAAAAGACTCGATGGCACTGTTAAGAACCAGACGTTCAACAACAGTGGCTGGATGTCTCACCGATGGAGTGAGTTGATGCAAACTGGGTTATTTCGCTTTCCCTTTTGAAGACTGAGAAAGAGACTTACCTTTCCCTTTGTTCATGATTTTTCAGTGTAAGAGATAGGCAAAGGTAAGGAAGGTCAATTAAAAGAACAGAAAATACCCTACCAAAAGTGAGATTAGACTCTGGAGTGGAAGAAATGGAAAGGTAATATCCGTTTCTTTTGAAGCTTCTGGGACCTGCCGATGGTCTTCTGGTCGAGGATTCAAGTAGAGAGCAAAACAGAAACTTTTTCAGAGAAATAAGATTTTTCCACTCGATCGCCTTTTATCGGGCGGGAGTCTTCGATTTTATCAAACTTACTTTCGATTATATCGATGATCCACATCCGATGTTATCGGCAATTGCTTCGATAGTAGTCCCGATCATGTGACTTTCCACATTCTAAAGAGATGTCGATGATATCAACCCATGATCGATTAATCGGGAATGACAGATCGATAGGTATATCGAAGAGGAATATTTTTCTTTTTCGATCCTTCAAGTATACTTTTTAGTATTTCTGTGAATCAATAGCATACTCAGCAAAATTACTGTACACATCAAAATTACAAACATTTGAATGTTTATATACAAAAGATTGAGGTGAGGAACCTCAAATATATCATTTGACGCTCAACAAAATTGCATAATTTCAGCAAATATCCAGATCTAGATGCATGATCTGGACTTGTCTTTCTCTGCTCAGTACTTCTAGGCATCGGTCCTTTCTATGCCTCTGATAATGTAGCAGTGGTTATTTGCGCGATGACCCTTCATTACTAATTTTCCTGATTGGTTTAGGATTTTGCATTCTTGTCTGTTGAACTTGACCACATGCCCATTATCACAGATTTGAGATATGCTTAGGAGATTATGTGTCAGAAATTTTATGCAGAAAGCTTTTTCATTTTCAAGCAACTGTATTCCTTTTACGATTCCCTGTCCAATTACTTTAGTAGTGGTTCCATCACCATAAGTGACTATCCCATTATGAAGATTCTTATATTTAGAAAGAAGGGACATGTCACCTGTTACATGTCTTGAGCAACCACTGTCAAGATACCACTTAGTGTCATTGCTTGTTAAGTGATTTGAGTGAGTAGCAAGACAGTTCTTCTTTTCTTTAATTATCCATTTTGTGACAGGGATCTTACTTGTAGTAGATTTAATTTTCTTATCTGATTCAACTACTTGATTAGTCTTTGTGTTGCTACTGGAGGCATTAGAGTTTTCACGCATTTGTTTTCCATACCCAGTTATAGCTTTGCCTTTCTCATATCCTAAGCCATTTTTGTTACTTCCAGATTTTCCCATCCCTAAAAGTTTTTCTAACTTCTCAATACTCTGAGAAAACTTACAGTTTTGGTTGGCAATTTTTCTGGACTCTTCTAGATTAAACAGGAGTGTATGATTTTCATTTTGAAGAAGAATATTTTTGTCTTTTAATTTCTCAACCTATTTGTTTAGTTTCTCGGTCTCAGATTTAAAGAAGGAGTTAACTCTCTCAAGTCTATCATTGTCAGAGTGATATTGCTGTAAGTCATTGATTATATGTGTATTAATTTCTAGAGTTTTATCCAAATCTTTTTGCAGCAATTCCAATTTGTTCTCAGATATTCCATGTCTTTTAACCACTTTGATGCTATGGATATATAGTTGATTGTAAGCATCTTGTAGCTTGTCCTTTTCTTTTTCTTTTTCTTCTTCAGTTCCCTCATTATCAGATGAAAATGATTTAGTGGATTGCTGTTCTATCTCGTTCTCAGATTTAGTAGGAATGATTGAAGCAGTGGAGACCATAAGTATTTTCAATGATTTCTGATCTCCATCGCTTTCTGAGTCACTAGATTCTGAATTTGACTCCTCAGTATCGTCCCACGTGGCAGCCATAGCCTTGCCCTTAGTTTTTCTATTTGGGCATTCAGTAAACAGGTGCCCATACTCGTGACAGGCGTAACATTGTGGTTCTTTGGTTCTTTTACCAAATTTGCTTGAAGAAGGTTTATAGTTCACCTTTCTCTCTCTAGAAGGACGGCCGCGATTCTTGTGAAAGAATCTTCTGAATTTTTGTGCCAGCAAGGCCATTTCTTCATCTTCATCTTCCTTTTCACTTTCACTGTCCTCATGAATTGTTTTCTTTGAAGTTTTTAGGACAGTGTTTTTGAATTTTTGGGATTGTTTGAAGTGTAGTTCAAAAGTTTGTAGGGAACCTACCAGTTCTTCTACTTTTATTTCATCTATGTTCCTACACTCCTCAATTGTTGTAACCTTGGGATTAAATCGTTCCGGTAGGGATCTTAGAATTTTCCTACAAATTTTCGGTACCGGAACTTTCTCTCCCAATCCACCCCTGGAGTTGCAAATTATATTTAACTTTGTGAAAAACTCCATAAATGTTTCATGCTCTTCCATTTTGAGACTTTCGAATTATGAAGTCAAGAGTTGAAGTTTGGATCGCTTCACAGTGCTTGTGCCTTCATGGGTTGTTTCCAATAAATCCCATGCTTCCTTGGATGTCCCACACATACTTATCTGATTGAATATATCCTGGGACACGGCATAGTAGATAGCATTCATAGCCTTGGCTTCTGATGTTTGCCTTTCTTTATCGAATGCTGTCAACTTTTCTTTTGGTTTGGGCTTTGTGATTGTTGTGCCACTATCAAGTATGATTTGTTCAGTTGGTGGCATGTATCTGCTTTCAACTATGTCCCAAACGTCATGATCCAAATAGCTCAGAAAGTAGTGCATCCTAGCCTTCCAGTATGCATCGTTTGAGCTGTCAAATACTGAAGGTCTAGTGACTAATGAGCCCTCTCCTTTGGCCATATTTCCAACTTCAGTCAAGATCACTCTCTAGGTGGTGAAGCCCTTAAAGAGAGACCCGCTATGATACCAATTGAAATGGCGGTAAAGACCGCACTAGTTGAAGAAGGAATATGCCAATATGTCCTAGAGGGGGGTGAATAGGACTTTTTAAAGTTTTTATAATTTATTTAAAAATCCTACTTCACTAATCCCGTGATCATGCAATTATCTGGATTACTCAAATGTAACTCTACTGGCTTCCAAGCCTGGTAGAGGATCCAATCACAAACTATTTTAGAGATAAGAAGTATGCAAGCTAGCTTATGATGGATATGATTGTGTAGGTGTGTGTGGTGTGATCAAATGTTTAGATATGGAAGTATTAAACCAAATCACACAATTATAAGAATAACAATCTCAAACACAGTCATTTTTATAGTGGTTCGACGATAAGTCTACTCCACTCCCGGTAACCGCACCCAACCCTTGAGTGTACCGGATTTCACTAAGGAGGTTTCACAGTGGTTCACCTCTAACCTAAGGTTTTAAATGAGGTTCAGCTTCAACCTTTACAACCTACACTGAGGCTAACTGTTTATGCTCTCACGAGCAAGGGTCAACACAACGCACCCACTTTTAGGCACATTGGCCAAGGATCTTCTATAAGACCCTACTGGAGGTTTCACCCGGTTCACCTCAAACTCAAGGTTTTACACGGTTCACCTCAAACTCAGAGTTTTACTGGTTCACTCCTAACCAGAGGTTTTACATGGTTCACCTCAAACCCAGAGTTTTACTGGTTCACTCCAAACTAAATGTTTATGCTCTCCATAGAGCAAGGGTCCACACAACGCACCCACCACGTACACTCCCGCCAGAGGCCTCCTACGAGGACTTCAAAGGGTGAGAACCACTTAAGACCCAATCCTAGAAAGGGAATGATCACAAGTGTCCTCTTGGACTCTGGATACTTACAAATAAGCTGATGAGTCCCGTTTAGTACAATGCCGAAGATCTCCTCCTCGTTGATGAAGAGTCTTCTGCTCCCTTGATCCGCAACACAAAATGATGTACCAATACTCGGCTTCGGGTTGGTTCAAGGTCAAAATGGAATCCTACTCTAAAAACATTTTCCTATTAGGAAGATAGAGCGATTCCAATCTTATGCATTCAAGGCATCCCAGCTTAATGATTTGCCATTAAGGTAGTAGCTGGAGGATCCTTGAATGTGGAAGTTCATTTCCCAATCCACTCTATTGAATGTCAATGATGAGGGTGGATTGGAGGATGAGCTCCCTTGAGAGAAAGGGCTTTGGATATAAGATATAAGTTGAAACACACAAAAGCTCTCTCTACTTTCTCTCACAACAACAAAAGACAAGTCCTCTATATATAGGCAAAAAGTTCAATGGATATAAAATGGTCACATTTATGATAGAGTTCGATAGCATCGAGCATATACTCTTGATAGCATCGATGGTCTGCTCGATGGCTCGAACTCAATGTCATATGCTTTTGAAACTTTTGCCAACTGGTCGATGAGTCGAAATAATTGTTGATGTCATCAGATTTCGAATTCTGATTCCATCGATGACAGGTTCGATCCATTGACACTTGAAAAATGAGAGAGACTTGACTTTGAAATATTTCAGGATTTCATGATGATCATCGGAATTTGAATATCGATGATATTGAGATCAGAGCCGAGGCATCGATAAATCCAGTGGATTTGTCTTTAAGCTTGCTGGACGGTTTATGACCTTATTCAATGCAATCGACCTGGTGTCGATATCATTGATATTTGAATATCGATTCTATCGAAGGGCCCCCGATCATAGTTAAAAACAACCTGAAATATTTGCTGTAAAATATGCGCGCCCACAATTGATATCATCGATGGACTTCCGATGTTATCGATATTTGATTTTAGATCATATCGGAAGAGCATCGATATATCGAAGGAATTTGAGATTTTCATTAAAAAACAGGGGCGCCGAAAATCTGCCTGTTGATCTTATCGAGCCATTTTCAATGGACTTGAGATTTGTATATCGATGATATCGATAGGTGTATCGATACATCGATAATTTGTCCAGATATGTTGTGAAGTTGCTGGACTTTTTAGTTCTTATATCAATGATATCGATAGGTGTGTCAATACATCGATAAATCCGTCCAGATGAATATTTAGTTGGTGGACACTTTTGGTCCTCACATCGATAATATTGTTAAGGTATCGAGGATATCGACAGAGCAGGTCGATCATATCGAGGGTGTTTTGATAAAATCGACAAGGCGAGAAAAACTTAGAGATTTTCCTATTTTTAAAAAAGTTTTCTCACCTTAAAACCCTATTTTTTCTAACTTGTTTTTAAGGGTTTTATTCACCTGGTGTTTTAGGTTATGGGATGTGAGGCTTTAGGTTTACCTGTGGCGAGCTTGCACACATCCGGTTGAGGCAGACACTTGAATTGATCTTCCTATCAGGCTCTGTAAACAATCTGACTTAACACTCACGTAACTTGACAAACCAGGGCACTTTCAATCTCCCCCCTTTGTCAATTATGTGATGAAATCCCCAAAACACCCTAGAACTCTCTAGACAAACACACCCTAAATTGTGTGTACATGCTTTTACATAATTTTACAATTTCTATCCCATGTACACACCTAGTAGCTGCTCCCCCTTTCTTGTAAACTCCCCCTTGCTTGATGCAGCTGCTCCCCCCAACACCTGCAAATCATCTAATAGATACACAATTTCCATTCGGGGGTGTTTGTAAATGTTCTCCCCCTTTTTGTCAGTCATTGACAAAGATATCTCAGGTGATATTGACTGAAGCTTGAAATACTTGGGAGAACCAAACAGGCAGAAGCAGATTAATTGATTTATAATAGTTAATACAATTTAAGCATGCATCAATTTCAGAACCTATGGATGCATTTTAGAGTAGTTATATAGCAGTTTTCAATCACATGCAATCCATAACAGAACCTTGATAAACTAGGGGAACTCAAGATATAATCATGGCATTAAAGATATGAATTCTATTCAGCCATATTCAAAATGAAACCAAGGTCATCGAACTATCCAAAATAGACTACCTAAGATTGGCAGCAAATTAACAGTTATCCTAGTAAAAACACCAAGCCCACGCACAGATACCCAAAAAAAATGATATACAACTAGCACAATCAACTTCTACCGTCTTCATGAATCACCACGTGTGCGTAAATTAACTACTTGCTGATTTATTTGTTGGAGAGAATCGACTTTTTCTTCAATCACGGTGAGACGTCTCTCACAATTGTAAAGTCGCTCCTCCATGCTCGCCATACCGTTCAGTAGGTGACGTTCAAGGTGACGAGTTTGGCGATTTGTGATAAACTTCGGACTCAGCAATTGCGTTTGGTTGGATTCCCATGGATATGACGGATGAGCATATGGAGCAGCTGACTGCAGGGGGGAACTATTCTCGGGAAGAGTTGAAGGACGACATCGAAGTTTACCATAGGAAGTTCAGTCGTCGAAGCATCTCGATGACATTGAAGGCACATCGATGACATCTGAAATTACGAGCTATAGATGTCCTAGAGAGGGGGGGGGGGGTAAAATAGGACAATACATATATATATATATATATATATATATATATATATATATATATATATATATATATATATATAATGCGGAATAATAAAACAAATAATCTCAATTGCTTAGGGTATTGAAATCTTGATTTCAAATAGTTGGTAGGACAACCTTCACCTAAAAGATTTAGGCAGGACAACCTTATTTTACAACTTCTTTGAGATCAAAATACCAAACTTAGCAAGAGATAATCAATCACAAGGAAAACATATAAAGAATTAAACAATCACCCAAATGCGTAAGGAGTTATAGTGGTTTAGTGCTTAAACTCCACACCTACTCCACTCCCAAAATTACTACCCTCGTAATTCTGTCTTTCACTATTTCAAGGTTTTCACTGGGTCACCTTATCAACCTTATAAAGTTCTTGTGATTTTCACGGGCTCACCACAAAATAACCTTTTGAGATTTCTAGGCTATCTCAGAAAAACTCAAAATGAAATGAAAGTAAATACAATACTTTATCTTTAATTGACGAGTCGAAAACGTAACTGTAGCTTGATTGCAATGATATTATTTCTTAGGATATCGATGAAGCCGTATATGTGTTCAACCCAAAAAGAATATAGGGATCTAATATATTTTTAATGTAATAAACAATACCCTAATGCCACAAATTCAATTCTCTAATTCTCAAGTAGGGTGTTGATTACTCTATTAAAAAAATCAGACTAACTTGAGAAAGAGAATAGAATAAGCTAAATCAAATATAAGAATTACCATACAAATAGCTTAAGGAGGCTTGGACTTTCACTCTTTTCTTGAGAAGATGGATATCTAATTTTTATGTTTTGATTGAGTGAGAGAAAGCCTCTATTTATAGAGAAAGGACTTGGAAATTCAACTGGCCGAATTCCAACAGATCTTCGGATTTTGTGTGATGAAATCTTTCAATTATTCTACTGGCCGAATTCCAACGGATCTTGGATTTTGTGTGATGAAATCTTTCAAAAATTCGGCTGGCCTAAGAAAAAAATCGGTTGGCCAAATACATGTTTCAGCTGGCCGAATTTCCATGAGATCTGAAATCTTATCTTATTTCAGCGGACAGGTTGGGTTGGCCGAACTTGCTTAAAAAAATTGATCTTGCTATATGCTTGTTTGAATTATGTTGGGTTAGCCGAAGGTAGTTGGGCTGGCCAAACTTGAGGTCGAGCTGGCCTAACTCCAGTGTATTTTACTTTGAATTATATGTTATCATGATATCATGTGAAATATATCTAACCTAGGGTCAATATAAGGTTATACCACCTGATGGTTGACACATACAAAGTGTTCCGATCTTCGAACCGTGTGAAGCTTTTAAGGCTTGAGATGTTGAGTCTTTACAAGTTCTTCATGAGTTGTCGAAGAGTATCTTCATGAGTGCATATGCTCCTTTCAGGACTACAAAATTTGACAATCCTAGTTGTGCTTAAGTATAAGCACTTACAATCTCCCCCTTCGTCCTTTTCGTGACAAAACACAATCATACTTAACTCATCATACAATCATATAATTCATCATAAAATATTACAACATCTCACATACTCATCATACTAATATGAGCTTTGGTTCAAAAGAACTTCTGTACACCACCAATGATACTATATCTTGATGATCCCCTTTAAAACAAGCATTTGTAACTCCCCCTAAGCACTTAGTTTCATAGAATATCTATATAATCCAATACTATATCACATGTAAAAAATATAATTCCGTAGAATTCATGCATTCAAGTGTTGTGCTCAGATAGTCATTCAAGTGTTGTGCAGTTGTGCTCATATATCCATAACCATTTTCTCCCCCTTTTTGTTAGAAGATGACAAAGGAAGAAAGAATTAAATGATGTATGCAACACGATTACCAAGGATAAGAGCATATAAAATAAGGATGTGCGGTCATTAAGTTACATAAAGATTAATACCCAAATGTGCGTAAGGGAAAGCCATCCACGAGTGCATATAATCCAACGAGAGAATAAAAGTTATTACAGACCATAATAAAAAAATATTAGTCGGAACTAGAGGAGGACGGTGCAACTATCTCATGATCATTAATTTTTAGACTCTGATTGAGTCGATGAAAGTTTTTTTTTATGTACTTCATATGTTATTTTTGAGTTTGAAGTAATGATTCCTAGGATACATGTAAGGGTTTCACCTTCCTCTCTAAACTCTCCAATCTATCAAAGAATTGCGAAGGTTGGAAATCCGAATCATTCGTATTAGTAGATTCTTTTAAAAGGAGAGCTTAAGAAGTCCCAGAGAGGGGGGGGGGGGGGGGGGGTGAATACTATGCCAAATAATCGAAATAAGTGCTGAATATGTAAATTAATCAGAGATCTCAATTACTTAAGTATTGAAACGTTGATTCCAAATAATTCGTAGGACAACCTTCACCTAAGGTTTTAGGCAGGACAACCTTATTTCATGAATTTCTTTAAAATTAAAACCTCAAACTTTGCAAGAGTAAATAAAAGTAAATATTACAACATTCAAACCTCTAACTGAAAATAAATTACAACCATTCACCACATAAAAAGTAAAAGCATTCACCACATAATACAGAGAATTATAGTGGTCGATGTTCTAAAAACTGTCTAAAAACAGCCACACCTACTCTACTCCCAAAATTACTTTTCACGTAATTTTGGATTTTACTTTGAAAAAGGTTTTCCTAAGGTCACCTTAAAACTTGATACAATTCTTGTAATTTTACTGGGCTATCACAATCAAACGCCTCACTGAGATTTTCAGGCTATCTCAGACAAAACCTACACTGAGACTTTCTTGCTATCTAAAAAAAACCAAGCAAAGAATAAGAAGGTATACTTATTTTCACCATAGAAGATGTATCAGAAGTTGTAGCCGAAGAACCGCTTTCTTGAATGTCGATTGTTCAATGTTCAGTCTGATAGAAAAGGGTCAAGGGTTCTATTAATTTTAATTAAGTTTAAACCAACGGCTACTTGAGTTAATGCTCTTAAATTTCAAAAGAAGAGTATAGTTTACTATCTTTAGAATCAGAATGGAAAGATTTGAGATTAAGGGAATTAAACAAAAGATATAAATAAAATTTATAAATATTATTCAAATAACTTGCTAATAACTTGAGCTTCTCTCTCTCTTGCAGAAGGAATTTGATAATAATAATGGATATTCTGGATTGAAAGAGGAAATCAATTTATAGGCAAAGAAGTTGAATGTTCGACTAGCCCGAGCAGACTGAATTTTGTTCAATGGATTTCAGATCGCGAAGGATAAGATCTATGCAAACTTCGACTAGCCCGAGGACCAGTTCGACTAGTTGAAGAGCTCTGTTCGACTAGTTGAATTTGGTCTTCGACTGGTTGAAATTTCCAAAATCAGAAATATTTTAGTTGCTAGACTTGGAGCTGAATTTTCTTGAGTTGCTCGAAGGTCAAGCTTTGACTAGTCAAACCAAAAACTCGACCAGTAAAATTTACAACCAAAAATTGGTTTTGCTTTGATTTGGACTTGGATTGGCTGAGAAAACTTAGACTAGTCGAACCAAACCTTTGGCTGGTCGAATTCCAAGCAAACACAAGTATGAAAACCCAATTTTAAAAGATTTTGAAAGTACCTAATCCTACGGTCTTTCTAGGGTTTTATACTACCTGAGATATATGAAATATCTGAACTTTTTTGTCTTGAGCTTGATTACGGACTTCATCTTGACTTTTGAAATTGATCTATTCTTGAACATCAGTTGATCTTTAGATTGATCTTCTCTTGAGAATGTACCAGTCTTGAGCTTAATCTTCTCTTGATCTTGAGCCTGATCTTTTCTTGATTATGGACTAGTCTTGAAGATCTCTTGTCAAGTTATTTTGGCTATATGAAATTTGACAATTATAGTGTGCTTAATCATTTTAGCACTTACATTCTTCCAAGTTAGTAAATATGCCATACATGTTGATATCACCTTCAAGATCCTCTTCCTGATCACCTTACTGCTCAGGCCTCAGATTTAACTTCATTATGTTCAAGTTTGCATTACCAAAGGGAAGTTTAGATTCTGGTGCTTCAATCGCGAAAATTTGGACATTGAACTGCAAAACAAGGGAAGTCATAAGAAATGGAAAAGGAATGGAACCATGACGAGGATGGAGACGATATTGAGTCATCAAATTAGATATCAAAGAAGGAAGACAAATGCGAATACCGAATGCAACAGAATGCATAATACACATCATGAAGGGAGTAAGATTAGTCTTATTCCCAACCCTTAAATAAACATTAGATGTAAAGATGCGATGAAGAACGCGATATTTTGGAAGTAAATTATAAGTGGGGAGAGAGTTACCGGATCTCTATTTGGTGTTAAATCCACGTAACACCTAGGTAATGATAGTTCTTTTTGAAATGTACATAATTTCAAAAAGACGTGTGATAGGTAACCCGTCATCCGCCATCTCAATGTTCATAATGGCGGATATGATGGAGGGTGTTATGGTGATAGTTTCTTCCATAAATTGAATATTAAATGATAGATTATCGGAAGAAACTTCATTTATGGATTGTACATCCCTTGTGCAATGGACCGGTAAGTCGCCCCGCCCCATGCATTTTAGAATTTTCTCCCATCCTAACTCAGAGAGAAGATCAAATAGACCATATTTAACGATATGATCAAGATTAACTGATCGCTCAATAATGATGCTCCGAGAGACAAAATCCCGTACATTCTCCAGATAATCCTTTGGTGTGCGCATGGACCGCACGACCCGAGAAACGGACTGGGATGAGGAACCGAAATGCAATCTACAAATGGTACGTTTAATCTGATGTTCCATAGGAGAAAAGAAATAAAGAATAACAAAGTAAGTGATGGGTTTGAGTATATCAGATTTTTAAAGCAAACCCACAAAAATGAAGGTTATAGATTCAAGGAAATTGCAAGATTCACAAATAAAGCACAAATAAGAACTTAAATCTAGAAGAAAAATATAAATAAACCACTTACAAGGAAGCTAGGGAGATGGATTGGCTGAAGGAAGCACCGGCGAGCCGAAGAAGATGAAGTGGAAATGAAAAATTTGGGTTTTTCCCCCTTTTTGTTTAATACACGCTCGATTCGGCTAGCCCGAGTGGGTGCTCGGCTGGTCGAACTGAACGGTTAGCTCTGGATTGGTTGAAAAAATCCCCGAAAATTTTATTTTTATATTTTTCCTTTTTATGCAAATATATTTAAAAGGAAACAAAAAAAATTCCAATAAAGGAAGGTTAATCAATTAATACAACATAATCCAATATCATTTTTTAGATTGGAAAATCTGACACTGTGTAACGGTTTTGTCAAAATATTTGCAAGCTGTTTGTTAGTATTAATGTATTCTAGCATGATAGTCTCATTTTCAACTAATTCTCAAATATAATAATATCGTATGTTGATGTGTTTTGTGTGAGAATGTTGAATGAGATTTTTTGATATGTTTATAGCACTGGTATTGTCACAGTATAAATTCATGGTTTCTTGATCAATATCATAGTTTGCTAACATACGTTTCATTCACATTGGTTGCGTGCATGCATTCTATAGCACAATATATTTAGCTTTTGCGGTGGATGATGATATTGAGTTTTGCTTCTTGCTCATCTAAGAAAAAAGGCAATTTCTAATGTAAAAGTATCCACCACTTGTGGATTTTCTTTCATCAACATTACCTGCCCAATCAGCATCAATATATCCAACAATTTATAATGATGTATCATGAGAATACCATATGTAATACCCAATCCAGCCCATAAGTATGACCGATTGGTTAGTAGACGAGCTCACCTTTCGAAATAAAACCTGGTAATGCCTGCATGTACAATTCAATTGCTCGACAAAACCCCTTATAGTACACCCCTCATAATGCGACCATAAATAACCGAAACCGATACCATGATGACCACCCCATCCATTCCATACCATTTTTTACGCCTATGTGCATGATGATCGACGCCCTTGGCCAGACCTGGACTAGCTATGCATAGTTCACACCCAACTGACCGGAACCCCAAGACTTCAAAACCTATTTCATATCAACTGCCCCATCTCCGTGATCGCGAAGGTACCACCCGTGCATCTATACGACGCTCCGTTAGCGAGATACGCCGCGAAGAATCGTTAGTGTATCAGGTGTGCATTGTAAGGTCTGTATCCTAAATCGTACCATTCATTAGACTTTTGCGAACCTCCCCGTCGAATTTTAGCAACCCGCGACATATAATTGGTGTTTATGTGTGACCTTAAGTCGCATCCCGTAGATCTGAGTTGGCTCAACCCGAGACTTGTACCATTACGACTGCGCCGTCGCAGCGTTCCAATGCCGCATCTTACGCGCCGATGCGATACCCAGGCCAGGAGTTGTGGGCCCGGGTTTATTTCAAGAAAAATGCTGCGCATTGTGAATTCTAAAAGAATCTCTTTCCAAACATCACATTAATCAATCAAGTACACATCCCATCACAACCCATACCTAGCCCATCCCTCTCTTACTAACAAAGCATGACAGCCACCCTCCCTTATCCAAAAGTCAACTCTCACCCATCCCTCTCTTACACACTCATTCCTCTCATCCCATCCCTCTTACACAACCCCACTCTCTCATTTCATTCCATCCCATCTCATTCTCTACCATTTCGAGCCAAGTGTGTGGTCCACTTCCTACCTCCCAAATATCTTATTTTAGCCATTCAATCTTCATCATCCTCCATCAAAGTTGAATCCAAGGAGCTTAGCATTCCAAGGAGCCTAGAAGATTAGCAATCGGTGGGTGTTTATAGGACTAGATTTGTGATTTTGATGATGGGCCAAGTGGGGCCTACCGATTGATGGTATGGATCTCACTTTGGACCCTAGGTGTGGCCGATGGCCTACCATGATTCATATATGAATTCCATGATGGGGCCATTCTCCATGGACCCCATCATGATGTTTAATTTGATTTCCATTTCAAGAAGGTCATCTAGACCTTGCATTTGTTGGTGGGAAAAGGATTTCCACCATGGATTTGATGATTTGAGGGCCCACATTCGGTAGGACCCAATTGATGTATGTATTGTAATTGCTAAAGGAGCTCATAGTGGTGGAGCTCCTCCGTTACGCATCTCTATCTCTCTCTCTTTCCCTGTTGTGACCCACCTTGATGAATGGATAGATCCGCACCATTCGTGCATAGCACGTGTGGCACACACATGTGGAACACCACCATGATCTAAGTGTTTCACCCGTCCGTTCGGTGGCCTGAACTGACTGTCCAGTGGACGGTCCTGGATGTAGGGAGAATACAAATATCAGTTTGATCTAAACAGGGTGGGCCATGCTGACGTGGACCCCACTAGGACCTATGTTACATCCAGACCATCTGTCAAACAGACATCTAGGAGGCTAGACATTAGCAACTCTCTATCAATATAATAATAATAATAATAATAATAATAATAATCATAATAATAATAATATAATATTATATATATGGTGGGCCCCACGTGGGACCCACCTCTATGGATGAAGGATTGGCAGGTGTACGTTTACAGTAGCTATATAACTACTGTGTTAATGTCAGTAAGTTCTGTGGGTGTGATCGTGAGGTATGTGTTATATCTCAACCGTCCATCCACTTGATGGCACGTGCGGCCCACCCACGTGGGACCATCATGATTTATATGTTTTATCTCCACCATCCAGCAACCCACCTTGATGTATACGTTCTATCTCCACCGTCCATTGCTTGGGCATGGGGCCACCTTAATGTGTGCGTAGGGTCCACACCGTCCATGGGACCCATGTGATATACATGTTTTATCCTGGCTGTCCAGATGAGCGAGCGAGAGCTCGCTCGGACGCAGATTAGCTACTGACAGGTTGACTATAGTGACGTCACCAAGTCCTGTGCGGCCTGACATGATTTATGTGTGTATCCGCACTGTCCAGACCCCTGGACGGTGGGACATGTGGTGATGTATGTGTTGTATACACCCTGTCCATCCATGGGATGACCTTGATGCATGTATTCTATCTGCATCGTCCAGCAAGGACGATGGGACCACATGATGTATGTGTTTGTAGGATGAGTACATCATCACCCTTGCCATAGATGGAAGAATATGTGGTATTAGGTTTGGTATATCCCTTATATATAGAACCTATCTCAATGTATGGGCAAGATCCGCCATCCTTCCAGTGGACCCCGTCTTGGGATATATGATATATCAGTACCTTGGAAGGCTAATGTTAGTATAACGTGGGACATGTCGCATGGACTCCTATAGTTGTAGAAGGAGCATGTTGTTTAATTTATACTCTTTGTATGAGACATGCCAATGTAGGTTAATTGTGGATTATTGTTGTTTACCTTATCAGATAATCATGCCTATGTACTTTATTTCATCATGATACATACCCATACGCATCATAAGTATGCTTGTTATGAGGAGTGACTGATCATAGCATGGTCTGTTGGGCTCGTTTATTATGGGACTCCCTGATAGGCGGAGTTGCCTCACATGAGCGCGTGGTATGTGTAGGATTGCTATATGACTGGATAGTGTGATTCATGCATCTCGCATTTGTGTGACATGATTACCGTACGCCCTAACAACATCAGGGCCATGACCTCCATAGGTATATCGTGGATGGCCAGTTGGGACACTGAAAATATTGGTTCTAGCATCTAGGCATCTAATATATTCGTGGGTGAAAGTCCTTAAACCCCTTGGTACCAGGGATACTCCAACGTCTAGACCGAGTGGATACATGAGCGCCTGGGTGCCGAATACTAATAGGGAGCGTCTCCCACTGTGTCGTGGTTGGTTGGAAGGGGGTGTAGCCTTATCCGCCCGAGTGAGGGGGTTGTAAGCTAGGCTGAGTTTGACCAGCTCATAAATGGGTCCGCTATTGATGAGCTGGGTAGGTGTTGGCAGGCTACTGGCTAGGCGGATAGTGAGGTATTTTCCACTCCCTGGTTGTGCGGCTTAGGAGGTGGCAGCCATTGTGAAGTATATTAGACCCCGGTGATATCCTAGAGATGAGCCATACTAATATGTGGACTTACTAAGTATGAATTACGTACTCAGCATTTGAGTAATTCATTCATTCTTTCACCATCCACTCGGGCTGATGGTGCGCAACTAGATCATTACGTGCACCTTCGCAATCCTAGTATTTCGGTTGGGGCGTGTGACTTACCTGAGATCAAGAGTTTACCACATCGAGTTTGGCTATCTAAATTTAGTTATGAGACTGGTTTGAATAGAAGTTCCTTGTGATGAACCCCATAGCTTGCGATACCACGTATTATCATCTCGACTACACACTCCAGCTTTGTATCTATTTTGCATTGCATACTGCATTGCATCCTCTGCATATGCCATTTTGTTTAGTATGTTTCTGCATTGCATGGCTTATATATGGCTGACGGTATTCGTGGACTCGTCAGGGTTTGTAGATTGCATTGCTTCTTCAGTATATGACATTGCCTTATTATGTCTTTGCATCGCATAGCCTGGATAAGGCTGATGGTATTTATGGACTTGCTAGTATTTCCCTTTACTTTGATATTTATATGCTTAGCACACGCATTGCACACACACACACACACCACCCTCTAAGCTTTTTGTAAGCTTATGCACGACCGTTGCGTGCAGGTGTCATTAGGTTGCAGTAGCATTGAGGTAGGAGCGTGGAGGCGGAGCTTTGTGGAGATTTTATTATATTCACGTATTTCCTTTTAGCATTGTAATTAACTATTTATATTAGTGGATATGTGATGATGATGTTGCTCTTGTGATTTGGGTACACTTGTGGTTATGCTCCTTTACAAAAAAAATTATTACACTGAAAATCCTCCTTGTAGGATCCCAGGATCGGAATATGGCGTATGAGCGCTGGGAGCCGAGAATGGGGTACTACGGAGGCTGTCGGTGCCGGATTCGGCGATCGAAAATTTTGTGAGTCCGATTTCCAAGTTTGGAGCGTGACACGTATGACGTCATATATCCCATTCCACACATGTGCACAATACATGCTCCCACACATGCACCATACCACACATGGGTGAGAGAATCTCTACCCATGTGTGTGATGTCACACACCCATACCCCTCCCTCTCTCATGTACACCCCAAAGTCAACTCTTCTCCATACCATATCCTATACATGACATCGTCACACCATGCCATCCCATGCCCCTTTAATCCACCATTAATTCTTAATCATGCACAAATTCCCATAATCACATTAACCTAACCTAACCACATTTTTATCCATTTCTCTACGTATACTCCTCCATCCCTTAGCATTGTCACCATTTTTCCTACAATAAGGAGAGAGGGAGAGTGAGAGATGTGATCTTGGTGGGCCACTATCAACTCCATCAATCCCATCCCTTCCATCCATCTCAACCATAAATTCCACCCCTTCCATCCATCTCAACTATCCATCTAATCCATCAAGGTGAGTACACCCCCTCCACTCTTATGGTTTGTTTTCTTTCTTGATGAATTGGATGATTAATAGTGGTAATGATATAATGATAATGATGTGATTAATGGTGTGGATGCATAGGAGAATATATATAATAATAATAATAATAAATTGTTATAGACTTTATGTGAGACCCATTGATAGTGGGTCCCACCAGAATTTTGTAAACCATTCAAGTGTGGCCCATTGGGCTGGCCACACACACACCCATGCATGGAAGGGTAAACCTCTCAACTGTTGTACATAGTGTGGCCCAACAAATGATTATGAATGTTTTAATGGAGGGTAAACCTCTCAACCGTTGTGCATAGTGTGGCCCACACAAGTCACTTATTGACTTGATTTTAAGCCTTTGGCCCACCATGTAATGGTGCATCTAATTGATAGGGTAGATGTTCAACATGCGCCACGGTGGGCCCATATAACTAGACCTCATGGGGGAGTTCCCATGAGCTAGACCACATAGAACCTTTTCCCATATCTATATATATCTATATATATATATATATATATATATATATATATATATGTGTGTGTGGAAATAAATTTTAGGCCTCTCAATAATTATATGTTCTCCTCATCAAAGCCCAAATCAAAACCCATATAAGCCCACCATGAATACTTTGGTGTGTATTGGATTTAAGGCCACCCTATATGACAGGAATTTATGGCCTAATTTCATGGATATCTTAAATAGTCATACTAGGCATCTAAATCGCCCAATACAATGCAATGATCAAATCGTGCAGTATGTAATTAGATTGTTAGTAGGGCATTCATACATAAGAAGGGATGTTAATTTATAGAAAGGATTAAGAACTAAAATTACAATCAAGTACCTTAGTTTAGAAATTACAAGGACTATAATTCGATTAGTCATGATTAAGCAAGAAGAGAAAAGTGTTTTGTAGTCGAAAGTACCAAGTTACGAGGCCACAAGTTGATAGCATCATGTAGGGATTGGTTATCCAGGTACGCGACTCTTTAATTATCTTGCGCCCTGCATATCGGCATACATTGAGTTCTAGTTATCCTTGAGTCGTTTGTCATTAGCAGCACCATGCATTCCATGGCATGATATATGATAAGAAATAATATCCAAATTCTTTACAAACATCACCAATTGACCGTATTACGATAAGGATGATGATATTGAATCATGGACACCGGAAGTATGAAAATAGTAGGGGATGATGTGCCCCTTAGGTTGAGAGACGCTAAACCCCAATGGTACCTAGGGATGCCTCATCGTTGGGCTGGGTGGACACATGGGCCATGGATTTGACTCTCATTCACGAGGCCATGTTGAGAAGGGGTATGTCCGACCCGCCTTAGGGCTGAGGTGGCAAATGGGGACTAGTTTGACCCGCCAACGAGGAGAAGTGCAAACAAGGTCCGCTATTAGTATATAAAATGGAGGTTGTAACCCCATTGGTGGGTTGCGAGGTTGATTGCTGCTGTCTGGTGCATGGGCATCGACTCCGGTGGATCCTTAGTTCCAACAGTATATTGATCATAATCGAGATGATGATGTTCAGAAGTAGTGCAGTCAAGTCCGCGGTGAGAGGACTATTGGCAGGTGTTTCTAGAGTAAGCATATAGTTATTTTATGCATCTCACACATGATCACCCTCCATCATTCATTAAGACACTGCTTTGCATATATTATCACTTTTGGCTGTTCTTTCATTATATCTTTTATGTTAATTTATCTTGTGTACTTATCATGACGACTTTGCACTTGTTAAGTTATAAGACTTACTTGTCTTTTAACCACTCAGCTAAAGGATCTAAAGAAGAAAAACAAGTAACGACCACGAGTTAGGTGCCACATCGAGGGGACTGATTTGACTTTTGAAAATTTTGAATTGTATATGATGTATAGTATCGCGCAGACAGATGATGTACTTTTGGAATTTTGTAATACCCAGTTTACTTGTATGCAAATGTTACTTATCTTGTCTCTGATGTTCCTTTTTTGTGAAGAATGAATGGTGAGATTTATCCTTTACATTACCTTGTCGGACGTCAAGCTTGGGACTTAGTGTGTGGGCATTGGGTACCAATCCTAGAGTTCGGCTTGTCGCCCACCAAATCCGGTAGATATAGCGGTAGTATAAGACTATTGGGCCTGGGGTGTGACACCATAAGCCTAAGATAGCTGTGCTAGCAACATATCTTATTATTCTTTTAACCGCAGACAAATGAGATTCTTTAGGGCTAGATTGATATGTAGCACATATGCCTACACTAAAGGAAATATCAGGTCTACATGTTATGATAAAGACGAGGGTCAACACTTTTACTTGAATCATCTTTAGATAGTTTGAATGTTGTACCCATGGGTGTTTGAAAGTTTTTACCATTCTTAAAACCAACTCTTTTTATTGGATTCATAGTATATTTGGTTTGAGAGATAAATATCTCATCTTTGAGCTGTTTCACTTGAAGACCAAAGAAATAATTTAGCTCACCAACCATAGTCATTTTGAATTCTGATTTTATTAATGAAAGTATGAGCTATAGATGTCCTAAGGGGGGCTGAATAGGATAATACAAAATATTTTGATATAATGCGGAATAATAAAACAAGTACTCTTAATTAATTAGAGTATTGAAATCTTGATTTTAAATAGTTCGCAGGACAACCTTCACTTAAAAGATTTAAGCAGGATAACCTAATTTCAAGACGTCTTTGAGATCAAATATCAAACTTAGCAAAGAGATAATTAATCACAAGGAAAGCATATAAAAAATTAAACAATCACTCCAATGCATAAGAAGTTATAGTGGTTCGGTGCATAAACTCCACACCTACTCCACTCCCAAAATTACTACCCTCATAATTCTGGCGTTCATTATTTCAAGATTTTCACAGGGTCACCTTAATAACCTTATACAGTTCTTGTGATTTTCATGGGTTATCACAATAAAACCCTCTTTGTGATTTTCACGGGCTCACAACAAAACAACTCGTTGAGATTTTTGAGCTATCTTAGAAAAACCCAAAATCAAATAAAGTAAATAAAGTACTTATATTCAATTAGCGAGTCAAAGACATAACTATAGCTTGATTGCAGTAATCTTCTTTCTTAGGATATTGATGAAGCCGTATATGTGTTCAAACAAAAAAGAATATTGGAATCTAATATATTTTCAATGTAGTAAACAATACCCTAATACTGCAAATTCAATTCTCTAATTCTTAAGTAGAGTGTGGATTACTCTTTTGAAAAAAAGAGTAAAATAATTTGACAACGAGAATAGAATAAGCTAAATCAAATATAAGAATTACCGCATAAATAGCTTAAGGATGCTTGGACTTTCACTTTTTTCTTGAGAAGATGGATCTCTAATTTTCATTTCTTGAATGAGTGAAACAAAGCCTCTATTTATAGCCAAAGGTTTTGGAAATTTAGCTGTCCCGATTTTAGGTTTGGATGGCCGAATTTCAATGATTGTGTTCCAATGGATCTTCAGATTTCGTGGGATGAAATCTTTCAAAAATTCGGCTGGCAAATCACCAATTCGGTTGGCAGAATACATGGTTTGGCTGGCAGAATCTCCATGAGATCCGAAATCTCGTCTTGCTGGAAACTTGACCGAACATACTTCGGGTTAGCCGAGCAGACAGGTTGGGCTGACCGAACTTGCTTCGAAAAAAATCCTTTTTCTTGTATACTTGCCCGAATTATGTTGGGTTGGCTGAAGGTAGTTGGGCTGGCCGAACCTGAGGTCGGGGTGGCCTAACTCCAGTGTATTTTACTTAGAATCATATTTTATCATGATATCATGTGAATTACCCCTAAACTAGGGTTAATCTAAGGTTATACCACCTGATGGTTGACACATACAACGTGTTCCAATCTTCGAACCATGTAAAGCTTTTAAGGCTTGAGATGTTGAGTCTTCCTTGAGATGTCGATCGAGTCTTTACGAGTTCTTCATGAGTTGTCGAAGAGTATCTTCATGAGTACTTATGCTCCTTTCAGGACTACAAAATTTGACAATCTTAATTATGCTTAAGTATAAGTACATGCAATTAAATCTACAAACTTAGAGGAGAGGTCAGTACAAGTTGATCCATAAATAATATCATCTACATATATCTGAACAATTAACATGACTTCATTATATTTTTTGATAAATATAGTTTATCGACACTCTTCATTTAAAAATTTTAACTAAGTAGAAATTTGGTCAGTTTTTTATATCATACTCTTGGGGCATGTTTTAAACCATATGAAGCCTTTTTAAGACGATATATATTATTAGGAAGTTTCGGATCTTCAAAGCCCTTAGATTGTTCAACATAAACTTCCTTGTTTAAGTCAACATTTAAGAAGGTACTTTTGACATCCATTTGGTATATTTTAAAATTTTTATGGCATGTAATGGAAATAAATAATCTGATAGACTCAAGGTGAGCAACTGGAGAAAAGGTCTCATCGTAGTCAATTCCTTCGATTTGTGTGTAACCTTGTACAACCAATTGTGCCTATTTCTTATAATATTTTCCAATTCATTAGTTTTATTTTTGAAAATCCATTTAGTTCTAATAACATGTTTGTCAGAAGGTCTAAGAATTAGATACCACACATCATTTCGAACAAACTAATTTAATTCGTCTTGCATGGATAAAAACCAGCTTTCATTTGCCAGGGCTTCATTTACATTAGTCGGTTCAATCTAAGAAGTGAAGCAAACATAATTACATGTGTTTTTCAACTGTCTTTTGGTTTGAACACCAGTGTGAGGTTTACCAAGTATTTGATTAGTTGGATGATCCTTGAGTAATCTTAGCTTAGTTGAATCTGATTTTGATGATGATTCAGATTGATTGACAATAGTAACTTCATCATCTTGATCAAGATTGGGTGTGATAGTTTGATCATCGATAACAACATTTATGGATTCTTGTATCACCCCAGTTCTTTTTTAGGACACGATATGCTCGACTGTTTAGAACGTGTCCTAAAAATATTTTCTTATCACTTTTAGCTTCAAACTTTCCCAGATTTTCCCTGTCCTGTAAAATGAAATACTTGCTTCCGAAAGTGCGAAAATAGTTAACAGAAGGTTTTTTTATCAAACCAAAGTTCATAAGCTATTTTATTTTTACCTGCTCTTACATAAACACGATTAATAGTGTAGCAAGTGGTATTAACATCTTCACCCCAAATTTTTTTAGCTAATTTTAAACTATTTAGCATAACATTAGCCATTTCTTGAAGAACTCTATTTTTCCTCTTAGCAACTCCATGTTGTTGAGGAGTTTTAGGAGCAGAAAACTCATGTAGTATTCCATGGTCATTACAGTACTTCTCAAATTTGCTATTTTCAAATTCAGTACCATGGTCACTTCTTATTCTGATCATAGACAATTCTTTTTTAGTCTGGAAGCGTTTAATTAACTTCTTGACTTTGTCAAAAGCATCCGACTTTTCTCTTAAGAAGGCTACTCATGAAAATCTGGTGTAGTCATCTACTACAACTAGAAAGTATTTCTTTCCTCTTCTACTCTCCGTTTGAGTTGGTCCAACTAAGCTATATGGAGTAGTTCATGAGGTCTTGTAGTGGCTAAGGAGTTCACCTTTTTGTGACTACTCCTAATTTGTTTGCCTATTTGACAGGTACAACATACTTTGTTTTCTACCTTTTTCAATTTGGGTAGACCACGTAGATGATCTCTCTTGCTAAATTTATATAAGTCTCTATAGTTTATATGTCCAAGATGTTGATGCCAAAGTTTAGTTTCTTCTGTTTGGACCATGTAATTAGAATGATTTATAGATCAAGAGTCATCAATGATATAGAAATTTTCATAGGTTCTTCGACCATTTAATATTTTATGACCTTGATTATTAATTATCTCACATCCATAATCTGAAAATTTTACACTATGATTATTATCACCAATTTGAGATATGCTCAGCAAATTATATTTTAATCATTCAACATTTAGAACATCTATAAAGATAGGTAGATTTGGAAGTTTTACATTACCTCTTTCAATGATTTTGCAGTTGCTACCATCTCTAAAAGTAACTGAGCTGCCATTAATTTGATTGATGTCTGATAGAATCGCCTTATCACTTGTCATGTGTCTAGAACATCCACTATTCAGGAACCATCTTGAATGGCTACTTGCTTTGAAAGCTGTGTGAATAACAAGACACTTATCTTTTGGAACCCATTTCATTATGGTTTTGGATTTAGGAGGATCTTTTACTATTTAGTGTGTTTGGGAATAAGAGTTTTTCTTGTTTCTACTTACTCTGTTATTTCCAGAGTTGGATTTTAAGAGCTCTTTAAGCAAGTCCACTATCTTATCTGCTAGAGGAGGATTATTATTTCTCATTTGATATTTATGATAGTTGGCATTAGTTTTTGGATTAAAAGTTTTTTGAAAGGATCTTTAATTCTTCTTTACTTCCTTTATAGTTTTTCCTTTTGACTTTGAAGATTCTCCTCTTACAAATATGGGAGCAAAATTTTTAGATTTTTTTGTGCAATTTTTGATATATCCCAAGCCAGATTTGTCACCATTTCGGCGAGATGCAGTTAATAATTTTTCAAGTTTCTGGTTTCCTTGGGTGTATATTGAAAAGGCCGACCTAAACGTCCTAGGGGGGGGGGTGAATATTAAAAATTAAATGAGGAATTGAAAGAAAGATAGCACAATCAAATAATAAAGAAGCACAAGTAAATAACAACATCAAATGTACTAGTCTTGAGAGGTTGATACAAACTTAGTTCTAAAGACAACCTAACACCAAAAACCAATAGCTTATGGCAGGGCAACCTTACTAGAAAGTTTGTAAGTATCAAAAACCCAAACCAATAAAGAGGCAAAGGAAATAGCAAAGGAAATAAATTAAGTTATTACAACATTCCCACAAGTGTATAAAATAAATTACACCATTCACCACAAATTCTTAAAATAAATTACAACATTCACACACATAAGCACATTCAATCATCCACCACAACTCCAGGAATTATAGTGGTTTGTTTGTGTGTACACCAATTGTTAGAAAACAGCCACACAACTACTCCACTCCTAATATCCACTCCCTCGGGATATTAGCGTTCACTATGAAAAAGGTTTTCCAAGGTTTACCTTAAAACCTTTACAATTGTGTCTTTGCTTGGTCTTACACAATTACAAAACCCCACGCTTTGAGATTTTCTGGATTACCTCAGACAAAACCAAAAAGAGATTTTTCTGGCACAACCTCAAAAACCAAAAATGATATACAAGATTATAAATGATACTTATCTGAAAATTCTCCTTTTGAATAAACTCTAAAATTCATGCTCTATTTATAGGTGAAAATATTGTTCACTCGACTGATCTAAGGGTCGGTTCGACTGGTCGAAGGACCAACCAAATTTCAAATTTTCTAGCACGATAAGATAAGATCGTTACTCGACTGGTTGAGTGGCCTGCTCGACTAGTCATAGGGATAATACAAATGATTATTATCAAATGTATTATCATGAAATAATCTGATCATAGGGATAATACATATGATTATTTACTATCTTAAGTAATCTGATCATAGGGATAATACATATGATCATAGGGATAATACATATGATTACTATCTCAAGTAAGTTAAGAACAAATATCAAATGCATATGATCATAGGGATAATACATATGATCATAGGGATAATATCAATCACATATAGAGTAAAAATGATATGTAAGTAAAGCAACTAGTCTATAGAATAGTGTACATGTGTGTGGGATATGCTACCTATCAATCTTAGCATTCATTTAATCATACAAGCATATAATTAAGCATTCAACCACATAGTATAATTAAACAAATGCTCAAATGACAATCCCAAACACAAGCATGTATAGTGGTTTGGCTATTGCCTACTCCACTCTCGGCGGACGCACTCTCTCCTAGAGTGTACTAGATTTTACTATCGAAGGTTTTAAATTAGGTTTACCTCAAACCTTTATAGTACTACACAAGGACTCTACAATTTATGCCCTACATAAGAGCAAAGGTCCTACACAAGAACCTAGACTTTATGTCCTACACAAGGACAATGGTCCTAATCTCAAACCTGACAATTTAGGCCACACAGGCCAAGGTCCTATACAAGAACCTGAATTTAGACTCCACAATAGAGTCAAGGTCCTACACAAGAACTCAAGATTTATGCCCTACATAAGAGCAAAGGTCATACTCCCAGACCTGACATGTATTCTCCTACCAGAGGCCTACATAAGGACTTGTGTTGGTTTTTCCTTCGGCTAACCAACAACATAGGTCATACACAAGAACCATGAATTTAGGCCATACAGGCCAAGGTCCTACGAAAGAACCTAGGTGAGTTTGAACACAAACTCTTATCCTCCAACCTACATAAGGAAGAAGCACAAACATGGACTCCTACTCATGACACATGTCGGATTGAGTCCCTTTTGATGCACACTCGGGTTGCTTGATCTCCACTCTCTCGTGCTTTAATTAGCTCCCCGATGCTCCCCCAATCATGTTATCGCCGCTTTGCCAAGGCTTCAGTTCACTATCTATCATCTTGTTTGTGATGCTCTGTAACATCCCGAATTTTCACAGCTTAAGTACATACATGTGCCCGAGAATTCTGGGTGTTAATAATGTAAAGATTTGGATGCTTCAAAATCTTACCTTGATTTTCTTTCCATTTAGATCACATTTAGTTACATTCATGAAGGTAACCATTCACGAGAGTAAAATCAACCGTATTTATTATTCCATTAGATTAAAAGAATTCAACAAATTATTAAATTCTCTCTCAATGGGAGCTTATTACATTATCAAAGTTTGCAGCGGAAATAAATAAAACTAAACATAAAGCTATCTCTTTATTTATTCATAATAATCTTCCGTAGGGGGATTGTCATCCGTGTCTTCAATCTGCACATCACCTGCATCATCTATACGGTTGGAGATGGTCAATGCCCTACTCATAGTGATGGTTATCCTTTAAGATTAACAATAATTCAAGAGATTCATAAGAGTAATGTAAGGGTTTTGATAGGTCTCGTAGTCCACCACTACGAGTGGTATCAATATGCGCAACTAATATGTATATGAATGCATGCCTAGCAAAGTGTGTGCAGCTCATCATACGCAGTGATCATCACAATGTGGAATATAATTCATATAAAACCCGGCTCGCGCCGCATTCTCACACTACGAAGATTCGTCGGCGTGTCCAACGCTACCGTGGATTTACGTGAACACCTCAAGACGACACAATACATGAATCCGATGAATTACGTGACACGATTTGTTCATGGAATGACTATTTGAGATATCCAATCTAGAAAGTGATGTAACACGCATTGCGGATTACTTACATCAATTTGTGCATCACTACCCAAAATCCATGGAATTACGTGTTGACCAAGAGGGTCACTACCTAGAGCGCATTACGTCTACAATAAAATATTTGAATCACTAGTTGTGAGACCTCTAACACATCACTTACACCAAAGGAGAAATAAATTGAACCATAGGAGTTTTGGAATGCCAAGACACATGCCTAACCCATAAAGGGAGGTAGCACAAGGCTAATCTAATTAAGGAGAAAAGTAGCATTAAGTTATCTTAATAAAAGAGAAGAGTAGCAAATAGGCTAACTCAACCAGAATAAGGGGAGAGGAGCAAAAGGCCAACTTAATATAGAGTGGAAGCACGCGTCGCTCTCAAAATTGGCAAAGGGCAAGGCTTGTATCCATCACCACATAAATTCATAACAATCACGCATAATTAAAATTATTCCTTAACCATAATTCTCAAAAGGATAAATAATTGTTAATGGTAAATTAATAAATTGCATGGAGAATCATAGTAACATGAAGTTATGCAAAACAAGATAAATCACATCAACTCAAATTAATGTAATTAAGCTTAAAAGAATTCCTCACCTTAACCTTAGATCTAAACATTAGGTATATCTCGATGTAGGAAAGCTTTTACATGAACCACGACATCATTTGAGCAAGAGGGTGACACTATCCGTGTGGAGAAGGAAGAGGATGATGGTGTCTAGACTTTTTCTTCCTCTCTCTTTCTCTCTCTCTCTCTCTCTCTCTCTCTCTCTCTTTCTCTTTCCCTCTCTCTCCTTCTCTCCCTCCCTCTCTTTATTCCTTGGGTGTTAGTCCTTGGGTGTTAGGAAAGTTGGACGTGTGGGTGGAAAAGGGACACACACCCCCTTTTATAAAGAGTGGGCGTGTGAGAGGGGTGTGCTTTACATCCCACTTGGATTGGGTTTCTCCAATTTGACCTTTTTTAGCGAAATTTCTTTAAATGTAATTCATCTAGTGTGTCAGGATTGTCGAATAGAGGCGGGCTATATGATTTTCTTGGTGATTCGAAATTTAAATTGGCTTATCTTGAAAATTCTCTTAATGGGTGCCAAAACGAACTTGATCTCAATTAACGATCCACATATAATGATCAGGGCCCAATTTTGGGAGAATGTGTAGTCAGGATAGGTCAACATTTGAACAAAATTTGGTTGTTGATCAATGGTGGAAAAGGCCTAAATCTGAACTTTCACATTTTGCACCAAAATGAAGGAACTGGCTTCAATATTCAACGGTGTAGGATCATAGATCGGGGTCTAACTTTTGTATAACCTTGTAATCATATGAGACCAAAGTGTGGTCCAAATTTGATTGTGATGGACAGTAGGAAGTGGTTAAATCGAAAGATCCAGATTTATAAGGAGTTGATAGGCCTCGAAAGGATAACTTTGCACCTAAGGAAAAGCTTACCAAAGTGGGGTCTTTATATTTCACACTTGGTCCATATTATGGTAATCTAAGTTGTTCATATGAAGAAAAATATCCTACTACAACTACCCACAAGGTTTCTTCACTCGATGGACATCATAACCAATGAATAAGGGGCTGATTTGTCAATTGGGTCGCTTTTACAATGATCTAAGGGCTGAAATTTAACATGTATGGTTAATTTATGATACATAGGCATGGTATAAAATTTTGTATCAAACGGATCGTAAAAACCATGTGATCTAGAATTCAAGGATCTAGGTTAATGACATTTTCATAATTATTACTTATATGAGAGTTTTGGAAAATCTAATGGTTCTACATGGTTATAGGCACGTTTCTAAGTTATTCTTACAAAAGAACTTATATCCAAATCATTATGAATAAAGAATTATTCACCAATTTAATTAAGGGAATGTACATATATCAACCAACATAATAGATGGTGAAATAATATGTTAAAAAAAAAAACCTTGACGGTTAGTACTTTGATTATGTATGTAAGTGGTTGTATGGGCGATTTTGTAAACAGATGAACACAAGTAGATTTTTGGAGTGATCAAGAGGTAGAACATGCATACCATTAGATTCAAGTGACTTGTTCACATGTGTAAGTTTCTCAAATTATAGTCCTGATGGTGGATCAAACATATTCATAGGTGATGAACAAGATGAATGGATCAGAATCTTAACTTGATATGTGTACGAGCAGATGTAGAGATCAAGTAGCTAGTTTACTACGATCGGGCGGTCCAAAATCAAAGTGGACAGTCAGATGTCTCTATCTAGCAGTGCATATTTGACTGAGCGGTTGGTTATGATGAACATGCGAGGATACCTAAATATATAATGGTCCTATCTTAAAATCAATGGTCGGATGACTTGATCCATAGTTGAAGATCATTCCCAACGGTCAAATTCATGTTGGAGAATAAGCGTAAGGTTAGGATAGTTAAATGGGTATAGTACACATGTATATACTAAGTTAGATTTCATGGTAACACTCGAGAGCTTTCAATACTCGGGTATTGAAAATTTCAAGGTGTTACATGCTCCATTGAGATGCCTAAGGTGATAGGAGTGGGTTAAATCTTTGACAACTAATGGATAGTTGGTTTCTTAGGGGATTCAACTAAATGGGCTCGTAGAAGATCTGGACAATGGTATTCCAAGATTGCTCAAGTCTAAACTTTAGGAAATGGAGGAGTTCATGAACATCTCCAATGCTGAGGTTGGAATACTCATTAGAGTTGAAATCTTAAGGGAGATTGCTTGAAACTCATAAGAATATAGGCATAGGGTGAGGGATTTACCTATGAGATCACCTTACGTCTGGTTACTCCAAAAACCCATCATAAAGTCCAAGGACCGAATACCCTTATAAATAGTTCGAGCTCTAACGGTCAAATAACGGATAGATTTTGGTCCTATCGATGCCATCGAAGGGTCTTCAATGCCATCGAGGATTACTCCTATTCCATCAATGGGCTCCCCGATGTCATCGAGATTTCTAGCAAAAAATGGTGTTTGCTTGCTGGACAATTCTCGACCCTTTTCAATTGCATCAACCCAAGCTTTAATTTTATCGAACATCGTTCTTCGATGCCATCAAAATGGCTTCGATGCCATCGAGAGAATCGAGTGAAAGTTCAAAAACTTTGTTGGACAATTGGAGATCCCAATCAATGCCATCAAGGAGGCTTTGATGCCATCGAAACATAAGTTTCGATTCCATCAAAGGGACCTCAATTGCATCAAGAATTCCAAACTAAAATCCAATTTGGTTGTTGGACAATTCTGGATCTCATATCAATGTCGTCAAATGGACCTCGATTGCATCGAGAATTCCAGCCAAGAATCCAGTTTGGTTGTTGGACTTCCCTGACTCTTGATCGATCGCATCGAGTAGTCTTCAATGTCAGAATGTTTAATGGCAGCTTGATGCCATTAAACTTTAATCGAATTCTACTACTTGAGCTTATCTTTTATACAACAAATTCGCACCTCTTCTAACCTTGTTTATAATGTTTTTATTGGTCTCCTAAGGCTAAGGGATGATCAAATTCTATTAGGTCAAGATCATTTAGAGGTCATAAGGTTGTTTTTGGTCAAGGGTTAAGGTCACCAAGGCATCTCTTTTACCTGTATATGCTCCTTGATGCTTCTGCTCCACTTATGTCTTCAGTCTTCACTTTCCAAAGGTTTAACCGAATACGGACACAACAACTCACGTGATTGACAAACAAGGGTAAGAAAATAAGTGCACTAACAGTTTTGTCATGTAATTGACAAAGGGGGAGATTGAAAGTGCCCTTGTTTGTCAATTAGCATGAGGTCTGAGTTTTAGTCATGTGAGCCCTAATAAAGAACTAAGATCGAAGACTCAACAAGTTAGAAGCTTTAAGTACAAAGATATGGTAAGATTAGCCTCATAAACCTAACCAAAACCCCACACCTAAAAGCCAAAAAACATAGATCAAACTTGACCAAAACCATCTAGGAATAACCAATGTCAAGAATGTTAAAGGTTTAAGTTGATAGTTATTGGAGTTCAAGGAATCATCTGAAAACAGTTAAATTCGATATCATCGAGGTGACATCGAACTGTCTTCGATGTCATCGAAGATAGCTCGATGACATCAAGAATGAGCCTCAACAGTCCAGTAACCAAAGTCATATACTCTGGAAAATTTCAATGACATCGTAAATAGCTCATACTACTCCAACGAGCTTTTAAGTAAAATCACATATGCTTAATGACATCAAATCCTGTTCGATGACATCAAACTTGAGTTTTAATGACATCGAACTGAGGTTCCATGACATCGTAAATGAGTACAAAGTATCTAGTAAGTTTTCAAGGAAAATGTATATATATGCTCGATGACATCGTAATTGAGCTAATTTGGTCCCGTGAACTTTCAAGTAAAATCTGGTTATCTTCGATGACATCGAAGCTCCTTCGATGACCTCAAGATTCAAATTTCGATGACATTAAGATTCAAATTTCGATCACATCGAAGGTCGGTTCAATGTCATTGTAAATGAACCAAATCTATCCAGCAACCTCAGGTCATTTTTACTGAAAATTCCAGTGGCATATAGTGATCCTTCGATGACATCGAAGGTATCATTCGATGACATCGAGCAGAAACTGTCCAGCAACTATTTGAATATCTTGTTGCATGGTTCGTGTAATTGAAGAAGATTTGATGACATTGAAGGAAACTTTGATGACATCGAACTTGACAATTTTTTGCCCATTTTTTTACCATTGGGAATTTATTTTATAAAGTTTTCAGGGTTGCTTCCTGGTTTTTTAAGTATTGAAGAGAGCTTTGAGAGAGTTATTGCAATAGTAAATACCCATCTTCTCAAGCCTTCTTCCCTCATATGAGTTCATCATTCAATACATGTCTTAAAGGCAATCATTATGACTTCATAGCTTGGTTGAACTATGAACTCTTGCATTCATTGATGATCCAACAACTCTTCTCAAAGGCAAATTTATAGGTTGGATACATTGAATGCTTAGCTTGGGGAATCCCTTCTAGCTCATAAAGACCCATCACTAACTAGATAGGATTTACCCAAAACCCTTGTCCTACCAACCTCGACAACAACATTGGAGCATCAACAATTTGTTGTGGTTCAAGGGAGCTGAAGACTCTTCAACAACTTGGAAGACTTTCAACAAATGTGCTTAATGGGGCTCACTCGCTTGTAGGTAAGTACACAAGTCCAATTTATATCTAAAGACCTTTCCTTATGTAGGATTGAGATTTAGAGTTTGGTTACCTTAAACTCGCCAAGCCCTTTCGTAGGCCTTCGATGGGAGAATACGAGTTATGTCCTTATGTAGGATTGTTCTAGTTCTTGTGTAGAACTTGTTGTCCTTATGTAGGACTTGTCAATGCCTTGTGTAGGCAATTTTAGTAACCTTGTGTAGGTTGTGAAAGTTTATGGTTAACCTCATTTAAAACCATTGTATAGTGAAATCTGGCACACTCTAGGAGAGAGTGGTTTAGCTGGGAGTGGAGTAGGCATGTAGCCGAACCACTATATATCACTGTGTATTGTGGAGAATGCCTTGCTTCATGTTTTGTGTTGATGGATTGTTCTCTATGCATTTTTTCATTTTCTGCACATTAAATGTTTAATAAAATACAAATTAAACATATATATATATATATATATATATATATATATATATATATATATATCATTGTCTTAATTTTCTTTGCACACTTATTCCTACTTAAACATCTTTACTTAATTGATTAGAAGTAAGTGCTTGCAAAAAGTGTAATTAAAATTTGAAAAGTCCTATTCACCCCCCTCTAGGACAATTAGACATTGAAAGTGCCCTTGTTTGTCAATATACATGAGTGTTGAGTCTGTCAGTCCAAGTGAGATCTTAAATGAAGACATCAAGACCAAGCCTCAACAAAGACAAAGGTCATGATCAAGCTTAAACTGATAAACCATATCCTCATCATCTCACAACAAACCCTAGCAGGTGAATGTCCCCATATAATCCCAACTTACCCTATAAATGGGAATTAAAAATCTTCTGGTCAAGTTGGTATATAATGCACAGTGAGTATAAATGGAAGAAAGAAACAAAACTGGAAAAATCACAGGTCCTGGTCGAGTACATCGAACTGCAATTGAGGGAATCTTCGATAACATCGAACATAGTTCGATAGTATTGAATGAACGCCTATTCTGTCCAGCAATAAAATAAAAGATATGTTGGAAACCTCGATAGCATCGATAGCTATTCGATATCATTGAAGTCCATGCATCGATGACATCAAATGGCATTCGATTACTTCAACCTTGGACCTCTTCCAAAGAATCAGAAAATACAAAGTGCTCCTCAATGACATCGAAGCCTCCTTGATGTTATCGAGAGTAAGTTATCGATGACATCGAAGTTTATTCGATAACATTGAAACTAACTCAGTTTTGTCCAGCAAGCTTTTAAAGAAAACCTATTTTCTTTGAGTTCATCAAAGACCATTACCATTGAAATTCAAACTTCGATGGAATCGAACAGGGGACAAAACTGTCCAACAACCTTTGTGTATTTTATAAAAGAAATCTCGATGGAATCGAGCCCCCCACGATGAATCGAAGTGCACGTCGATAGCATCGAAAGATGCTTGATGAAAAACAGTCAGAATCTATCCTACTCTTAAAAGAACATCTTGAGTAGAGAGTCGATGCAATTGAAGATGGTTCGATGATATCGAAATTCAAATTTTGATAACATCGAACACCCTTCGATGGCATCGAAAATATAAAAAATTTGACCGTTGGGATTTCAACTATATAAATACACTAGTGTTGCTCTTTATAAAATTAGCTAGAATCCAAGATAGTTTGAGCCTGTTATTTCGAGATCTATATACACTCTTCTCATTCTCTCTTTCACATTAGAGTTTATCATTCAATCCTTGGCACAAGCACTAACTTTTCATTTTCTTTGCTTTGATCAAATAATGAACTCTAGCATTCACTGACCAACCAAAATCCTAAGTGTTGGAACTCTTGAATGCATAGCTCATGGGAACCTTCTCTATGGATTTATATCATACCATTTAAATAGAGAAGATCAAAACCCTAAACCGCACAACCTCGGAGCATTCATCAACATCACAAGCAAGTTGCGATTCAAAGGGAGATGAAGACTCTTCATCATCATTGAAGATCTTCACATTGTGCGAGAACGAGATTCATCCGCTTACTAGTTAGTACTTAGAGTCTAATGTGTCTAAAGCCCTTTCCTTGTGTAGGATTAGGATTCAGAGTTTGAGTGTCAAACTCGCCAAGTCCTAGTTGTAGGCCTCCAATGGGAGAATACGTGTTGCCTTGTGTAGGCTCCTAGTTGTGTCCTTACGTAGGACATGTCGCCTTGTATAGGCGTAGGTTGCCTTGTGTAGGCTCCTAAGTGTGTCCTTGTGTAGGACTTGCCTTGTGTAGGCATGTAGGGGAACCTTATGTAGGTTGTAAAGGTTCATGGTTAACCTGATTTAAAACCATTGGATAGTGAAATTTGGTACACGATAGGAGAGAGTGTGTCCGCTAGGAGTAGAGTAGGCAAGTAGCCGAACCACTATATATGAATGTGTTTGGGATTGCTTTAAGTACATTTATCTAGTTATGCTTATGTTTATCATTTGATCTTCATGATGCGTGATTTAGTTAATGTATAAGTGTTGATTAGAAATCATATCCCACACACCATCACATTCACTATCCTTATAAGCTTGTACGTTATTTATAAATCTTGTGATAGCCTAAGTGAATTGGACCCTTTATTGGCTTGGAAGCCTTAGAGTTACTTTGCCTTATCTTTCTGATTAAAAGTTAGGCATTATTTGTACTTATTGGAAAATAATCTTAAATAGTCCTATTCACCCCCCCCCCCCTAGGACATTTGGTCATACTTCATACTTCAGTACTATCGGTTCTACCGCAATTTCAGACATACCTCCAAGCTTCACTTGTAGTGGTTTAGCCACAATTTCATAATTAAGCCCCTTTGACGTGTTATCTTGAGTTGCTTGATCGATGATATCCCGTGCTTCAATGAGCTCCCATTTTTCTCACCAATCATTGAAGTTGGTACTTTACGAATGTTTCAGCTCAAATATCAAACACCTTGCATGCGATGTTCCATTGAGGTAACCAAGGTTGTCACACCCCAAACTTGGAAACCGGGCTCACGAAATTCCCGGTCGCCAAATCCGGTGCCGACAGCTTCCATAGTACCCCATTCTCGGCTTCAGGTACCCATATACCAGGTTCCGATCCTAGGATCCTACAAGGACGATTTTCAATATAAATTCATTTTATAAAAAGCATAACTACAAGCATAATCCATGAACAATAACAAGAACATCATCACAAAATCCATTATGATAAAAAACTTTAGTACAATGCGTATAAAGGGAAATACAATGATAATAATAACAAAACTCCAGAAGCTCTATAGTACAGCACGCTCCTGCTCCTGCTCAGCTATAGCCTAGCATTACCTGCACGCATCAATCGTGCATAAGCTTATAGAAAGCTTAGAGGGTGGTGAAAGTGTGTGCGTAAGGTAGCAATGCAGTATACAATATTAGAGTAATGTGGAAATGCTGGTAAGTCCATGAATGCTATCAGTCGTACCAAGGTTATACGATGTAAGGCATGAAGGCTATCAGCCACACCAAGGCCATGCGATGCAAGGCATGAATAGCCAATGCTATGTGTAAGATGCAACTCAAGCATACCAATCCACATATCAATCAAGCTCATCTCTGGAGCATCATATATCAGTACAATTCTCTCTCTGGATAATCACCGGGGTCTAATACACTATATATCAAATTGCCGCCCCACACTGGACACACAACTATGCAAGTGGAAGAGACCTCACTACCCGCCTGACTAGCAGTCTGCCAATATCTACCCAGCACATCGATAGCGGACCCATTTACAAGCTAGTCATACTCAACCTAGTAATAACCCCCTTCTATCTGGGCGGGTAAGGTCATGCCCCCTTCCAACCTACCACGACACAGTGGGAGACACGGCCTCCTAGTATTCGGCCTTCATGCGCTCATACATTCACTCAGTCTAGGCATTGGAGCATCCTTCATGGTACCATAAGGGTTTGGGGACTTTCACCCTAAGACATCCTTTGCGCCCCCGTGCTTAACAAGAATTTTCGATATCCAATCCTGCCATCCACGTTATACCTGTAGAGGCTACAACCATGATGTTGTTAGGGCATACAGTAATCATAATCACATAATGCAAGATGCATGAGTCACGCAGTCCAATCATGCATCAATCCTGCGCATACCTTGCGCTCATGTGGGACAACTGCGCCTATTAGGGAGTCTCATAAACAACCTGCCAATGGCATATGCAATGGTCAGTCACTCCTCAGAACAAACATGCAGATGATGCATATGAGCATGTATCATGATGCTATACTATCACATACTCATAATTAGTATCGATAATTGGCCTATATACAAGGAAGGGTCCATAGATGGACAGTCGATCTAAACCATAACATAAGGATCGACCCTCAACTGTGGTATACCAAATCCGATAGCACGGATCCCTCCGTCTACGGCGATGATGAACTCTCCTCATATCAAGGTTGGGCTTAGGTGGCCTACCTATAATCCTAAGGATCTGGAGCAGGCTTCCTTCACCATACTATTATATAGCCCGGTAGATGCCTTAGGGGGCCCAAATAAGTCTCAGATGGACTCCAAGATTAAAAAGAAATAATCCTACAAGCAACCAATGGGGGCCCAACATTATGGGTTAGCCCAATATGAATAGATCGGTTATGCAAACATCAATGGGGACCAATGATTAGGGTCAACCCACTTATAGAAGGATAGAATGGGCCTAACAAAGGCCTATGAGAAGGTCACAATGTGGACATTTAACCATCATTGCCCATCAATGTGGACATTTAACCAACATTACTCCCAAGGAGTGGCCCACATAGAGCCAAACATATAGTGGGGCCCATGGCCTCACACAAGGGCCACACATACATCACAATGGGCTTCACACAAGGGCCTAATATACATCATATTGGGCCTTATCATATGGGCCACATATACATCGCATCGAGCCTCATCATATGGACCTCTCATACATCACATTGGGCCTCACACATGGGCCATATATACATCACATCGGGCCTCATATACATCACATTGGGCCTCACTCATGGGCCACATATACATCATAATGGGCCTCATCATATGGGTCATGTATACATCACATTGGGCCGCACATATGGGCCACACATACATCACAATGGGCCTCACATAGGTCACATATACATCACATTAAGGTGAGCCCTGCACATTCCAATTGGGCCCCACCAGTTGGACAGCTTGGATCAAATACGTACACCATGTGGGGGCCACATGGATGGATGGTGTGAATATACAGCACATCACAAGGTGAGCCCCACCCGTCCAGCAAATGGATGGGGTGGATATACATATCTAGGCCCCACGTGGCAGTCAAAATAGATGAACGGCGTGGCTGTAAACCACATACATTAAAGGTGGGTCCCACTGTCCAGCGATCTGGACGGTGTAGATAAGATCCATACATCATGGTCGGTCCCACATGGCACACCATCTAGAGATGGATGTTGTGAATATACAATACATACATCAACGGTGGGGTCCCACGTCCCATCCTTAGACGGACGGACGGCTGGGATCAAACACATATATCATGGTGTGTCCCACAGCACCATCCAGAGATGGATGGTGGGGATATATAATACATACATCAAGGTGGGCCCCACCCCCACGCGGACGGCTTGGAGAAAACACGTACATCACATGGGGACCATGGACGGACGGTCTAGATATACCACAAACATCAAGGTGGCCCTATGTGAATGGTGTTGATACAACACATACCTCATGATCAGACCCACAGAACTGCTAACATCCATACAGATGGATGGTCTAGATATAACACATGCCTCATGATCAGACCCACAGAACTGCTGACATCAATACAACAGTTATATAGCAGGCTCCCCACAGAGATGGGTAACGTGGAGGATACAATACATATATCACGGTGGGTCCCACCATCCCAGCTGGACGGTGTGGACACCACACATACAGTAGGATGGGTCCCATCATCCAGATGGACGGTGAGGATATACAACACATGCATCAAAGGGTGGGGTCCACGTTAGCATGGCCCACCATTTTGGATTAGACTAATATTTGTTTTTCCTCTATGTCTAGCCCTGCTGACTGGCTGGACGATGCCAACAGCAGCGGCTGGGCCACAGCAGACTGGGCCCACTCCTTCAGTGGCCCCACCACACGAACGGTGTGGATGCAACCCACAAATCAAGTGGGGTCCATGTGTGTGGGCTACCTGTTTGGATCAAGCTAATATTGTATTTTCCCTTCATCAGGGTCTGTCTAAACGGACAGCAAGGGTGGGCCCCGGTTTGGACAACGGATGTGGTTTGCTAAATGGACAGCGAGGATAAATTTTGCATCATCAAAGTGGGCCATCAATACTGAAAAAGGGAAATAGAGGGAGGGAGAGAGAGAGAGAGAGAGAGAGAGAGATCGAGAGAGAGAGAGAGAGAGAGAGAGAGAGAGAGAGAGAGAGAGAGAGAGAGAGAGAGATCGTGTGTGTGAGGGAGGAGCTCCACCACTATGAGCTCCTCTTAGTTTACAACGCATACAACAAATGGGTCCCACCACAAGTGGGCCCTCAAATAGAAATCAAGGGTGAAATTCCCAAGATCACCCACCGATCATCTTCTTCTTTGGCTCCTTGGAATCCTTGGCTCCTAAGCTCTCTCTTTGATGGAGGATGATGAAGATTGAAGGGTTGGATTGTGAGATTTGGGGGTAGGAAAGTGGGCCTAACATTTAGCTTCTTTTCTCTACTTAGGAATTTTCTCTCCTTAGTTGCTTGGGATTTGGGTATAGAAATGGGATGGGATGGAGTGATAGATGGGAGAGAGGGATGGTGTTGTAAGAAGGTTGGGATGAGAGGGATGGGTGGTGTAAGGAAGAGTTGACTTTGGGGATGGCTTGTGTAAGAGAGGGATGGGTGTGATGGGTGGAGTGATGGGTTGTGTACTTAACTAGTACTTGATTGATTGATGTGATAGATTAGGTAGAGATTCTCTCGGGATTAGCAATGCACGACATTTTGCTCGAAATAAACGCGGGCCCACAACTCCTGGCATGGGTATCACATCGGTGCGCAAGTCGCAGCGTTGGAACCGCGGTGACAGCGTGGTCACTAGGGTATAGGCTTCGGGTCGAGTCAACTCAGATCTACGGGATGCGACTTAGGGTCGCGCATAAATGCCAACTATAGGTCACGAGTTACCGAAATTTGACGGGGAGGATCGCGGGAGTTGGAGGAACGGTACGGACTAGGACACGGGCTTTACAAAGGTGATGGGAATTTGGGTGAATCTCCTATAATTAATGAAAAATTGAACTCGTAGGGGATTCACCTTGATAGACACTTGATAGACACTAGGATTTATCAATAAAATCTGTGTCTAAACTCTAGAGAGGGATTGAGATCACAATTTTCTTATAGAGGAGTGTATAATACTCATTAGATTGAGGAATCATTAAAAAGAGAGTATAGATATCATTAGGATAGAGCCTAAGAGGTTTAGTAGAGCTTGAGATGCTCTAAAATGCCAAAATCTATCATTTTTTTCTAAGAACCGAATGCCCTTTTATTAGAAACCGATTTGCAGCGGCTAGTTAAAGGCTCTATTGATCTAACTTGAATGGGTCATTGATCCCATCGAAAAAAATTCAGAAATATATCTAGTGGGTTGCTGGACTCATTCTTCGATCGGATCGAATGGTCATTTGATTCCATCGAGTCCCATCGATAACCTGTCAATGTGATTGAGAACCACTAAAAAATTGTTACTTTGGCCATATGATTTCACAACATCTGTAAGACATGACCTGAGTTCTTGTATGTGCATGTGTGTGTAGGTATGCATTTCATTTCTCTTGGTCCCGCAGTCTTACTGGTCAAATCCTGGTGACCTGCGACCCTCGAATAGTGTTTGCGGTCATCATTAAGTCCGGTCATGTTGTCCCGACTCGGATCGGCCAGAGACATATGCCATCTTATTCGCATCGTCGTTATGGTTCCAATGACGCGTCTTGTGAGTCCATCCAATATATAGATAATAAGTTATGAACATTTCATTGTATGATCCTTAATCATGTGACCCACTTAGGTGTGATGTATGTGACCCCATTCTTGGCATAAGTTCCTATGCAACACCACACACACCACCAAGAAATTTTATAGCTAACACTACCCACACACAACACCACCAAAGCCTAGCCTAACCTATCACTTTGGTTTCTCCTCCCATAGGGTAATCATCACTTCTCTTATGAACAAATCATTACCCCTCTCTCTCTCCTTATCTCTCTCCCTCCTTCTCATTTTCTCTCCATTGCTAGCAAATCCCTCTCCCAACGTCCCAAAATTCCCCATTTCTCCAGCCCTCAAAGCTCTAAAATCCCTCCAATCCCACCCTTGAAAACTCATCTCAACCATCAAATCCTCTTCCTTGGGCTTAGATCTACATGGTGTGGAAGGTTGAGAGCTTGGCTTGCATGTGGGTGATTATATCTTGCTGAGTTCTTTTCCATCTCTTATTCTCCTTGTTTCTTCATAAATGGAACATATGGGACCCGCCAATCCATGGTAGGGATCCCATTTGATCCCTGGGACCCCATCATGATGTATCTCATGATCTACACCATTCTAAGGTCATCTAAACCTTAACATCATGTTGGGATGGCATCCCAACCATCCATTGTGATTATAGACCATGTATGTATTAGTTTTATTATTGTAAGTGTGAATCAATGAAGATATATGGTTGTGGTTGTTCTTGGAAGGGCCCATTAGTGGCGGGGCCCTATCCCCATGGCCAGATTATTCTTCTTTCTCTCTTCTCTTATGTTGGATGATGATGTGTGTGGCCCACTTGGTGGGCCTGGGACGTCCAGAAAATCCAACAATGGTGGGATGCCCCTACCAACCATTTCATGATTTTTAGGTACCTTATTTGATGCATGCAAGTATCTTGGCTTGAGGCCTTGATCTGGACATGTGTGGGGCCCACTAAGGGAGGCCACACTACTCTTGATTTGATGGATATTTCTAGATATGGGCTGGTATGAACAGCCATATATAGCTATCCAGAAATCTGGACTGTTTGCATGGACTGTTGTAATTGATTTTTGGCATAGAATTGGTCCATGATTTCCACTATTTTTCTTCTTATTGTGGGGTGTATTTTGAAGGATTGGATCCCACCTTGAAGTGTGATGGATCACACCTCAGATTTTCCATGCAATGGCACCCAAAAATGAGGCCCATAGGGGGTGGGCGATCCACCTTGCCGGACCGTCCAACCCTATAAGATGAGGGGAAAACACAAATTTCATTTGATTTCTTGAAGGGTGGGCTACTTTTGTGGACCCCACCTTGCTGTATTTTATGGAAAAAATATCAAACATTCATCCCTCCCCTCCTAAGCAAATTTTGGGCCCACTTTTTGGGGTGTACATTGTATGGACAACAACTTTTGTGCAGCAGATTATTATTATTATTTTTTACCTTGCTGTCCATAAATTGTATCAGTTAATTAAAATATTTTTGCTATCCAAAAGTTTTTAAAATTTTGCAAAGAGGTGGTCCACCCATGGTAGGACCCACCTACCAATTTTCGGGGCCAACGGACCCTTGTGCGCACCGTGGCAAGGGCTGGACTGGCCCACTAGGATGGGACGTTCAGGTTAAATAGATTTTCTGGATAGTCTGTTTTATTTAAATTAATTAAAATATTTTTGCTATTCCAAAAATTTTGAAAATTTGCAGAGAGGTGGCCCACCCATGGTAGGACCCATCTACCAAGTTTCAGGCCAATTGGTGGCCAAGACTGGACCGGCCCACGAGGGTGGGATGTCTAGCCATGGCTGGACCGTTCCAACCCCCCCCCCCCCCCCCCCCCCCCCCCCCCCCCCCCCCTTGTGGGTCCCTTTTGATGTATTTGTTACCTCGCCGTCCAACCATTTGTGGTCCACGTGGGACGTGGCCAACCTCCCTGAGAATTTTCCATTTTTGTGACCTAAATTAACGAGTTTTTGGGCCAATTTCCCAGGCCCATAGGACCCTTCACCTTGGGACGCCCAGGCCCATTGGGCTGTTGCTGGACGTCCAATCCAACAGCATGTCCCACCTGATTTATGTGTTTCATCCACTCCTTTCAGCTGGTGGGACCCTTTGTGACATGTGTGAGTCACCAGGGATTAAAATAATTGTATAAATTAATTATTATTGAATTTCCAGCAAGCCCAGATAATGGGTGGGCTGGAATTTCAGCAGTAGGCCCAAAGTTGCTGACCATAAATGTATGTCTTGGGGTAGCATGTCCCACCAGATTTGGGGATATTCTTATACATGTCTTGCCCCATTTCTAATTAGGTTTTGGACTTAATTAGTCCATACTTAAAGGCCTACTTCTATTGGGTTTTTATTAGACCAATATTCATAGTTAATTGTTGGGTTTCCTAGGCCCTTTGTCCTGGAACTTTCTTGATAGGCCCTTGACCTTTGGGCCTATATTTAACATTTTATTGTGATGGGTTTCATGGGCTAAAATACTTAAGCAGTTCGGCCCTTGGTTGCCTATTAAATTAACCCCATACTTGGGCCAAGACGTGAGGCCGAACTCATTTCAAACATAAGAATTGCCCATATGGATTGAATAATGGGCTGCCCATTAGGCCCACCACAATGACTAGGCTCATGATCTTTATGGTTGGGCCCAAACATTGCTTGAGGGCCCACCATGTTACCTATGTGTTAGGTTGGTGTATAGCCTACTAGGCGATGAGTTGCTTAAGCTTTAGGCCTTGCTTTATATGCGTGTAGGTAGCGGGTTACCTTTTGGGACCCAGTTGAGGTTGGATGTCCTCCTTGGTGGCCCTAAGGTAGACCCATAGGGTTGTTATAGTTAGTTGAAGGCCCACCTAGGACCCTTGCTAGGATCGCTTCTTTCTTAGGCTTTTATGACCATCCTAACTTGTGGGCTACCCCAAAGTATTGGGCCCCCAGTAGAGGGCTTCTCTTTAGAGTACATGTCGATGTATCTAGACCTTATCCCTCCTTGGGAAGGAGCAATATGTTCCACGTCATCATCATCGAGTAGCGCACTTACATCCTTATGACCCATATGCATCATGTGCTTGAATGGATTGCATTGTGTGTGATCATAGGGTTGATATGATAGGGGATGGAGTTTTTCCCCTTGTGCACACTGAGTGCTTGGAGCTAGTGATGATCTGTATGCGTAACTCATGCATTGACATCGCATTTCATGATAATATCGCCCTTGTTTCATTAGGGCCTTGCCTCCACAGGGACATTTGTGGATGACCATATGTATGGACACCGAAAATATAGTATTTGATCACATGGGGTGCATAGGATATCCTTGGGTGAAAGCCCCTAAACCTTCAAGGTACCTAGAAGACGCCTTAACGCTGTGACCGAGTGAAAATCATGAGCGCCCAAGAACCTCCACCGTTAGGCTGCGTCTCTTACTGTCGTATAGTCGGTTGAGATGGGATGTGGCCTTATCCGCCTGAGTGAGAGAGCATGTCTAGGCTGAGTCTGACCAGATCGTGAATGGGTCCGCTACCGTTGAGCCTTGCTGGTGATTGGTTGTCCACAGGCGGGTAGTGTGGTCTCTTACACTCATTGACTGTGCGGTCTTGACAGCAGCAGTCATCCTGTAGTGTATCAGACCCCGGTGATATTCCTTATGATGGAACTATATTTGATATATGGATTAGACATGAGGACTGGCATCACTTCGCATTGCATTCACATCAGCTGTATAAGCCCCTTTATGCATCACCTTGGTATGACGCCCAGTACTCATTGCATTGTATTCATGACAAGCCTCGGTAAGGCTAGTGATATTGTTATTAATCATGTTTCCCTTCCTATATCTCCTATTATTCTTTTGTGCACCATTATCACACACCTTCACCACTCTCTAAGCTTCTATAAGCTTATGCACGATTGATGCGTGCAGGAGATCCTAGGTAGCGTCGTAGCGGCAGAGCTTGGATTAGAGTTGAGCCGAAGACCCCGGTGTTGCAAATCTTCTTCCTCCTTCTTTTGCTATCAGATGTATTTCCTTTCTGCTATGTACTTGTAAAAGTTCAAATTTATAGTGGATTTTGTGATGTGTACCTTTGTTATTCTTCAGATATACTTGTTGTGATCTTAGGTATGCTCGTATTGGGAATGATTATATGATTATGAAAATCCTCCTCGTAGGATCTCAGGATCGGAACCTACCTCGGGAACCGAGAATGGGGTACTACGGAGGCTGTTGTGGCTAGAACCGGCGATCGGGTTCCTTGTGAGTCTGGTTACCGAGTCTGGGGGGTGACAACAGCTTCCACCTCTTCTAGCTTTACTTGTCATATTCTAATTTTGGTTCTAAGGTTAAGGGGTGATTAAGAAGGTTTACCTATAGGGTTAGGATATCTAGAGGTTCGAGAGTTGTTTTAGGTCAAGGTTAAGGTCACCAAGGCACCTCATATACTTGTTTTTCATTTCCTCGATGCTCTAGTTTTCATGTGTCTTTGGTCTTTAGCTTTTAAGGGCTCAACCAATTCCTTAACATAGCCGCATGTGATTGACAAAAAAGGTGCACAAATTAGTACACTAACAAACCCTAGTTAATGACAATGAGTAAATCTCAATAATCATCCACTTATCACCCAAGTTCTCTACATACCTTATCTCATACCCATACACTGACTTTAACTAACTCATTCGCACTAAGGAACAAGTCAATGTGAGAATAAGGGTTAGGACAAACTCCCTTTGACCTCATTAAATGTAACATCCTGGATTTTATGATACTTGTGTATATGAAGTACTCGGGTGCCATTAGAAATCTCTTCAACTAATTTAGATAGCATACGTGTACTTGACTAAATTTGGGCTTAGAAATGGTATTGGGGACTTGTCTATGGAAATCCAAGTTTAGTAGAACTTTATAAATAATTGATAATTAAATAAAGTTGTTTATAGATTAACCCTAGGAATCTAAACCAGTAGATATGTCAAATATTGCGTCTTTGAGACTAAACATATCGGATCATTATTTGATCACTCTAAATTTTATATTTAATTCTATGATTTATGAATTGACGATTGAGATCTTTTAAAAAAAAGAAGCCATTATTAATATATACAATTGCAGAAATTATAATGGAGATCCATTTAAGACTAACTAAACCATTACTTTGGATCTAAGTTACTTTAAGTATAGAAGTCAAAATGATTAAACAGTCCTTTAGGCATAAAGAGTTATTTTGATCCAATATAATATTTTTTTAGAAGTTTAAATAAATGTGCATTGTTGCTTAAATATTGAACCTTAAGAGTTTTCAATTACTCGGTATTGAGCCACTGATTCCAAAATTATAGTAAGATGTTTGCCTTAGTGGACTTGACATTGTGTCTAGATTAGATTGTTAGAATTATTCCCTAAATTGCATAACTTAGATCAGAACCTGAGAGTGTGAGTTGTGTGACTCACCTCTGTTTTTCATAAACTTCTATAAAAGGAAATCCATTTGGAATTTTAAGTTAGAAAACTAGAATTTAGGATTTTTTATGTTTTTCTTAGGAAATTAGCTGGAATCCTTTGATTTTGTTATTGTTTATTTAGTCTGATTGTAATTCATCAACAATTGAAGGTAGGTGTATGTTTATGTAAAAAAATTTGGGAGAAATTCATACTTTTTTTAATCCTAGTTGGATTTTATTTGGAATTTATGTAGGAATTAGGGTTTTCTCTCGAATCCCTAATTTTAGAATGTAAAATTGTATTAATAGGTGGGGACTAATCTACTAAGTTAACTCTTATTAGCCCCTAATGGATTTAGATGATGAAATTGTGTGTTGAGTGAGATTATATGCATCCAAATGATAGAATAATTATATGGTTGTGATTGTTATGTTGTGTATGTGGGATTGATAACATGTTTATTGGGTTACATGAAGTCGATATCTATTTGGGCTTGATTTGGTGAAAATATGAAATTGTGCATTTGGCGTATCAAGTGTTTGGTAATATGCTTAAGTGAAGTCTTTTGAGGAAATGAACTATTATGAGTTTATAATAATATTTAGTATGTTATGGAATCGTATTGCTTTGGATACGTCTTTGAAAACAGTTGAATATATTGATGCCTTTATTGAGTTTGGCTGCCATCAACTTACTAAATTGATTAAGGTGGAATACAGCTGATCAACTTTAGTTTTGGGCTACTTGTGGGCTACTTTGCACCCAAAGCTGGTTAAGCCAATGTTTGTTCGATCAATCCATGGAATCAATCCAATATAGGGACAATCATTGATCTGTTGATGTTGATAGATATTCTATGGAATCCAAACTACCATGATTATCATTTATATAAAGTCTACATTTATAACCATTGTAACTGATTTTGACGAGCTTCTTATCATAGTTCATGGGCCAGGCACGTTGGTATAGGACACTATGTGATGCAGAGTGGGTCGCGGATAGTTTCATGGCCAAGATGGATCAGAAAAGGCCTGGTCGACGACAGAAGTGATTTTGGGGTAGAATGAGCTATGTGATGGACGTTGGTATAGGACACTATGTGATGCAGAATACACGTTGGTATAGGACACTATGTGATGCAGAGTGGGTCGCGGATAGTTTCATGGCCAAGATGGATCAGAAAAGGCCTGGTAGACCGTCAGACCTTAAATCGGGCGTATCTCACAATCCAAAATGAGTTATCAGGCGTAAAATATATGATTTTGGGGTAGAACGAGCTACTTTAACCACCCAACCCTGCTATGTTGGGTTGCACAAGCCGGATTTGTGAAATACCCCTGGATCAACAGTCGTTTCCCTATTTTAATTTCGTATTGACTATAAATAGTAAGTTTTAATTTGATTATAACTCTTCATCCGTTGGGCTTTAGGAGTTGCGCCCAATGTGAAAAGAGCTTAGAATAATTAGGAGAACAGCTTGGTGAAGCCAAATAGGACACTATTTTTTGCCAAAAACCTTGCACACTAGTGGACATCACAACCGTCTATAAATAGTAAGTTTACTATTTATAGTAAGTTGCGAATTCTAGGAGCTTTAGTTGTAGTTTGCTTCTGATTTCTCTCCCATTACTTGGTATCCCTATTTAAAGGGTTGTGAACTCATTTATTTCATTCATTAATCAATTTTGAATTTTATAGAATTTATTTTCTATTTTGCTTGCTTTCTTTCTCGTGGATTCGAGAAGCCTTTGTGAGGAGTCCAGAGAAGTTCCGTGGATTCCGAACAGTTATCCTCTTAAGGAAGACGGTGCTCGACCTCATCACATTCATCCCTGCGTCAATTGGTATCAAAGAGAGGATTCCCCTCAAGCCGATGGCAAACAACGAAGGTATGAGCCAAAATCCTTTGGACGGTGATCCAGGGATTCATGATCTTGCAGAAAGAATGGAAACTTTCCATCGGGATAGTCAATTGACCATGCAAGGGCTGCAGGCAACCTCGACTATCTTGTGGATGCGCTACTTCCACCCCGATGAGACGTCTTCTTCGATCACGATTTCTCCCCGGTGATTATGAGAAGATATTATTCCAGCAATACCACAATTACTAACAAGGAACTAGAACCGTCACAGATTACACTAAAGAATTCCAGCGGTTGGCAACACGAAACGATCTGTCAGAATCTGAGTCACAGAAGGTGGCATGATTTATAGGAGGGTTACGATCGACAATTCAGGATTGAGTTCAGAAGCACCCAGTTGGGATAATGGATGAAGCGGTTCAGTTGACAGGTAGGCAAAAATACAGCTTGCAAGAGTTTCAAATCGGCCTTATCCTTTAACTCGACCCCCCATAATGGGTCCCGCGAAGATCCAGTGCTGGCACGAGGAAAAAAATTAGTAGGAGAACGTCCTTAACCTCCTACAACCGCAAACCGAGATACGGGAAGCGGCTCATCTAGGCCTCAACGTGTGGCACTCACAATAGCAGGCCCGAGTAGAATTCTAAATCCTTACGTTTGGCCAAGGTCAAACAATTGTTACTGTTGTGGTGGTACAATCGTGGTCATGCTGTCAATCGGGCTTACAAAAAATCCTATCCTATAAACCGTAGGCCACACTTGGCCATAAACGAAGGGGGCATTGAATGTGAGGCCGCAGAAGAAGACCCTGGCTTTGATGAACATGAACAAGTCACTGAGGAAATAACAGATGGTGATGAATTGACGAGCGAGTATCGTGGCGAATCTCTAATTATGAGGCGATTACTGTATATCCCATGGAAGGAATTACATCCACAACAATATAATATATTTTGTACGCGGTGCACTGTCAACGGAAAGGTCTGTAATGTGATCATAGACAGTTGTAGTAGCAAGAACATCATCTTAAGAGGTGAACGAGACCAAGGTAACTGAACAAACTATCTCATTTTCAATTGGTAAAAATTATAAGGATCAAATACTTTGTGACGTAGTCGACATGTAAGCATGCCATATGTTACTCGGTCGACCCTGGCAGTCGAACTGTGATGCAACCCATCGAGGACGAGACAATGTCTACATATTCATCAATGATAGTCAAAAAATAATTCTTACCCCTATGGCACCAGAGAACGACCTTAAAGCCTCTAAAGTGGGGGGAGTTCCCTCTTGACCATTCAGGATTTCATGGAGGAATCCAAGGAAATCGTCGAGGTATTCACCATAGTGGTGAAGAGCGAGGAATCGAAACCCTCAAACATTCCTCTAAGTTTAAGACTATTGCTAAACAAATTCAAAGAAGTCTGGCTTGAAGATTTACTTGATGAATTGCCCCCTATGAGAGATATTCAACATCACATAGACCTCGTCCCTGGGGCTAGCTTGCCCAACCGCCCTCATTATCGGATGAGTCCAAAAGAGTGTGAGATACTTCAGAGGCAAGTGGAAGAATTGATCCGTAAGGGTCTCTTGAGAGAGAGCATGAGCTTATATGTCGTACCAGCATTATTAACGCAAAAAAAATAAAAATGGAAGTTGGCGCATGTGTGTCGACAGCCGGGAAATCTATAAAATTATCATCAAATACCGGTTCCCAATACCACGGTTGGACGACATGCTCGATATACTAGAAGGGGCCAAGGTGTTCTCTAAACTAGGCCTAAGGAGTGGGTACCATCAGTTCGTATCTGACTCAGTGATGAGTGGAAAACGGCATTTAAGACCAAGAAAGGGTTGTATGAGTGGCTGGTCATGCCCTTCGGCCTATCGAACACACCAAATACTTTTATGTGTTTGATGAATCAAGTTTTAAAACTGTTTACTGGCCAATTTGTGGTAGTATATTTTGATGACATACTGATATATAGTCAGAATGATGTGGAGCACATGAAACATCTCAGGCAGGTGCTGCAGATCCTACAAATGAACAAGTTGTACCTCAACTTGAAGAAGTGTAGTTTTTTAACGGACAGTCTGCTGTTTCTAGGATTTGTTATAATGTCCACAGGCATCCTTGTGGATGATGAAAAGGTGAGTGCCATTAGGGAATGGCCGATCCCCACAAACATTCATGAGGTGAGGAGTTTTCATGGGTTGATGACCTTCTATCGTCGATTCGTGCAAAATTTTAACACAATAGTCACGCCTATTACAGATTGCATTAAAAAGGGACCATTTCCCAGGGACCGATGAAGCTGACAAGAGCTTTCATGAGATCAAGTATCGTTTGTACACAACACCGGTCTTGGTGCTTCCTAATTTTGACAAACTGTTT
>JAJHSJ010000017.1:36313590-36584239 GCA_021015155.1 Magnolia officinalis | reverse complement strand
TTTGTAATTTGATGTCCTACCCACAAAATATCTCCCTTTCAGATACACAATAATAACACCCTCAAATCCCATAATTCTCATGATGAGCAGAAACACACGACACACATAAGCATGTGGCCTCTCCGTGCAACTATGCACATGTCGCATTAGCAAACCTCTCTCCTCTAGAAACCATGGGGAACTTTTGGGAGATTCATGTTTACAAATCTGACGATTTCAGAACCTTTTAAAATAGGGGACAATGTTCAAAAAATCCCCTCCTGTGTGAAATTAGCATGCTTAGACATGAGAATTCAATACTCGAAAGTGTAAGATCTGAGCAGTGAATTGGGACAGCACCTTATCGCTTTGGACATCGATTTGAAGCTTGCAACAAGTACAGTAAATAAGATAATGATTCTCTCTCGACTCTCCTTGCTTGCAGATGGGACAACAAAACCCTGTCATCCTTGCCAACCTGGCACCCAATTTAGACAGTCTATACATGTAATCTATACATGTAATGCTCCAAACAGCGTTCATACATTGCTAACAAACGTACCATTGAAGCAAGCAATCATTCACTACACCACACATTCCATAGAAGTACAACAAGTTCAAAAACACCTGCAGATGATTCATACATACCTTATTTATTATAAGAATCAAAATCCATAGCATTAGTCAAGTGATGAAATTTTGAAAATGGAAAGGGAACCAAGAGTGGTAAAACTGAAAATATAAAGAGAGATTAAAGTGCCTGTAATTGGCAACTTTCAAATAAAGAAAAAAGAAGCTACTAATAAGCAGCTTGTTAATTAAGCCCACATGAACCACATAGAAGGCCACACTACTGGGCCTACCACTTGCATGTGAAGTCTGACATGTGCATCGGGTGGCTCAATGTGAAGAAAAACCTAGAGAAAAATCTGCCAGTAATGGCTCACTCCTGGAAGTACGATAGAAGAAAACTAACTAACAAACTCCCAAAGAGAACCAGCGGTATTATTTCGTAAGGCATCAACAAAAGAATTCAAGGCTATTCAACAACTATTCAGAAAATAGACAAAATCAACAAAAAAAAAAAAAAGTAAATCAGTGAGAAGTGTGAATGCATAATGGTCTGTTCCACCAACAAGTATAGAACAATATGTCTTGCCAGCAAAAGAATAGTGAATTGTACCATACAAATACAAAAAAAGAAAAAAAAGATGAATTAGAAACTTGGATATAAAATCAAAGAAAAATACAAGTTTTGCTAGCTTTTCTCAATATAAAACAGCTTCTAATATTACCATCATGTGTGGGTAGGAAACCAATCCAATAAGATGAGCTATAATGGTATCTACATTCTGTAAAATAGCCTCTTTCCCTGTTTGTACATGTGGAAAACGTAGGACTTCATATGAAACTTTGCATAACAAAACATGGAATCTGATATCGTCTGGACTCGACAAAAGATGGAATAAGAATCTTCTCAAAAAATCAAAACCAAACATCTCACCTTTCCTATACATGTTCCTCAGCCTCCCAGCCTCCTCAATAACACTCTTAGTTCACACCACAACATAATGTGGCGCTAGTCTCAGCCCATTGAATCTCTTCAGCGTTCCATACAATTGGTAAAACAATAGAGATCTCAACAACCTTGGTTGTCTTTCACATATGCATTTCAAATATTAAAAAAGAGCTTCCAAATGGTATGGACAAACTTTCTCTTGATTTTGGGAAGTTCCATGGTTTGATCTGTTTTCAGTGAACATACCAACACACCTGATCTTGAGAACTGGCTTTGGATCGGTACTTCTTCAAGCATCGGCTTGCCATTTCAACACTATATTATGTGCATATTATTGCTAGATGGGAGGTTTCAATTTTAAGAAAATAGGTTCTGTTGTGCAAGATTTGGTATTACTCATTTGGGTATGCTCATGTGTTTGTCTATGGTTTGGCTGTTTTCTTGAAAAATCTGAAATCCTGTTGCCAATTTCTAAAATTCATAAAAAGAACCCCACAACATCTGTTGCTCAGACACTTGAACTAGGGAGTCCAAACTGCTTAGGACACTTGGAGAAAATCTCAAAATGATTATTGTTGGTACGTGCATGTTCATAAATGTAAGACATGCTCTACTGCTCTCGCATTGCATCACAAAGATAAAGAAAGAAAGGTAGAATCAGTTGCTTCTAAAAAGAAACTTGAAATTGCTAAAAATATTTGATTCTACCATTTATAATACTCATTTAGGGTGTGTCCGGTTGTACCAAATATCATGGCAAATTAGACTGATTAATCATGAAATTTCATGATATTTGGTGCATCGAAACGCATTGTTACATATCTACTGGAAAATGGGAAGCACAAGTGTCACAAAAAATCACTTTAATATGGTAAATTTGCAGAGGTTCTAAATTATTGGAATTTTGTGAGTTGGTGATTTGGCAAATAGTGTCTTAGGATTTATGATTGAACAAATTCTTTTTTGTTTTTTGGGAAGGTATGATTGAATTCATTTCACACAACATTTTAGGATTTTAGGTAGCATGAAATATCCTGTTGGATAAATTAATTTTGGGATGTTGGTACAATATGAAATGAAGAATGTTAGAAATATCTGATATACTGAGAAGTTTATCCCAAAATTAGGCAAATAAAGTGGCAGACATTCTCCTTATACCACCAGGGACATGTTACTCATGCAGGGGCAGATTACCTACCTTTGGAGGCACGGAATTTTCGCTCCTGCAGATTGTGTACCACACACATGGTATATGTGTTTGAAAAGATCCTAATCAGGCATCATGTAGGCTCAGCTGTCGATTGGCCCCTAACCAAATTTTGCTTTGATTGGACTATCTTAATCATCAAATAAACTGGGGCTTAATTGCATCTGTTGCTGACTATTGTATTTTCCCCTTCATTTGTATGCTGCCACATAAATGGCTAGAATCATCCAAATGTTGTGACTTTCAATGAGAAATTCGAAAATTTTCAATCTCATTCGTGTGTGCCATGTATTCTAAATGACATGGAGGCATCCAATCCGCTCCAGCCTCCCACTCATTTAAAGCATCCCAATGCAGAGTTATTTTTAAAACCTGAAGTACAAACTAAGACCCTATTTGGTTCCCAGCTAAAAATGATTTCATCGCATTTTAGGTAACAATAATTATGTATTAGAGATTAACCAAAGTAAAATACATAATGACTATTAACTAAATGAGATGAACTCATTTTAAAGTACAACTGAACAAGGCCTGAGGGTATTTTAGGAACACGCATAATCAAAATGTAAGGTAGGTCAATGTTTCAAAGGTTAATTTTTCATGAGTAAACATCTAGAAAAGTTAACGTGGAATCATAAGTAGATTAGAGAAATAGAAAGTTCTTTAGATGCTTATACGTATAACTAAGGTATCTTTGAGTTGTAAGAGAATCGACCTGTTATGTGGAAACTCCAAATGAAGATTGACAAAAACACCAAAACTCTTGTTTCTATTTTGATTCATTCATCACAAATAATACATACCACGAAAGTTTAAGAGAAAGAACACAATGTTGTCATTGATGAAGATGCTTGACAGCACCATTGTACAAAACTATCTTAACAAATATGATCCGGATTTTGACAAACTTCGGTTTGTTTTTTGATGATTTCTATCACTTGCCTTCCTCTGATTTGACCACTTACATTTTCTTCTCTCTTTTTCTGTTCTTGTGTGGTGCAGTGTCCTGCTATTTGATGTTCCCGCTTTCTATTTGAACCCAAGAATATCCCATAAAAGTGCTGCTGCTGGTCTCATCCACTTGGCTCTCATGTGGTTAGGTTCTCCATGCAATTCAGGGATGGTGCAATGACCGGAGGAAGCAAAAGAGTAAAATCAAAAGGCTCTGTGTGAGAAGAACAGAAACAAGTTGATCGGATGCATTGGGGTTGTTATTATCTATTGGGCATGGTGCGTGTCGAGATATGGGGTCAATTGTACATACTTACACCCTTACATTTTCTCAAGATGTGAAGTTCAATTACCAGACACCAAATACAGTAACTGGTTTCTCACCAAAGAGAAGGGTCTTGGAGTCCTTCACCTTGAGCTCATGATCTTCTATTGCCCATGGACACTATCATACTTAAACATGTAAGTCTGCATGCACCACAAGATAGTAACAAATGGCACCTTCACATACACAACACATACATCACATATTATTATATGAACCCCACATTTGATTGATGGTTCATATAAAAATATTGCAATAGATAATCTTGGCAATCCTTCCATGGGGCCCACCTTTTCCCATGTCTCTCAACTTTCAAGATATACTTCCATTGGAGATTCAGGGCTAGACAATACTTGTTAATCATATTTGAAGAGGTATGATCATTGATATGGATGATTTTGATTGATTGTATTGACAAAGATCTAATCCTTAATCTCAACCATCCATTGGTGAGATCCACCTTGAAGTTCCAGTTTTTCATCTTTGTCAGTATCTCTTTCCCTGATAAGCAAAAAAGACAACAATTAGCAATAAAATGGGCCAAGGTTTATGTGGAATCTACTTTCGTACCAACGCAGTGGGAACCAACTACTAGTTACAAAATTCACACAAAAGAAATAGACAAAGGATACACCTTCTGAGAAAAAACACAAGCTGTAACACCTTATTCGCCTTGTTAAACAGTTTATTAAAAATAATATGGAAAGGCTGGTGTGAATCAGCCACTTGACCTCTCTTAACCTACATACATCAGCTAGAAAGTGCCTAGCTCTTCCATTTCTGGTCTTTTTTTCTTTTTTTTTTCTTTTTATCTATTTCATATTACTCACACACACAATTTCCCACAAAATTTGGCATCGAAATTAGTCATATTTCGGTCTTGACGTTCGTTGCCAATCCAAAAAAGTTTCCCATCTAAATGTGCCTGCTAGACAATCATTGGATCACAAGCACTATCCAATCTAAATGTGCCTGCTAGACAATCAGAGTGGAAACAATTTCATTTATATTGTCAGTTAGTACATTGTTCCCATACTACCAAAACCAAGTGAAAAACGTAAACAACCCCACTACTACACACTATTACACTACTAGGTGGAATTGATCCACTTCTTACTACACAGTAAACACAGCACATAACCACTAACATTGCTTAACAGAAGTGAAGGAGTCCATATGCATCACATAGACCCTACTGCGATACCGAGTCTGGCGAGGGAGGGGGCACTCCCTCCTTCTGTACACAACACAACACCGTCTTTATCATTCGATGCATACGCTTCATCTTACGCTTCAGATAGGCTTGGTCCTTTTTAAGCTCAGATATACTAGCCTCAATCGCCCCTAAACGCTCATCTAAAACCAGACGTGCATTGCGCACGTCACCTGTATCATCACCCTCTTCGCTGCCTTCTTCCTCTTCTTCATCTTCAGCTATCTCGTCTCCAAATTCTTCCAACCCGCCTTGCTTCTTGTCTAGGGCCCACATTGCATGCGATTTAAGGTGTCTTCAGTTACCACTCTTACTGGATGTGAGGGGCCGACGGATGTCGTAAACCCATTATGTCGGGCTATCTTGCAAATTAGGCGGCCAAATGGGAGGCAGAGATTGCCCCTTCTTGCCGTTACGGCCTTCACTATATGGTAAAGGATAATGGATGGCAGGCACACATTCTCTCCACGACCTATCTGGTACATAGTCTCTGCATGGTAGACAGAAACCTCCGTGCTATTTCCCCATCTTGGATATAAATTATGTATGAAGACGTAGTGCAACATTCTATAAATTGAAATCATTTCTCTATTTCTGAAACTACTATCTCTCCTCCATTCCACGAGGTGGCCACACAAACTCCTGCTCAGTTCACTCCTGTGGTTTGATGTGTTCAAATTCTTTGTGTCTATGGGGATATAGACCGTTCCTAGCGGCACACCAAGTATGTTCGCAATATCTCCTGGCTGATGGGACGCACCGCGTCTCCATATGAAATGTCAAATCCGAGTGGGTTGAGTCTTGCATTAACAATTTTAGAGTAGAAAAACTGTACGTCATGTGCATTGGCTCGAAAATTACCTTCAAAAATAGGTCCCCAACCTCGCTGTAAGAGTCGATCTAAGACGTCATTTTCTCCAAACAGTCGGTCCCCCACCGTGACTTCGAAAACCACGTCTCGATCGCGATATCGGCCCACATCCAATGTCCGTGTAATTTGATCGTTGGCTCTCATTGACCTCCTCTCACGAGGTGGTGGTGAAGAACTCGTTGCACCAACAATGCCCGTCCTCACATTTCTTCGAACGGGTGGTGATGATGGACCCGCTTCATCCGCAGCGGCCCGCCTCGTGCTTCTTAACATCTGCGGAGATGATGGACCCGCTTGAACCACCCTCTTCTTCCCCATTACCGAAGAGAGAGGATTTTGAAATATGAAAAGTTAGTTGTGGAAGATGAAGAGAGAGGGTTTGTAACTTGAGGAGATGGTAGAAGGATTAGATAAGGAGAGTGTTTTATGAAGGAAGTGGAAGAAAGGGGAAGGGAGATGAGGAAAGGGTTAGGATATTGTGGGTTTGGAAGATGGAAATGATGGTTGTAGAAAATGTGGATAGAGGGTTTGAAAGTTGAAAGATTAGAGAAAGAGAGGATTTGGAAGTTGAGAGATTAGAAAAAAGAGAGGGTTTTTGTGAAGGAAGATGAAGAGAGGGGAAGGGAGATGAGGAAAGGGTTAGGACAATGTGGGTTTGGAAGATGGAAATGATGGTAGTAGAAGATGTGGATAGAAGGTTTGAAAGTTGAAAGATTAGAGAAAGAGAGGATTTGGAAGTTGAGAGATCTTGAAAAAAGAGATGGCTTTTGTGAAGGAAGATGAAGAAAGGGGAAAGGGAGGGTGTGGAAATATGGGGTTGGGCGTGTGGGGAGAGTATATTATGAATTTTTGTAGGACCTTAGATGGGACCCACCAAATATTTTAAAAAAAAGGGGGGGGGAGTGACCGGGTGGCACTACCGCACCGGCTGCCTATGGCTACGGATTATAACCGTAGCTATTACCGTAGCATGCCTGCCGCGGCACGTACCGCCAAACCGGCGGTAGTACCGCGGTAGTCTGTGGGGGCTGTGCATACTACACTGCTACGGCTCTCTATAGCTACGGATAATAACCGTAGCTATGACCGTAGCCATGCTTCCCGCGGCACGTACCGCCAAACCTGCGGTAGTGCCGCGGTAGTCTGTGGAGGCTGTGCATATTCCACTACTGGCGGCTCTCTATAGCTACGGATTATAACCGTAGCTATGACCGTAGCCATGCTTCCCGCGGCACGTACCGCCGAACCTGCGGTAGTGCCGCGGTAGTCTGTGGAGGCTGTGCACACTCTATAGCTACGGATTATAACCGTAGCAATTACGACCTGCCAGTGACACAATATCAACAGTAGTGCCATGCCAGTTTTTTTTTTTTTTTTTTTAACACAAAGAACTTTATGTTTACCTACTAAATTTTTCTCTAATACATATTTATATAAATATGTATATATAAGTATATAAAAAAAAAATTTCTCTCTTTTTATAATTTCTTTCTTTATTCATTTAACAAGAATATGTTCTAAACCAAATTTATTTACTTGACGTATCATATATGATTTTGGGCTAGGGCATTTATAATGTGATACCTTATGGTTTGCACGACCACATGTTCATATATTGTCTGGATCTCTATCATTATTTCTCCTTCCACTGCCCTGTGGAAGAAGAAAAAGAGAAAAACAAGAGAAATGGAAGGAGATGAAAGAAACCCATCTCTCCAATCTCCTCTAATTTCAATCTATGATAAGAGGTTGGAATCCAACGATGCAGAAAGCTTAGGAAAATTGAGTAGGAAAAGAGAGATAGTTGAAGAGATAAAGAAGCAGTTATGGTTAGCTGGTCCACTTGTAGCAGTCAATCTCTTGCAGATGTGTTTGCAATTGATCTCTGTAATGTTGGTGGGCCACCTTGGGGAGCTTGCTCTCTCTGGTGCTTCCATGGCTACTTCATTTGCTGGGGTGACTGGTTTCAGCTTCATGGTATGTTGGTTGCTGACATAAATCTATACATGCATGTATGCATGAATTACATGGTATTTATACGTATGTAGACGTACCATGTCTATGTTACATTTCATTTCCTTCATGTGTTTTTTTTTTTTTTCTCTCCTTTATATGTGTGGGCAGAAACAAACATATAAGATTTGAGGAGTATGGGCCATATGACTGTACTGGCGACATCCACAATCCCTAGACGGGCTGTACAGCTGTACAACCCATATTTCGTATATTAACACTCACCATTTATGGTGGATAGACAACAAATAGAATTTCTATGTTTCTACTATTTCAACCTTTGAAATTTGGATATTTTGCTTTAAAGTGGATTGAAGACAAATAGAATTTCTATGTTTCTACTATTACAACCCATATTTCGTATATTAACACTCACCATTTATGGTGGATTGAAGAGCAATTCAAAGTATAAGATATACTAACCTCCCACAAATGTAAGAAATCAAATAAACAACAAAAATCATATTTCAATCTAAATTAGAACCTCACAATAAACTAAATCATATAAAACATGAAATTTCAAAGGATCAATGGAAGGCAATATTTTGGCAATAAACAATCTCACAATCTCACAATTTTTCCTATGATTTTGGCCAGTGGGATCTGACTGCCAATCTGCACTTGCACTAATGCAGGATTAGGGCCATCCCTTACATACGCCATGCTTTGAAATTACCATCATCATTATCTAAGCCTTTTTCCCAACTGATTGGGGTCAGCATGTCATGAAATTACCTAGGCCCTAAAATTAAGCATGTCCATTCATCATGTGGGCCGTCCTTCAAATAAAAAATCATCACATGGGCCTTAATTTTAAGAGAAATCTGAGTTCCCAACAGGCGCAGTTAACTACAGTAGCACCTGTGGGGCAAAAGTGAAGGGAGAAAATGGTTTTGGGTGTCACCAAAGTAGGCCCTAATGTTCTCAGACCTTAAATCAGGCATTTCTTTTTAGCTCAAATACAGAACTCAACTTTTCATGGTAGAAGTTCATTTCAATTTGCGCATTTAGTATTCCTACAGCGTTAACGCTGCTTCAAGAACTAAAGCTTTTCAAGCTTGACCAAATAAAGAAATACTAGTCTTGTCCCATTTCACTATTAGTACTTAGTCTGCTATCTGTTTTCCATCAAGAAGTACATGGAGTATCTCACAACTTAGCAAAAAAAAAAAAAAAAAAAAACAAGATGTTTTAGGTTGGTTGACTCATTGAGTTCTCATTGAAATAGGATCTATACAATGTCGGCATTCGCTGGAATTCTACCTTTTTGATTAGAAATGAGCCCTTCACCTTTACTTCACTTTCAAGCCTCCTTGCATTGAGGCGTTCTCTCTACCATCAGCTTCTGCTTACTATCTTACTTATCTACTAGTACTTTTTTATTTGTGAAAAATGGAAATAGAAAGATGTCATTTAATACTAACTATTCATTTCAATTCAACTTCTTCCTAGTTTACATGCAATTTTCATAACTTAAATGCCATTTCTTCTCTTTTCAGGCAAGTAAAGCTAAGGATAGAGTTCTGAATTCGAGCCTCCCAATGGATATGGCATCTTAAAGCTGACCTCTTATCATCTTTCCAGTAAACATTCTTCACAGCAAATCAAGGGAAAGCCAGTTATAGTTGGGTCATTGTAGCTTGTAAGAGAAATCGTTGATAGTGTGGCACTGTAATGCACCGGACACATGCATAGAGATACAACACACATGGCAATATACATACCCAACCTTAAATATCAAATCATTGACCCAAATACAAATGGATCATCATCATTGGAGCCTTGTCCAGTCATTCCAAGTCGGCTTTGCAAACCTCATTTCACCAACCATACCCTATCTTTGGTGATTGAAGAAGACTTGAAATAGACCTGGCTAGAGATGGATTGTAGCCCAAAACTAATCTCCATTAATAGAGTTCAAGGGAATACGGTAATACATCTAAGAAATTATTCCATCTGACGTACTCCTTCCTTGATCTAGGAATAGAGGCCTGAACTAATCAAAGTATGGAAATTATAAAGGCATGTTTAATAGAAACTTTTAACAGATAAATAAGATGCATAAAATGTTGTTTACTTCTTATGAGTCACTAGTTGGATTCCCAGTTCAAAAACCTGAAAAGTCGACTTGACTCAAAATTCCAGCCGGGTCGGGTCGACTCGAAGACTCGACCGAGTCTTTACTTGACTCAAACAGTATTTAATAATCAAATTAAAATATTTATAGTAAGAAATATTTAACTCTGTTATGTCTAGTTAAAATGGTTGAAATGAACAAATACAGAGCCGATGGCATGTTTGTTGTAGAGTTTTACTTCGTTAGCTAATGCCCTGAGTTGTAACAGTCACTAGCTCCTTTTGCTTACATGACCATGTAACATTGCTGAATGAGTGCAACAAAACAAATATTAAAACCATTAATTTACAGATTTTCATCTGTTCCTAAATATGCAAATTAAAGAATCCAGATACCAAATTAAGTAGCTGACATTACAACAACGCAATTTTACAGAAAAGGAAATGATAGTAAATGATTATTGTTAAAAGGTTGATGGTTGAAAAAGGCTACGGTACAGCCAAAGCACAGCCTAAGCATCTCTTCTATCTTTCTGCTCCTTTCTTTTTCTTCTTCTCATTATAACTTCTCAAAAGCCCTCAAGATTAGCACAATGTAGCAATTTAACATGGTATTAGAGTCTAAGTGCTCCTCGGGTTTCTTCTTCTTCTTTTTCTTCTCCCTTTTCTTCTTTTCCTCTCACTTTTTTTTATATTCTTCTTCAATTCTTTTCTTGAAGATTTTTTTTATTTTTTATTTTTTATTTTTTATTTTTTGGACTTTCTGATTTTTGTGTAGCCTTAGCTAGGGTTGCTGGATTTTTTCTGTTGAAGCAAATTTTTGTATTGCCTTGGTTAGAGTTTGCTGGATTTTTCTGTTGAAACAGATTTTTTGTTGTCTCAGCTAGTGTTTGCTGATTTTTTCTATTAAAGCAATTTTTTTTGGTATTTTTTGTATTTCCTTAACTAATCCTCGGTGGTTCCCCTCTTTCCTTACTTTTTCTCTGTCTTCTTCTCTCTTTCCTTCTTTTTCCTCTTAACTTTCTGGGTTTTATTCTTCTAATCTTTCTCAACAAGTAATGGTTCCCTTCCTTCCCTTTCTAATCTTCTTTTCTTTCCTCATTCCCTCTTTCCTTCCCTATACAACAACAACTTCTTATTAACCCTTTTTCCTTGCACCATTTATTCTTCTTTTTCATTCTTGTTTTTTTTTTTTTTTTTTTTCGAGTCATGAGGCCTTTTCCTCATTGACTTACATGGATGCAATGCTCTTTGTATTTGGGAAACGAGTGAGGGAAGCTAGAAATTCAGCAAGGCAACCTAAAAATTGAGCAAGAGAACCTAGGAATTGAGCGAGGGAAGCTAGGAATTGAGCGAAGGAACATAGGAATTGAGCGAGGCAACCTAGCAATTGAGCGAAGCAACGTACAAATTTAGCGAGGCAACCTATGTTTATTGAAACAATGGCAGAGCAGGATTTATGTAGCCAACCCCAATTAAATGAGATAAGGGATAAATGATGATGATGAGGAACATCTGCTGCCAAGGTGTCATTACACTTTTTCCTTTTGTTTATGTTGTCTTTTAGTGTTTAAAAGCCAAAATTTGCCCGATAAAAAATTCACAATCTGTAGAAGTTATTAATATTAAGGTTTGCTTGCTAAAAGACAAAAGAAATAAAGAAACATAATGCAACAATTGCACCTCTACAGTAGATGATTGCAACAAGTGAGAAGTTTGTAAAAGATGATTGCATACTCAAGGAATTTGATGGAGTTCGCCAGCAAAATATCATGATCAAAGATAGCAGGAATATAGATATAAGACAGAACTCACCTGGAATTATGTAGAATTCGTTTTGTGCTGGCGTGTGTGCTGGCATGTAGAGGGACTGCATTATAGGCATATCAAATTTCTGTTTTTTCTTTTTTCCCTTTCCCATCTGAGCAGTAGTTTTGGTTGAAAGATAAACTTAAAGCTGCAAATTCAATTTCACACATTTATAGATCAGAGTTATCATGCAAAATGTTGGCAATGGAAAATTTCAAACTGCTCAACTAAACAAAAGCAAAATAATTATTATTAAATGCTTAGCTATACACAGGCGATTGAAATCTAATGAGCAAGACAACATAGGAATTGAGTGAGGGTAAGTATAAGGTGAGATAGGGAAACTTGAAATTAGGCGGGGCAAACTAGAAGTTGAACAAAACAAGCATGAAAGTTGAGTGACGGAAACATTTACACGTTTTGAAATTTAATTCATAATAAAATTTCCTGAAGTACAAAATGTGCGGGGTACATACAACACTATATATAATACAACATTCCACAAAATTATCCTTTTCATCTCATGCCTACAACAAGTATCATTTACAAGTTACAGACAAACAATCATACGCTATCGACTTCCTCCAATGTATAGTGAATTTTTGCATGTCTGTTCCCTCCAAGGTGCGACCGCTGCACAGTATATCGATGAATTTCATTACAAATATGCCACAGTCAAAACCATTGCATTGCTTCGGCACAGATTTCTTGGATTTGGCTGTCCAAGTCTTCCCTTCAAGCGCGGTGACGTCTCCGGTGGCATGGAAAAGAATCGGGAGTGCCTCCGTCATCAAATCGATCATCTGCTTATACTTTAGGAGAGCATTTGACACTAAGCTATCGATAATAATGATCTCCCGTTGTCTTGGATATAGGACCATCAAGAACCAATGACAGTTATCATGGTTGGCGGGTACATAAACCTGTCCATGTTTAAGAAGTAGGCTATCAGTTAAAAAACATGTTCAAAGAACACATTACGACCTTTTTTGATGTTATGTGATGAATAAATTACCCGTTCACTATACCAAATCTCCTTGGCGTGTGATTTACCCCGCTGCTTGGCAATTGCGATGACATTGTTCATCATGCCTACCAACTTTGCACGTTCCGAAGCAGACTTCGAGTCCCGATACGCCCTTAGAGTTGGCATACTAGTTTTAAGGCATGGCTATAACAAACGTAATCAAAGATCAATACAAGTAGAAAAACACAAATTAATTAAAAAAACAGGTTAGCGATACTCCCAAGTAAATATTTACCATAAAATAGGTGGGACAGAACTTGCAATCTTGGGGATATGCAATTGCACAATTAGACTGCCTTTCCTCTAGGAAGTCAACATATTTGTCAATAGCCTACTCCACAAGATAATATGATTCAGCAATAAATGATTAAAAATATAACTATATGAAAGTCAATGTATATAGACACTCTCATACGAATGCTTACTATGCTATCAACCCACGCGTCATCTACCCATATAGACTTGAACCATGAAGCCTCTCTTGTCTCCGTATTTGCTTCATAGTAGTTTTCTACCTCTTTGAGTTCATCCGTCGATAGCATCCTGAATGGATCCATCTGTAAATGAAATGGTATCGGAGATGTAGGAAAGTTTACGGCTTCCTCAGGTCGCCTCACTACGTTCGGGGTTGTATTGATCGAAGACAGGGACAAGAATGGAGAAACCATATAATAGGATGGCTTAAGTACCCTTTTAGTTCTCCTTACATAAACAGCTGGAGAAACGGGTGCTTCATCAAATAGATTACGCTCCGCCATACCATACGATTGCACCTCCAAATCTACATTTCCTTGTTCGTTTTCTTCCATATGCTCAACTTCCACTTTCTTCTTCAACTCCTCGTCCTCATCCCTCATAGACTGTCCTCTCTGTATATAGAAATATTCCTTCTCCTTCTTCAAGGCCTCCCTCTCTTTCGCTAAGTTTTCAGTTTCTCTCAACAACTCACACATCCGCCTATTCAACTCCTCGTTCATGGTGAAAAACAATTCCTTCTCTTTCTTCAATTGCGCTCTCTCGTTCAGATCTACTCTCTCCATCTTCAACAATTCTTTCTCTTTCAACAACGCCTCCCTCTCATCGAGCCTCTCTTCTCTCTTTCTCAACTCATCCTTCTCTTTCCTCAGGTCATCCCTCTCCTTCTTCAACTCCTCTCTCTCCTTCTTCAACTCATCTATCCCAACCCTAAATTCATCCATCAAAACAGAAGGTTTCACGATATTCCACCCTAATCCCTTTCCCTGTACGCCTTTTTCATCACTTTCCGCTGATCCCCCCTCACCCTCGTCATCATTCTCGTTACCCTCATCGCTCAATTCCTGGGTTTCGATGACCTACAAAATGTATCAATGCACATATAAGAGTCGAAAAACTTTTAACGGTGAATTAAACAACATTTCATTTTAATTAAACGCTCATGATATCTCACATGAAAACTATCACGGAGCAAGCGAACGGCGTCCGTTTCCCATTCTCGTAAGGTGGGTTCCAAGTTCTTTATTAAGATAGTCTGCAAAAGAACCCAGATTGATGTTAATATACGGAGTGTAAGTGTCAAATCAAGCAAAGTGAACGGCGGAGAAATACATATACTTACAGCTTCACTCTCAAAAATTGCATATATTTTGTTGTACCTCCAACCCTTCCAGCCTCGATATTGAATGAAGCGTGGAATTTGCGAGGGAACAAATGAAATAACACACTCTCGCAGGGCCGGTAATCTCTCTACAGCCCATATCTATTTTAAAGAAATTGCATGAGGATAAAAATCCACAATTGAATATAATCATGTAGAATAAATAAAGAGTTCTTACCTGTAGAGGAAAGACGCAACCATATACATTGTAGCGAACCGCACCTGATGCCATCACAGCAGCTGCGACCCCTTGCAACATTGTATTGTAGGCCAAACTACCCCAAGGATAGTTATAAAAATCCTCTATGGAGTCTGCTAGGTACATATAATCCATGTTACACATAGTTTTCGATTCGGTTCCCCTAACAAAATACTCTACACACATAAGTAGAGCAACCTTCACGACATCCTCGTGCTTATTGGTATCAACTAATTTATTAAACACATCTAATAAATGCTTCTTATAAACTGGATATTCTCTGAAGTATTTGTCCTTTAATGTACTACTAATGGGACGCTTTTCTGGTATTGTAAGCTCCCCAGTCTTAAGCCCTGTTATGAGGGCGAAGTCTATCTCGGTGAATTGCAACCGTGTCCCCTGTATCTCAAATATAAGATCACCTTTATATCTTACAAGAAGAAGGTGAAATAGAGCCCCTATAAATCGAAAAGATGAGAGGTGCAACAAGAACGAAAATGGGGATTGCTTGAATAGGCTTAGCCGAGTATCATGCTTCTCTAATCCACCCTTCACCGTGTCGAACCACCATCTCAATGAACACTTAGAGGATGGGTTTGGAAATTGAGAACAAGAATCGTCACCTACAAACATGTAATTGAAAATATATTAAAAGCAAATTTCACTACTTAAAGAATCATAACGCAAAAAATTAAACATAGTTGAAATCGAGCGAAGCAAACTAAAAATTGAGGGAGACAAATTACAAAATGAGTGCTTTGTGAAGGCAAACATTAAATTTAGCAAGGCAACGTACAAACCAGGCTAGGCAACCTAAAAAATTGAGCGGAAAACCTAGAAATTAAGCGAGCAAACCAAGAAATTCAGCGACGGAACTGAGACAATGAGCGAGGGAACCCTAGAAGTTGAGCGAGGCAACCTATGAGTTGAGCGAGGGAACCTAGAAATTGAGCGAGACAACGTAGGAAATTAAGCGAGGCAACGTAGGAATTCAGTGAGGTAACCTAGGAATTGAGCGAAGGAACCTAGAAATTGAGCGAGGCAATGTAGGAATTCAGCGAGGTAACCTAAGAATTGAGCGAGGGAAGGTAGAAGGATCCTAGAAATTGAGCAAGTCAACGTAGCAATTGAGCGAGGCAACGTAGGAATTGAGCGAGGGAAGGTAAAAATTGAGCGAGGGCAACCTAGGAGTTGAGCGAGAGAACCTAGAAATTGAGCGAGGCAACGTAGAAAATTAAGCGAGGTAACGTAGGAATTCAGCGAGGTAACCTAGGAATTGAGCAAAGGAACCTACAAATTGAGTGAGACAACGTAAGAAATTGAGTGAGGCAATGTAGGAATTCAGCGAGGTAACCTAGGAATTGAGCGAGGCAACGTAGGAATTTAGCGACGGAACTAAGACAATGAGCGAGGGAACCCTAGAAGTTGAGTGAGGCAACCTAGGAGTTGAGCGAGGGAACCTAGAAATTGAGCGAGACAACGTAGGAAATTAAGCGAGGTAATGTAGGAATTCAGCGAGGTAACCTAGGAATTGAGCGAAGGAACCTAGAAATTGAGCGAGGCAACGTAGGAAATTGAGCGAGGCAACGTAGGAATTCAACGAGGTAACCTAGGAATTGAGCGAGGTAACGTAGGAATTCAGCGAGAGAAGGTAGAAATTGAGCGAGGGAAGGTAGAAATTGAGCGAGAGAACCTAGAAATTGAGCGAGGTAACGTAGAAAATTGAGCAAGGTAACGTAGGAATTCAGCAAGGTAACTTAGGAATTGAGCAAAGGAACCTAGAAATCGAGCGAGGCAACGTAGGAATTCAGCGAGGTAACTAGGAATTGAGCAAGGGAAGGTAGAAGGATCCTAGGAATTGAGCGAGGCAACGTAGGAACTCAGCGACGGAACTGAGACAATGAGCGAGGGAACCCTAGAAGTTGAGCAAGGCAACCTAGGAGTTGAGCGAGGGAACCTAGAAATTGAGCGAGGCAACGTAGGAAATTAAGCGAGGTAACGTAGGAATTCAGCGAGGTAACCTAGGAATTGAGCGAAGGAACCTAGAAATTGAGCGAGGCAACATAGGAAATTGAGCGAGGCAACGTAGGAATTTAACGAGGTAGCCTAGGAATTGAGCGAGGGAAGGTAGAAGGATCCAAGAAATTGAGCGAGGTAACGTAGGAATTCAGCGAGAGAAGGTAGAAATTGAGCGAGGGAAGGTAGAAATTGAGCGAGAGAACATAGGAAATTGAGCAAGGTAACGTAGGAATTCAGCGAGGTAACATAGGAATTGAGCGAAGGAACCTAGAAATCGAGCGAGGCAACGTAGGAATTTAGCGAGGTAACTAGGAATTGAGCAAGGGAAGGTAGAAGGATCCTAGGAATTGAGCGAGGCAACGTAGGAATTCAGCGACGGAACTGAGACAATGAGCGAGGGAACCCTAGAAGTTGAGCGAGGCAACCTAGGAGTTGAGTGAGGGAACCTAGAAATTGAGCAACGCAACGTAGGAAATTAAGCGAGGTAATGTAGGAATTCAGCGAGGTAACCTAGGAATTGAGCGAAGGAACCTAGAAATTGAGCGAGGCAACGTAGGAAATTGAGCGAGGCAACGTAGGAATTCAACGAGGTAACCTAGGAATTGAGCGAGGGAAGGTAGAAGGATCCTAGAAATTGAGCGAGGTAACGTAGGAATTCAACGAGAGAAGGTAGAAATTGAGCGAGAGAACCTAGAAATTGAGCGAGAGAACCTAGAAATTGAGCGAGGTAACGAAGGAAATTGAGCAAGGTAACGTACGAATTCAGTGACGTAACTTAGGAATTGAGCGAAGGAACCTAGAAATCGAGCGAGGCAACATATGAATTCAGCGAGGTAACTAGGAATTGAGCAAGGGAAGGTAGAAGGATCCTAGGAATTGAGCGAGGCAATGTAGGAATTCAGCGACGGAACTGAGACAATGAGCGAGGGAACCCTAGAAGTTGAGCGAGGCAACCTAGGAGTTGAGTGAGGGAACTTAGAAATTGAGCGAAGCAACGTAGGAAATTAAGCCAGGTAACGTAGGAATTCAGCGAGGTAACCTAGGAATTGAGCTAAGGAACCTAGAAATTGAGCGAGGTAACGTAGGAATTCAACGAGGTAACCTAGGAATTGAGCGAGGGAAGGTAGAAGGATCCTAGAAATTGAGCGAGGTAACGTAGGAATTCAGCGAGAGAAGGTAGAAATTGAGCGAGAGAAGGTAGAAATTGAGCGAGGGAAGGTAGAAATTGAGCGACAGAACCTAGAAATTGAGCGAGGTAACGTAGGAAATTGAGCAAGGTAACGTAGGAATTGAGCGAAGGAACCTAGAAATCGAGCGAGGCAACGTAGGAATTCAGCGAGGTAACTAGGAATTGAGCAAGGGAAGGTAGAAGGATCCTAGGAATTGAGCGAGGCAACATAAGAATTCAGCGAGGGAACCCTAAGGCCCTGTTTGATTTTCTAATTACAGAAGTAATTCAGGGTAAATGGGTAATAATTATTTACCCTTGTATTTCCGGCTGCATTTCCGAGGTGATGTTGACCGCCACCATTCATTTATATCACTCCTCACGTCACCCGAGGAGAGAAATATTAGATCGTGGGGCCCACCATGATGTTTTTGTCTTATCCACACCGTCCATCCCTTTAGCCAACTCATTTTATGGTATGAACCGAAAAATGAGGCAAATCCAAAGATCAAGTGGACCACACCACAGGAAACAATGGGAATTGAACTCCTACGATTGAAAGCTTCTTGAGGACCCTGTAAGTTTTAGATCAAACTAATATTTTTGTTTCCACTTTATTCATAACTGTGTTACCTTATGAACAGGTTGGATGACAAATAAACATCGATGTGGGCCCAGGGGAGAAAACAACTCTTAACCATTGACGTCTTAATGATCATTGTTTCCTAAGGTGTGGTCCACTTGAGCATTTGATTTTCCTCATTTTTGGGCTCATGCCTTAAAATGTAATTTTTAAAAGGATGGATGGTGTGGATAACTCACATACATCATGGTGGGGTCCACAAATTTAAATCAGCAATAGAAGGGTTTATATGGACCGATTTTCGAAACGTAATTCACGGCTAATTTCAAACAGGCGGAGCAAGTAATAATTACTTATTTCAGTGTATTTACTGGGAGGAATTAAAAATCAAACAGGCCCTAAAAGTTGAGCGAGGCAACCTAGGAGTTGAGCGAGGGAACCTAGAAATTGAGCGAGGCAACGTAGGAAATTAAGCGAGGTAACGTAGGAATTCAGCGAGGTAACCTAGGAATTGAGCGAAGGAACCAAGAAATTGAGCGAGGCAACGTAGGAAATTGAGAGAGGCAACATAGGAATTCAACGAGGTAACCTAGGAATTGAGCGAGGGAAGGTAGAAGGATCCTAGAAATTGAGCGAGGTAACGTAGGAATTCAGCGAGAGAAGGTAGAAATTGAGCGAGGGAAGGTAGAAATTGAGCGACAGAACCTAGAAATTGAGTGAGGAAACGAAGGAAATTGAGCAATGTAACGTAGGAATTCAGCAAGGTAACTTAGGAATTGAGCGAAGGAACCTAGAAATCGAGCGAGGCAACGTAGGAATTCAATGAGGTAACTAGGAATTGAGCAAGGGAAGGTAGAAGGATCCTAGGAATTGAGCGAGGCAACGTAGGAATTCAGCGACGGAACTGAGACAATGAGCGAGGGAACCCTAGAAGTTGAGCGAGGCAACCTAGGAGTTGAGCGAGGGAACCTAGAAATTGAGCGAGGCAACGTAGGAAATTAAGCGAGGTAATGTAGGAATTCAGCGAGGTAACCTAGGAATTGAGCGAAGGAACCTAGAAATTGAGCGAGGCAACGTAGGAATTCAGCGAAGTAACCTAGGAATTGAGCCAGGGAAGGTAGAAGGATCTTAGGAATTAAGCGAGGCAACGTAGGAATTGAGCGAGGGAATGTAGGAATTGAGCGAGGGAAGCTAGAAATTGAGCGAGGCAACCTGGAAATTGAGTGAGGCAATGTACGAAATTAAGCGAGGCAACGTGGGAATTCAGCGAGGTAACCTAGGAATTGAGCGAGGGAAGGTAGAATGATTCTAGAAATTGAGCGAGGCAACGTAGGAATTGAGCGCGGCAACGTAGGAATTCAGCGAGGGAAGGTAGAAATTGAGCGAGGCAACCTAGGAGTTGAGCGAGGAAACCTAGAAATTGAGCGAAGCAACGTAGGAAATTAAGCAAGGCAACGTAGGAATTCAGTGAGGTAACATAGGAATTGAGTGAAGGAACCTAGAAATTGAGCGAGGCAACGTAGGAAATTGAGCGAGGCAACGTAGGAATTCAACGAGGTAACCTAGGAATTGAGCGAGGGAAGGTAGAAGGATCCTAGAAATTGAGCGAGGAAAGGTAGAAATTGAGCGAGGCAACCTAGGAGTTGAGCGAGAGAACCTAGAAATTGAACGAGGCAACGTAGGAAATTGAGCAAGGTAACGTAGGAATTCAGCGAGGTAACATAGGAATTCAACGAGGTAACCTAGGAATTGAGAGAAGGAACCTAAAAATTGAGCGAGGCAACGTATGAAATTGAGCGAGGCAACGTAGGAATTCAGTGAAGTAACCTAGGAATTGAGTGAGGGAAGGTAAAAAGATCCTAGGAATTGAGTGAGGCAATGTAGGAATTGAGCAAGGGAAGGTAGAAAGATCCTAGAAGTTGAGCGAGGCAACGTAGGAATTGAGCGAGGGAAGCTAGAAATTGAGCGAGGGAACTTGGAAATTTAGCGAGGCAACGTACGAAATTAAGCGAGGCAACGTAGGAATTTAGTAAGGTAACCTACGAATTGAGCGAGGCAACGTAGGAATTGAACAAGGCAACGTAGGAATTCAGCGAAGGAAGGTAGAAATTGAGCGAGGGAAGCTAAAAATTGAGCGAGGAAACCTAGGAGTTGAGCGAGGGAACCTAGAAATTGAGCGAGGCAACGTAGGAATTTAGCGAGGTAATCTACGAATTGAGCGAAGGAACCTAAAAATCGAGCGAGGCAACGTAGGAAATTGAGCAAGGCAACGTAGGAATTGAGCGAGGGAAGGTAGAAGGATCGAGGCAACGTAGGAATTAAGCGAGGCAACGTAAGAATTCAGCGAGGGAAGGTAGAAATTGAGCGAAGGAAGCTATAAATTAAGCGAGGCAACCTAGGAGTTGAGCGAGGGAACTTAGAAATTGAGCGACGGAACCTAGAAATTGAGCAAGGCAACGTACGAAATTAAGCGAAGCAACGTAGGAATTCAGCGAGGTAACCTAGGAATTGAGTGAGGGAAGCTAGAAATTGAGCGAGGCAACCTAAGAGTTGAGCAAGGCAACCTAAAATTTGAGCGAGGTAACCTAGGAATTGAGCGAGTGAAGGTAGAAATTGAGCGAGGCAACGTAGGAATTTAGCGAGGCAATGTAGGAATTCAGCGAGGTAACCTAGGAATTGAGCGAAGGCAGGTAAAAATTGAGCGAGGGAACCTAGGAATTGAGCGAGGCAACGTGGGAATTCAGCGAGGTAAACCTAGGAATTGAGTAAGGGAAGGTAGAAATTGAGCGAGGGAAGAAGGAAATTGAGTGAGGCAACCTAAGATTTGAGCGAGGAAAGCTAGAAATTGAGTGAGGGAAACTAGAAATTGAGCGAGGAAACCTAGGAATTGAGCTAGGCAACGTAAAAATTCAGCGAGGGAACCTAGGAATTGAGTGAGGGAACGTAGAAATTTAGTGAGGGAACGTAGATATTCAGCGAGACAACCTAGGATTTCAGCTTAGCGAGAGAAGCTACAAATTGAGCGAGGGAATCTAGAAATTGAATCCATGGAAGTTCCACATCATATTTTTATGATATCTCCGTCAAATTTATGAATTGCTCGGGGAATTTCACCAATTGTGACCCGAGAAGTAGGTCAAATGGACCAAAACCTCTCGCAATTTGGATTTATAGTTTGCTCAGTACGCACTTATAGTGCTGAGTTAACTGAGTTGGGCACACCCAGGTCTATAGCTCAATTGGCAGACTGAGTGGAGATACCTCGTGTCAAACACTTGAAGTCTTGGTATCGATCCCTAGCAGGGGTGGCTAACATGGAGTGTGTGTACTGACATGGGTGTGTACTAACAAGCTAACCCAATTTTTTTTTAAAAAAAATTCTAATAATTTTTTTATATAAAAATTACAAAAACTGATTTCGGCCCGCCTTGAATGTATGTGAACTATCCACGACGTTCATCCGTTTTTCCATCTAAAGTAAGGGTTTTAGCTCAAAATAGTGGCGCATCGAAATATCAAGTGAATCAAAGCACAGGAAACATTGGTTCCACCGTAGAAACCTTGTTATGCCCCACAATGATGTTTTACTTGTAATCCATCATGTTTATTGAATGATTTTTGCATGGATAAATCGAAAACCAATATTCGAGCTACATCTAGCGGTTCAATGGCCCACAAAAAATTTACATTGTTTAGGTAAATGTACTACATTATACCTGTAGTACGTACTTTCTTCCGTGGAGGGACCATTTTCAGCAAAACGAGGTAACGCTGCTGAATAGATAGGGTGGGATCCAACTAGATCGTGGTGGGATCCATGCAGCAGATGTAGTGCGGTGGTTTTCGTCCTTCTGTTTTTTGAAAATGGAACAAGCGAAGGGAGGGAGAGGAAAAGCACCGGCAGTAAAAAAGAGGGGTACTTTTGTCCTCAAAAGTCGCTGTCACGGCAGTAAAAAGGAGGGGCAGTTTCGTCCTCAAACGTTCTGTCCGCACGTGCTAGTCTAGATTGGTAACTAAAGTTTGTAGTCTTTCATACAAACCGCTGGGTAAAAGGTTTTGTCTACAGTGGTCATTTTCTCAAAAAAATTTTGAAACTCAAATTTCCCGGGCAGCGCTTCGGTGGATCCCTGACTGTGGGGCCACCATGATGTATGTGGCTTAAATCCACGCCGTCCATCCGTTCTGGAAGCTAGTTTAGGGAGTGATCTAAAAAACTGAAGCAGATCCAAATCTCAGGTAGAACACACCACAGGAAACAGTGGTAACTGACCATTAAAAACTTTTGGTGGGCCACGAAAGTTTCGGATCAAGATGATTTTTGTGTGGTCCATTCATCCAGGTCCTTTTGACCTATCGACAGGTTGGATGGAAAATAAACATTTTTGTGGCCCCTAAGAAGTTTTTAATGGTTGGTATTCAAATGCCATTGTTTCCTGTAGTGTAGACGACCTAAGATTTGGATCTTCTTAATTTTTTGTATAATGCTCAAGAATGATCTGTTAAACTGGATGGACGGCGTGGATTTAAGGAAAATAGATCATGGTGGGCCCCACAGCCAGGGATCCATCCACCTCGGTTGATCCAGGGATCCACCGAAACCGCGCCCAAATTTCTGTCTCCTTCCGTATGTATGACTTCGGTATCTTTGGCTCCTTCCTCATCAGTAGGGGAAAAGGAGAAGAAGAAGAAGATGAGGGGAGATGCCGTCTTCCTCTCCAACAGCCCCTCACAAAATCCCTTCCGGTAAATTTTCAAAGACAAAAAAAAACTCTCCAATTCCGCCATTCTTCATCATTTCCATCCTTACTCCTCAAAAACTCTTTCCTCCTCCTTTATCAGGTCATTAGAGAACGAGATCTCGCTTCCTTCTGACCCCATCTACCCATGGATCTGGTACCTCTTTCTGTCTCTTTCTGTCATTCTCTATTTCTTTATTCTTTTTTCTGGGGTTTCAATGTTAGGGATTTTGTGTCTAGCTCCATCAAGACCGCCGCTGATGATTACTGCCAAAATCCTCAATCTGGCGTGCATCTCCACGAGCTTTTGGAGGAATGCATAAACTGCTTTGAGAATGAAGATCGGTACAGAGACGATGCTAGATTCCTCAACGTTTGGCTCCTCTATGTATGCAGTCTCTCCTCTCTATGCAACATTTGGCTACTTCCCAGCAATTTTTAGATTTCAGGCTGGCATTCCTTACCGGTGGGCCCATTTCTTCAGTGACCAAGATCGTCCATCTTGCTAGCCCTATTGCGAGTATATGGTAGACTGGTGATCTCCTCTGCCCTTGCCATCCCGTCCGTGGGGTTCTTGACCTGAATATGGATGTTGGCTATTCTTTGTTTTTCAATTTGTATTTACTGGTGCTTCTGCAGCATCAAACACTCATGGGGTAGCCCACCCTAATTGTCCGGATTACTGAAACATGGGCTTCACCTGTCGGGAAGACACTGTTGATCTGGGGAAGAAGTCTGTAAATTGCTTTACTCGTTATTTTCAAAGGTGTTTTCTGCCGCTTGCTTTTTTCAGGCTGACGCGATTCAAGATTTTGGAAAGGTTTTTAGAAAGTTGGAGGAAAAGAAGATCTGCCAGACTGATTCCCGACTTTATGGGATCTATGCTCTGTTTCTTGAAGTTAAGGGACAGTTGGCAGAAGCCAATGCCATGTATAAGTTGGGCATTTCAAGGTTTGTTCTTGCCCTCGCCTATTTTAATGTTGGAAGTGTCATATGGCATTGACGTCATTATTTATTTATTTTTTCACACACGCACACCTCACATGGGCACTCGAACCCATGACCTCAGTGTTGAAACACACTTTGTCTACCTCTAAGCCATGGACTTGAACCCTTGATCTTTGCTGTGTATCCGGTGGCACACACCATGGATTGGACATGGACCAAAACATCATCCATCGGACAATCCTAACCGTCAATGGTGGACTTCCTTCTGTTTCATATGAGCTGGTGGATATAGGAGTTTTAGCCATCAATTTGCAAGCCAACAATCAGATTGCATGATTCCACTTTTGTTTTAAAGTGAGTACCATCTTTGGTCCTTTGCTAACTTTCCTGAAAATTTTTGTGTAATAGGAATGCGGAGCCGCTAGAAAACCTGCAAAGAATGCATGCCTCATTCCTGAACAGAATGGGTGGAATTGTGAATGCATGCTCGCTTCAGAAGGTAGTGTGAATGAATCCCATACCTGGAACGCAATAGAGTTTCTGCTCTCAATCATGTTAGCCCTTTGACCGGGGATAAGAATTACTAGCTGTTGATTGCCCTAGCTCCTGCCTCAACTGATTGCAATTATTAATATTGGTGAACCTAGTAATGCTGGAGCTATTGACTTTATATCAGCTGGAACTAATATCTGATGCATTGAGATGTTAATTTGAGTTGCTAGGGCACGTTTGGTTGCTCAAATGGAACAAAGGCTTTACAGACATTTCTGAGTGGAAAAACACCTTTTGTTTTCTAAGTAAAACTTAGACAATGCACACCACACTAATTGCCATTATTTCAACAAGTTAAAGGTGATACAAATAGTAGACACCAAACTTGGGTTTTGCCAGACATCCACATGTCAATGTCTTATTATTTCTGAATAATAGTAGTTTGATTTAGAGTTGGTTTTGTACTTCTACTATTCTCCATGGATTAGATATTTCTGGAAGTGGATCTATAGTTATTCGTTTCTATTTCCAATTTCATCACTCATGGTTTTCTCTACAAGGGCATCAAGGCCAAAGATTCACTTTGGAAGGAATTCTAAAATAACATTTAGCTCCATTTCATGGGCCAGAGAATTGAGTTTAAAAAAAGGTGCTGTTTGGGATTAAATATTGTCATGCCCCTAAATTTAGAACTCGAGTACAATGATCTTGATTTCGAGTTATAGGGTGTGAACTAATATTTCATGCGTTCATTCATCACATTTAAATTCAATTTATCATACATCCAAACCAAACCATAATTAAATCATCCAATCCATAATAATTAAACTTAAAATTTAAATTCAAATTCCACTCTGCTACTACTATTATCAACTTTCACTTAATAGTCTCTCAACGTAACATATTACAATTTGTCCAGAAAACAATAAATAAATCAAAACTCAATTAGAGGCAGTGTTTTAATAAAAGCAATCATCTAAGTACTTGGCTTCCGCCGCTCCTTTATCTTCCCATAAACTTGTAAGAGTTATTAAATTTGGGTGAACTAGAAGATCATATCCACCGCAGTTGAATTGCAGTAGATACATGATACGAATTAATTCAATAACTGACAGAACTGGACATGATATTAATAGAATAACGTAATTGATGAAAGTCATACAAGATGTCATGAATGAACCATGATGTCATGATGTCATGAATGCAGTGGTGTTGTAATAGTATATTCAATTAAAACAGATATCCATGAACTCACATGGATTTGACACTAGGAACCTGCCGCAAATCAATTATGCTCACCTAACTGGTCCAACAAGTCGTGTGCATTAACTAGGATCTCGTACGGCTTTAACATTAGAAACTTGTCGCAAATCAACCATGCTCTTCTAACCTGTTCGACGAGGCGATAAATCAACCATGCACGTTGATGAGCAAATCAACCATGCTCACTGATCCAACCGAGCAAATCAACGACAAGATCTTGCATGGCTCTGACATTAGGAACCAGTCACAAATCAACTATGCTCACCTAACTAGTCTAGCAAGGCGGCAAATCAACCATGCACGCTGATGAGAAAATCAACCATACTCATTGATCTGTCGTCCATCTAGAAAGTAATTCCAAACAAAGTAATAGTATGAATTCCATGATGATGAAAGCAATTCTCAAGCACTTATAATGCAATTAATAGTTCAATTTCAAGCACACCATGATCATGATGTATGCAATGTCCATGAATAGACAATTCAACAATTGATCCATAAATTATTAGTGATTCCGAGGAGTAATTAATAACGCCACATAATTGATACAAAGAAAGGCAAGCGTTCAACATTAGAGTTATCCTACAAGAGGATTATTCCAAGGGAAACAAGCAATGTGAGGGCATACTCAAATCTTCGGAAATCAAGTCTTGCCATCCAAGGGAAGCCCCTGAGTAAAAAAGAATGGAAAATGGTTATTCTAGAAGTGAAAGGGCTAAGTTCGAAGCAAAAGGGTTAGATCCGAGGCAAAAGGTGAATTCAATGTATATCAAAATCCAACTCAGGAGAGAAACAAAAAAAAAGATCCCTTATTTAGGATCTTAGATCACATAGAAGGGAAAAAAAACTCTGCAAACTGGGATTGAAGGAGGAGCATTATAATGTTAACACAATTTAAGAATTTCAACAAACCGAAAGAAATTCGAAGAGGATCGCTCACCTATTATCTCGAACTCTTCCTGAATTGACCATGACTCAGTTTTGACTCGTCTGTGACTCAGTGAGTCAAAAACTCGATTGAGTCGGTTCTCTCCTCCTCTCTCCCTTCCTCTTTTTCCTTTATTTCTCTTTATTTCCTTCTCTCTCTCTCTCTCTCTCTCTACTGAAATCGACTCGACTCTTAGCTTGACTCGACGAGTCAACGATTCAAAATCGGCCTTCTCTCTTTGTCAAATTCTCTCTCGTTTTTATTTTATTTTATTTCTGATGTGTTCTCTTTCTCATGTTCGAATGGTTTTTATAACCTATTTTCATGTCTCTCGATGGTTTTGCAAGACGTTTTGGAAAAGGATTTGTGACTAGTTTCTTACACATGGAAATTTCTAGCGAGTCACCCGATGTTGGTTTTATGGTTTCACTATGCTCCACACAATGCTTTGATCTTGGTTGTGATTTGATAATGTTACGTTGATCATATGAGCCTTATAATGATCAGATCAGATCTTGTATCAGTATTCTTTCAAGAAATCATCTTTAATGGTAAATCTTCACTTGTTATGAATTTTGATGTTCCACTACACATGGACAGTCTAGATTGATCGAAAGAAGCTCGGGGATGTTGATTTTTGAAGCTCCAATGAAATTTGCCTGGCGGGTTTCAAGTTTGAACGGTTTCAACTATGAATGCTCGCTGCCAACAAATCCGGAAAGAAATTGTGTGCGAATCCAGTTTCTCCGGTAGCGTTTGGTGTTGAAGCATAACAATGGGTCCCACAACAATGAACAGATAGGATTTCGTGAAGATCAGTAACCCTTCTGCAAACGGTCTCTTGCCAATTGTGGAATGTTGAAGATTTGTGGAGAGGTAACTTCTGCTTTGTTAGTGTGCACCGAAGATGGTTGAATCGATGACTACGATCCGTCTTAGATGGTTCTTGTGGCTTGTATTTGGATTAGGTTTCCAATTTGAAGATGGAGAGAGATTATTTGCTATAAACGTTATTCACGCTTGCGGGAAGAAGTTTTTCAATTTTTGATTATTTCATGCACGCACACGTGCTGACACATGTGGCTTGATTTGCACGTGTGATCAACCAAGGTTTGGTCGATCATTAATGCAAGGCTACAATGTGTAGTGGCCACCAATATATGGTTTGAATTCGTCGAGTATTGATCTCCGATTTGTTATTCTTGATGGTGTGTCTAGAAGCGATTTAATTTGAATTTAGTGGTCGGATCATCTTTAAAATGATCGATCGAGTGGTTCACGAAGTCCTTTAAGGTGTTAAGGTGTAGATGTGGGGTTAGTTTCATCGATACATGGTCAGATTGTGGTTTATTGGGTGGAGGGTGCATGATGTATGCACATGCAACTTACTGAATCCCTTGATTTTAGAAAGGGTAGAATCCGTAGGATTTTTCCTTGATGATTTGGGGACTCTGTATATAGGTCCAGTGTTCAGGCATGGCCCGATGCGTAAACTAAATCGGTAGATTCGTTGGGTGTCACCTATAAATGACAGTCAACGAAAGGAGTGCACAACGACCTTGTTGAAGAGGACTCAATCTAATTTTCTTGCCCTTAAACATGAATGTACAAATATTTGAGCGACCAAATATTGTAACGTCCAAGTCAAATAACCAGGGCCTACCCAATATGATGTGGCTGACATCCATGCAAACCACATCGCACCACAATGAATCCTTATACGACCCAAACTAGATGGGATACAACATCGCTCTGAGACCGGAATGGAGGACTCATTAACTCGTGACACTTTGTAGGGCTGAGGGTGAGACTCGACTTTTAAGCTCAGTCGATTCACGGTGCTGGTAGAGGCCACGTTGGTACAACTGCCACTGTCCACGATCACCTTACAATTCTTTTCTCAACACTTGGTATAAGTGTAAAAGATCGTGTTCCTGCGCCAATCATCATTTTCTTTAGCTTGGGCAGAGGCGCATCTGACTATCGCGAGAGTGTGGGTCTCTTGATCATCAAACTCTTCATCACTAACACCAATATCAGGCTCATGTTCCTCTACATCGCAATTGTCCTCGTCATCCTCACCTGCCTCACTATCATAAGAGCTTTACCTCTTTCTTTGTTTGGTCATTCCTTTGCGAGATGACCATAACCATTGTAATGGAAACACTGCACGTGCTCACTTCCCTTCAAACTAGTGTTGACTAGACCCTTACCTTTAACATCTCTGTTATAGGTGGGAGCACCGGTCGAGGCTTTGGTTTGGCTCCCCAGGTTAGGTTTGGCTCCCTAAGGAGCAACCCTGCCACTGGAATTATGAGACCCAAACTGCTTCATGGTCGGTTGCACTAGGTATCGCTCAAGCTCTTCTACCCTAAGGTAGGCCTCCTCTAGTGTACCAACATCATGGGGGATGAGCTCACGCATAATCTCAGGGTGCATGCCCGTCCTAAAATGAGACAGGGTCACAACAAGAGACTCATCGACATCACATCACATCATGTACTTTAATCTCTCGATGTAATCTGATACAAACATCGACCTTTGCCTCAAGGACTGCCACTGGTCCAAAAGGCGATCACAGTAGGAGAGTGGGACGTATTTTTCTTTAAGTTCTTTCATCTCAACCCATGATGTAATGGGTTCATCTCCATGCCGCTCCGCCTTTTGTTTTGTATTGGTCCAGAACAACTTGGCTTGACCCGTCAACTTCATCTTAGCAAACCTTGCTCAACGGTGATTTGACATACATGCTACTTAAAGAAGTGGTCCATGTCAGCTAGCCAATCAAGGAAATGCTTCGGGTTCAAGCGACCATTAAAACTGGGAGCATTGACTTTGAAATTTTTCATAACCCTTTCCTCAGGGTCGTAATGATCACGCAACTCTCTACGTGGCGCGTGGGTTCGCGCTTCTTCATGACCTGCTCCCTGACCAAAGTTCCTATTACGACCCCTAATGGAAATGGACCCTGCTTAACTAGGTTTTCATCCGCTGACTCTCTTGCTTGGGATTGGTGGTCTTCCTTGGTGATGGGGGTATTGTGAGATGTAGCCTCCAGCCGCGTGATACGCTGGTTGTTGGTAATCAATTGTGCGACAGTGGTCTTATTGTGCTTCTCAATAGCCATTAAACGGCAGTTAATCTTTTCGAGAGCCTCGACAATCTGATCCGGGTTCATGGTGGGGAATAGACCAAAATCACGACTTGTTCGCATTTGTATACATTAAACAACCCTAATGAGAGACAACCTAGCTGAATGTCTACTATATGATGAATGCAGTGCAAAAATTGGATTTGACGACGCTCAATGTGATGTTATATGATGCACATGTATTTGATGTATGATGACACTTAGTACCTTAAACCTTATGGATAACCTTAGAATTATTCAAATAAGGCTAAAACTGAAAATTCAACAACTATGTGTGTTAAAGTCAGTAAATCTGAAAGTTTCAGCAAGATAGGACTTTGAAAGTACCCAATCAGAAAATTCAGCAAGCTACTTGCGACCTATATGTTCTACTATGGGTATAAGAATTTTATCTAACACCTACCCTACGCTAAACTTAAGCTTTGATACCAAATTTGATGTAGGATGATGGAAACTATCACAGGATGTAAGATAGGAGATCAATTACACATTAATTTCAGCAATCAACATGTGAAATCAAGCATATCCACATAATAGATTCAGAAATTCAGATTTATAACACGAAGATCCTAGGTTATCACATACGCGGTGCTCGAAAATATAAAATAATTCAAGAGTGGCTAGTGTGGGTAGTGCAACAACCACGTGGATAGATAATGGTGCAAGCAAAATTCTGGTTTGTTTTGGATTCATGGATAGAGATTTAGGATTGTGGTTTTTAGGGATTTAAAGGATCTAGGGATTAGGGAGGTTTGAAGGGAAATCAAAGAGGGAAAACTCAAAACAGGGGCCACATGTGGCTGCACGTATGAATGCATGTGTGTGTGCGTGTGCACGTGCGGGTCCACACGTGGCTAGGTGAAACGAATGAAAGAGAGGGAGGGTTGGGTAGGGTTTTCATGGATTGAGAAGGTTGTAAGGGACGGGTAAGGAGGAAGACAAGAGAAGAAGAAGAATAGCTTTTTGAGAAGAGAAAAAGGAAGGATGCACCTTAGGGAATCCACCACCAAACAATCCTCTATCCTTCCACAATTTAATTGGAAGTGAGGGTTTCTCATGAACTTTAAAATACAAGGAGAAAAATTCCTTCACAGAAGAGAGCCTCTCTTTGTTTTTTTTTTTTTTCTCTTCTCAATAACTTCACTAGGGTTGTACGTCCATCCCTTGTGCTTTTATAATGAAACTTCAAACTAATTACAATTATGCCACTCACTTAAGTGAAATGATCCATCATTCAAAATAAGGAAACTAAAACACCTATTATTAATCTCAACAGTAAAATAAACCCTAAAAATAACAAAAAACATAAAGCAAACAAGATCAGAGTCCAAGGGGCTTAGATCTGGAAGATCTAGTGACCTGATAGCCTGATTGACAAGATCCAACGGTCGGATCGACACAAAATAAAAATCCTATGACTAAAATGGTCTCTTAAGTAGCCTACATGCATCATCCTAAAGTGGGGTCTTCTTGATGCACCTCCAATGCACGTGGGTCTTCAAAATGGCCCGGTGGGCCCCATCTGGATCTCCTCTCCCATCCACAGAGAAAGCCGCGCTAATGTGGGTGGTCGCCTCCGTCTTTGGTACACCCGGGTAGGTCCTCTGATGTCCCCAGTACAATATCTACAATATCGTTCAATACATATCAATATGAGCTAATTCAACCCAAAAGCTTTGGGATGTGCCGATTCAGCCGTGTATCATGTATCATGTCTGCACAATATGGATTCGGTATGGTCCTATTGGCCGTTACTATACTAATAGTCAACTTTGCGATTAAGTTGGGAGGAAAAAGCAAAACAACCAAGAAATCGTATCCACTAAGTTATGGGTCTTAGTGGAATATGGCTGGCTTCTAATGAGTTGGAAGGATTGATTCGTGTTTGTAATTGTAAAGAGGAAGATCCCTCATTCAGTTTAGGAGGAAATCATTGGCTTGTGAAAGCTTATAAGGATTTATTCTCATTGCTCATCATTCTATTACCCATAAGAAACAACTCTAGTTTCATACAACTCTCCGTGAATCATATTCTGGGCTGAGGTCAACCATAGGCCTGGTCAATTGATAGTGCTAGTTGTGATGGTGGGGTGGAGGTAGGTGAAGGTTCATGGTTGTCCCTTCTTCTTCCGTCCTCTTCTTCTTTCTTTCATTTTTTCTTCAATAAAAAAATGACTGAAAAAGTATGCTAAGTTCTTGGGAAATGATTTATGAGTACTGACATCCAAACATAAAAACAAGAGATTAAAGTCATTATGGTCTCTATGAAAAAAGTCTCATGAGTTTTTTGGCTGGTATTCAAACATGCCCAAAACAATTCCGATTCTTCAGATATTCCCCTTTTATGTAAACAGGTGGCTGGTTATATTTACTGTTGGGATTGATATGAAATTGTTCTTCTAAATTTTCTTGTGTAGATTGATACCGATGAAACCGTTAATCATGGAATCAATTTTGTAAGCCCATGGTCCATGTCAACCACTAACGATCTATTGAAGAAGATAGATACTCAAATCATGAAGTATAAAGTAAGATACTACTTTCATTGAGTTCACTCATTTGCTTTTACCTTGAACCTATAAACCAATGGAAGTCTTTTCGGATATCAATTTCAGGGATACTATAAGAGTGCTAAAGTCTATTCTGGAAAGGTCTCCATATCTTCTTTGCGGAATTCTTCTAGGAATAAGGTCATTGAGTTAGGTGATGTTCTTTCTTGCTCATGAATCTGATAGGTTCTCATTTTTTTTTTGGGGGTTTCTTAATGTTCTTTTATAAATTTTTTTTTTCTTGCTTTTGACATTCTTATTTCTTAGTATGTATACCATGATTATCATTCTTATTTCTTAGCATGTGCACCATGGTGGTAAACTCACAAAGAAACAGGGACAGTCTACCATATTACATAAATAACTTTTATAGAAAATTAAGAAATTAGATGTCTGTCTTGTCCCCTTCAAGGAAATGTGTGTATATTCAGCTTGGTAAAAATTCAGAAGCAATCTTCATTTGATAGCGTCGTCATGAGAGAAATTTAAAACTTCTTTAGAGGGGTAAAAATAGCTGGTTTTGATCTCTTTGTACTGATCTTATTTGTTAAATAATGTTCTTTCACCTCAATGTGCTTCAATTGTTTGTGAAAAATTGGAAGTGTTATGTTGATAACATTTCGATTGTTGTGCAATGCATAATTAGAGGTTTTAATGCAACTATGCAAGAAAAAAATATTCTCAAAAATGCAATGTCATCCTCCCAAGTACTTGGGTATTTCTCTCTTAGATTTGAGATGTAAATAGGTTGGCCCCACTACTTGGGCTTTCAGGCCTTGCCTGCCAAGATACGAGTTTGGGCTTGGCTAATGGGCCTACGTGATATTCTTGGAATTGAAAGTTATAACCCAATTCCTAATTGGGCTGTGCCTGGGCCCACTGATAACAACCATTGGGGCCATTTAGATATGGTTAATTGGGCTGGGATCTGTCCTAGTCTCTGACCCTACCTAAAATACCAAACTAAACGATAAAATTATAGTGTCTCCCACTCTTTAGATGAGCTGGACAGTGTAACGTGTGTGAATGATCCAGGGTTCAATCCTTGGGATTGTTACCTTAAAAAAAGATAAAATCATAATCCTTTATTTTTAATATAAAAATCCTTTTGCTACGCTTGTGCTTTTTAGGTTCAATACAGTTTGGGCCTAGGCCCAAAATGGCTTGGGTCTTTGTCATGTATATTGGGCCAGATTCTGACTGGGCAAGGAGCCCATTGATTGCCCTATCTTGGATGGACTTGTGAGATCTCATTTTCTTTTGTTGGTAAATAACTTCCAAGAACTTGAGTGATGGAAATGAAACCATCTACCTATTAGAGAGAGGCTTTTATGAAACAGTCTTGTTCGGCATTGATAGATTTTGCCACAACAAATTTTTTAATCCTGAGAATTATTGGAGGGGATCTAGATTTAATGTAGTTTAAAGATCTAACAAATGTTAAAACTACAAACCATGTAAGATTGTTTGGAGATTGCAAGACAAAAATATGGAGGCTTGGGCATTTGGAAAAAAAAAAAACTAGAAGACATGAATGATGCATGACTTACGAACTTACCTGAAAAGCCATGAAGTTCTACTTGCATGATTGAGTAAAATTTAAATATTTGGATGACTTCCCCATCTAGCCGATTAGTCGTGGAATTGACAACTATGATAGCACTAGTATAGACCAAGATAATTCATTAATTGTGACAATTGACTTAGGACAATCCCCCAAGCCCAACTAAACCCATATCCAAATTAGTGTCAAGTTTATAAAGTGAAATAATTTACCCTTATTCAGGATTAACTGACAAGACATTGTCTTACCATATGCACCAAGTGCTTCCTATTATATTTTTGTAAATGCATGCTTGTAGGTGTGGCGGCTGTGCCTACTGTAGGGTGATTTTCAATGTTTATATAAAAATATTTATGTGGGGCGTCTCTATCAAGAAGTAATTGTGCAGTGTCTTCGACTGCTGTTGTATTGAAAAAAGTCAATGCAAATCAAAAAGTTGGTGATTAGATGCGTGTAGAAGAAGAATTCAATGGCTACAAGTGGATTATTTTTTTATTTTTATTTTTTATTTTGTTGTGTGTGTGTGTGTGTGTGTGTGTGTGTGTGTGTGTGTGAAGGTGAGCGCCATTAAAGATGGGTTTATGGAAAGTCATAATTCCGAGGAAGTTTGCTATTGAAGTGATTTAGTGGCTTTTTTTTTTTTTTTTCTCTTCATATTCTTAACTCTGATCTGTTGAAAGAAAGAATTGGTGGAAGTTGGAGTTGTAGAACAAATGATAAAGCATTGTATTTTCCCTCTTGTTGTGTTCTTTTCGTTTGTGTGTTTGGGCTTGCGTGCGTGTGTGAAGGGTTGTTGAGAAAGTTACCAAGAATCATGAGTTGCTGAGATGTGGTTCTTTGATTGGAACATTATAAACAATAAAAAAATATCTACACTAAAGGGCAGGGATGGTATTCTCCTACTTGACTAGTGCTTCCAAACGCCCCAATGGCTATATTGGTTACACATTCTTGTCACGAGATTAGACTTAGGATGACTAGTGCCCCTTTATATGAGTTACAATTCACTTTCCTGCATCTATTGGTTGAGACAAAACAAGAAAGACAATACCATATGACAAAATATTCTAACAGTTCAATTGTATTCACTCCACCTCAAACTCAACATGTTGTTATCTCAGATCTTCAATTGCAGCTTGTCTTTATATTGAGCTTCAATAGTCCATTGACCTTTCAAATAGTAGGCAGTTACTGAACTTGACAACCATTGACTTAAAAGGCTGTCATTCACATGCAAAAAATCCTCTCCGAGCAACATTGCAATGGTGTTGAGAGGTGACAGTGGAATGTGAGGGCACATGAGCAACACCGCACACCTATGTGAGTGAACTACATAACAATAAATAATACAAACCTAATAAATGAAGTGAAATTAGTGGAAAATCAAAGCTCTAGTGCCAATTGAATCCTTCATGCCTGGTTGGGTCGAGCAATGCATCAAACATTTTGCATGCGTTGGTCCATATCATTGAAACTCCATTAGATATGAATCAAGGAATTCTGTAGAAACCATTTGGAATCAAAGATAGTAGTAATTTTAACCACTTATTAACCTAAGCAGTCCAAACCGCTGCATCTTCTTTTGTGGGCATTTCATCAAACAATTGTTGCACATGACCCACACTTTTGCTTTGGCATTTGATTGAGTGGAAGAGGGATCACCCCCAACTCCATGGTGGAAGCTCCACTACATCAACCACACTGCCGAGGAATGGGGACATTGAAGAAACAAAGCATGGTGGAAAACATTGAAAATTGGGTAAAAGATAGTGGACATATCCACCATGAAGACGGTCTTCTCTAACAACTACAGTGACCATGTTTGCGACGATGACATGCTTCTTGCCAACGGTCGTGGCTTGAATTCTGATTAGGATGAGAATGTTGGGTGCGTCAATTGTTGAATCAAGGATATAGAAGAAGTAATTGATCATAGATTATTTCTGATGGCCACGTGGATCGATTGGATGGATCTTGAAGGAAAGGGCACTCCTACTCGATTAGAGGTCCCAGGTGCCCAATTGGCTAGGTCAGAGTTACAAATTGCATTTCCACAACTACTTGATGTGGTACAAAACAATAAAGACTACAATAAGATGACACCTATTGACTGTTGAATCTGTATCTTAGGATTTAGTTGCATTTACTATTATGATTTTATGATGCATGCAAATCCACTTAAAAAGATTCTATCTCAAATAGAGAGTCACTTTGATTAAAGGCCTGTTTGTTTTCCAGGCGTTATATTTTATTTTTCCTGCCATAACAACAATCCCCTTATCTCTTTTGTTTTTGTTAAAAAATAGTTTTAGGCGCTCCAATTATACGACCTCTCATAGGTGCCAAGACATAGCACCTACGACTAATCTGATACGACCAGTGGAAAGATCTCATTAGGACACAATCCCATATAGAGATCTAAATCATACACACTATCATTGGGCCAAAAAGTGTGGTGCATTTCTCATTGTTGAAGTGCCATCTGAAGCTCACCTTACAGCCTGTTGACACCTTTATGAGTTGTTGGTGCTCGGTAAGGCACAATTAGGGAAATAACAAAAAATAAATATAAACTTGGGCACTACAATATAAAAGCTAACTTCTTTTCAACATTGCCATGTTGGATTTCATTTCCTGTGCATAATGTAAATAAATGGATGCTCTCAACATTAAGAGATTCAAGGTTAATCTTCTCGCTTCTTTTGCATTAATTTTTATTGCTAGAAATTTCCATTTAGAAGTTTGAAATTTTCTCATGCTATCAATTCTATTTCAATATTTGCTTGCTAGAAATTTCAATTTAGAAGTTTGAAATTTTCTCATGCTAGCAAATTCTATTTTAATATTTGCAAGTGGACATCGACTTCATACAACTATGACTTTCCTTAATATTGTGATTTTTTAAAGGTGGCATAAAGTACCAAATCAAAGGTTGCTCTGGACAAGGTGCATTTGCCCAAGTATTCAAAGCACATGTGGACAATAACCCCGATGATGTTGTTGCACTGAAGGTACCTTTCCCTAATAGCCCCGTTGCTAACTCCAAGTTCATTCTAGGGAGATGGGTGAAATGAAACGTACCCTCGTGTAGGATTATCAGACCAAACTCCCTATTTTAATTTTGACTCTAATAAACGTGATATGTTGGGAAATCCCTCCTTTAACAAAACTTTTATTATTATTATTATTATTATTATTATTATTATATTATTATTATTATTATTTTTACACACTCACACCCACGCACTCACACCACAGTGGGATTTCACCACAATGGGTATTTGGACCCATGACCTCGTGTTGAAACTCTAGTGAGTCTACCATTGAGCCATGTTGGGAAATCCCTCCTTTAACAAACTTAACATTAAGGAAAATGGCTAGGGTCTATTAGTCTTTTGTCATCTCCCCTACAAGCAAACACTAGTAAAGAAAAAAAAACCCATTTTTGGATATCCCTTCAGCACTTTTTATCTTTCCCCTACACAAAGTCAACCCTCTTTCTCACTCTGCATGAGATTAAATGTATTATACAATGCTTATGCTAAATGGTTTTATAGTTCTGCATTGTTTTTTGGTTTGTTCTACCCATGTTTTAGTGAAAAAATGTTATCCCTGTGGATGGCTGATGAGCAAAGAGTTCCTCAATATTAGAAGATCCTATTTGTATAATATTTGGCCTTGGTTGAATGTGAAATATTCATGTATTTTGTAAGTTCCTCAATATTGGAAGATCCTATTTGTATAATATTTGGCCTTGGTTGAATGTGAAATATTTGTGTATTTTATTTTTAACCAGCTTATTATTGACCACCTATTGAAGGGTTGGTATTCTTCCGATTTGAGTTTTTTTTTTTTTTTTCCCCGAATATTCATAGTGGGTCCTGTAATATCAATTCAGATCTTTGAACTAAGGGTGCTAATTGCCCCTTGTACAAATCAAAATATGAATGGTACTGCACCACCTTTTGCCCTAGGCAATACGTAATACCTCTTGAGATTGTTAGTCTTTTTTTGGCAAATCACGCATGAGAACATTGCACTTGTGTTGTGATCGAAACCATTTGTTGAGATATGTGTTAGAAAGGGCTTTTATGTAATATAGGATAAAATAGGTTCCTATTGGTAATTTTCTAAAATTCTCTTTTATATATAAGAAAAGGTGCTAGAATGCATCTGAATTTTTCTCTCTTGAAACATTAGAGCTGTACACGAGTCGAGCTAGGCCAAGCTCGGCTTAGCTCGACCCCACCATGACCTAAGCTCGAGCTCAACTCGACCCCACCATGACCTAAGCTCGAGCTCAACTCGACTCGGTCTTCGAGCTCACCCCTCTAACTCAACTCGGCTCGCTGGTTCGAGTCAAGTCGAGTTGGGATCGAGTCGGGTCGAGTGAGCTGTTCGATTCGAGTTAATTTTATTTTATAAATTATTATAAAATAATTAAAATGATAAAAAAATCAAGATTGTTAGAACTGAGACAGGTGCAATGGCAGTGCATAACAAGTTAATACAAGCTAGCAAATAACAATATGAGAATGTTATAAGAAAACCATAAACTCACTCAAAATTCATCGGCATCTTGTTAATATGGTCCATATGAGGAACGCCTTCCCGACCGACGGATAAGAGAGTAATCACCTTCATCTGAATCCAATCCATCAGCATCACTTTCGTCATTCCATTCACTTGGAGCGTTTTTAGTTTCATCGATGACAAGAAATATGTTTGCAGATCCAGATGTATTATCTTCTCCTAGGTAATTGTTTACTTCTTCTGAATCAGAAGGTGGTGAAACCAACGTTGTCATGTGCTATCGCACATTCGCATATGCAATCACACATTCGCATATGCGCACACATGTGCACAGATCGCATATGCGACAGTGGCATATGCAATCACTGCACATATGCGATCGCATATGCCACATGTGTGATGATATGCGATCGCATATGCGATGTATGCGATCGCATAGTTGCCAACGGTCAGAAACCTGACCGTTTTCTGACAGTTGGATTTTTATTTTTATTATTATTATTATTTTTAAAATTTGATTTTTTCTCTATAAAAAGGGATTCTAAGCACTCCTACATGCACTCAAAGCTCAAACTCTCTCTATCTCTATTTTACTCTCTTACACAATTCCAAGCCCCAAGCTCCACTCTTCCATCCATATTTCTTTCAAGATTGAAGTTTCAATTAAGGGACAAGTACATACATCTACAATGAATCAAGAATCAAGATTCAAGAGACAAGACAACCAAGCTCTCCATCCATTGAATTGAACTCTCTTTCTAGTTTCTAATTTTTCCAAGTTATAATCATATTTACACAACACACCCACCACTCTCTCTTTCTATCTCTCTTTCTATCTCATTCTTTCTTAAAGTTTCATAATCATATCCAAGTTCTAAGATTTTTAACAACTTCTAACAAATTTTTTTTTTTAGTTTGTTATTTTGTTACAAGTTACAAGTTAGTGTTGTGTTAGTGACTTAGTGTTACAACTTACAACAACACAACTTTACAAGTCTACATTCTACATAATTCTAGAATCAAGATCAAGACTCAAGGGTCAAGGACTCAAGGTAAAAGCGAAGACAACTTAGACAAGAAGTGAAGATTGAAGAATTTGGAACCTCTTTTTAAATTTGTAATTGTAATTTTGTTTGTGTTGTGTGTAAATCTCTCTCTCCCCCTCTCTTTTACTACAAGTGTAACTCAATTCTCTCTCTCTTTCTCCTTTTCTTTTCCCTCTTCTTCTCCCTTTCGTGTAACCCACGTCTCTCTCTCTCTATCTCCTTTTCTTTTCCCTCTCCCTTTTTAGTTTCTACTACTAGTCTACTACTAGTGTAAGTGTGTGTGTGTGTGTGTGTGTGTGTGTGTGTGTAACTCTCTCTCTCCCTCTCCCAAGTCCCATCTCTTTAGTCACTTTACTCTTAATCTCTTATTTTATTTTACTTTTTTACTTTTTAGTTTACTTTCTAGTTACTTTTTAGTACTAGGCTACTAGCAATCAATACACACACACCACCAACATAATGTCTTCTTCACAATCTTCCACTTTGAAACCCAAGTCGAATGACCCCGGTTGGAAGTATGGGCACTACCGCAGTGTTTTGGATAAGACTCACATAGTATGTGAGTTATGTGGGTATGTGGGTTTTGGTGGCATTGCAAGGCACAAGCAACACCTTGCACATTTACCGGGGTCAAATGCAAAAGCATGCGACAAAATTACTCCAGAAATCTGAAGGGAGACTATAGAGTATATGGAAAAACAGTCAAGAAAGAGATGCGATAGTGCCCTACGTCAGGAGGAATATTTGGAACAAGATGCATATGAAGATATAAACGTAGTTAATGTAGATGAAAGTAGTCTCACTCCCTCTACTTTGACAGGCCGATCTAGAACACAAGTACAACCAACGGTCTCGAAAATAGCCTGAGGGCATGGGCCCATGGATAGATGGTGTAGACCACGCCTCGAGGATGTGATCGATCAAAGGGATCGAGGCAAAGGGTCGGCTCAAACAACTTTAGAGAACCGGTATAAAAAAAAAGATAGGAAAACCACTATTCAATATATTGCTAAGTGGTTTTAACAAACCGACATTGCTTTCAACGCCGTTAAATCGAGAAGCTTCAAAGTAATGGTTGAGGCTATAGGTCAATTTGGACTTGGGCTTAAACCTCCTTCATATCATGAAATGAGGGAGACATGCCTGAAAACTAAAGTTGAATATACACGATCCTTCATAAGTGAATATGAGGAATCGTGGAAAACATATGGGTGTTCACTAACGGCCGATGGATTGACCGATAGATGTGGTCGGTCTCTCATTAACTTTTTGGTAAATTGTCCAGCTAGGACAATGTTCTTGAAGTCCATGGATGCATCGGGCCATTCACATACAAGAGAATACTCGTTTAGCTTATTAGATAATGTAGTTGAGGAAATAGGTGAGGAATATGTTATACAAGTAATTACAGACAACGTAGCCTCATGTAATGGCCGGACGTCTTCTTATAGAGAAGAGGCGTCGTTTATTTTGGACCCCTTGTGTGGCCCGTTGTGTTGATCTTATGTTAGAAGATATAGGTAGGTTATTTATAAGTGTGATCGGAAGGGCTAGAAGAATCACGGTCTTTATGTACAAACACGCCCTTCTTCTTAGTCGAATGAGAAAACACATTGGAAGTAACTTGCTACGTCCAGTAGTCACCCATTTCGCTACAGCCTTTTTAACACTATAAAGATCACATGCAAAAAAAATCAGAACTTAGAAGCTTTGTAGTGTTGGCCAATTTTACAAGTGGGCCTTGGTCAAAGAAGGTTGAAGGGAAGCAGGTTCAGCAAACAATCCTTTCGCAAAGTTTTTGGACGCAAGTGATATAGGCGCTAAAAGCATCCGAGCCTGTAGTCATTGTGTTGCGATTGGTGGACGGGGATGTGAAGCCTGCAATGGGCTATATATATGATGCGATGGAGATGGCGAAAAATAAGATCATGAGCCATTTTAACTGTAGAGACCGTGATTACAAGCCAATTATAGATATTATAGATAGAAGATGGGGCAACCAAATGTCATCTCCATTGTATTTGACTGCTTACATCCTTAACCCAGCCTGTTTATTTACTTTTGCTGATCCAACAGAATCACTTACTATGCATATGGTTGAATTTATTAATGTCTTGGAAGGAATGATTCCAGATAGAGAAGAACAAGACAAGACTCAACTTTGCTGGACTTCTATAGAAAGAGTGAGGGGATATTCTCAAGGGATATCGTAATAAGGCATCGGACAATGAAATTATCCAGTAAGTACTAATGTACTACTATGAATGTCAGTCTTAGTATCTTACAAATAGTTTTTCTATAAAGCGTCTCTAACCTACTTAAACTGTTTTTCTCAGCTGACTGGTGGGCTGCTTATGGAGTGGACCCGAACAGGAAAGATCCAGCTCTAAAGAAGCTGGCTATGAGGATTCTTGGACTCACGTGTTCTGTTAGTGGTTGCGAGCGCAATAGGAGCACGTTCGAGGCGGTAAGTTTAGTAATTGTAAACTTTAATTTTTTAATGTAAGGCCTAAGCTAAATTAATTACCTAAATAGCTAATGCCAAATGCGCTTTCTTTCATGTAGATTCATACCAAGAAAAGGAATCACCTTGAGCGAAAAAAGCTCAACGACTTGGTTTTCGTTCAATACAATAAAAAATTGCTAGAACGATTCCAAACTCGGAAAGAAAAGCCTGGTTTCTTTGACTCTATCTGCTTAGATGAGTTGGATGCAGATAACGAGTGGCTTGTAGAGACGAAGGACTCGGTATTTGCTGGAGAGGATCTGACATGGGCGCAAATTGAAGATGCCGCATACGGATCGACACCCGGTGAAGGTACCACTCGAAGGCAAAGGATGAGGGAGAGCCGGGGGGCGAGTAGTAGCCGTCAACCCGCTGAAGAGATTGAGGAGATGGAAGAAGGAGATGGTGATAATGATCAAGCTGAAGATCCACCATTGAATGTTGATGAAGTATTAGTACATAAGAAACGGAAGAAGAAGAAATGTATGTGGAAGAAGGAGATGATTCAGATGATGATGGTGGTGGTGATATGCCACAATGACAAATAGATCAATGTATATAGTATATGATTAGATGAATAATAAATAAATAACTTCTTTATTTTGTTTACTAAGGGCGTGTTTGGACGGGCCCATCCCATGGGATTAGATTGTATTAGGGTGGATGGCAGGTAATGATGGTTGCGTCAGTGGATTGCTGGCAATCCCATGGGATTGCTATATCCAGGGAATCTACCACCGAGTATGTTTGGCCTGCCTGGCCAATCCTGGGATTACGCCTGGCCAATCCCTTCCAATCCATCCACCCAAACATGTCCCAGGCAAAATAGATGGGATTAGGAGGGATTGGGCGGATTTCAAGGTAATGATGGTGATGTCAGTGGATTGTTGGCAATCCCATGGGACTGCTCCAATCCAGGCAAAAGTTCAACGTGCCTGTTTGGCACGCCCGGCCAATCCCGGGATTGCTCCGTCCAATCCCTTCCAATACAATCTAATCCCATCTAGTCTGCCCGGCCAAACAGGCCCTAAGTGTTTGATGTCGATTGTTGATGTAGTGCTGAATGTTGATATTTCATATTTGTTAAATGTTAAGTTAACTATATTGTAGAATGTAGAATTGTTGATGAATGACGACTTAATATTTAATTCATTATGTAATTGGTTTTATTTTACTTAAATTAAATATATTGCAAGGGCCAATGACATATAATAATTTATTCATTTTTTTTCTTAATTTATCCCTATTTTTCTGATTTTTTTTTTTTTTAAATTTTTGAAAATTTTATATATAAAAAAAGTGCGGTTGCATATGTGATTGTGCGATCGCATATGCGCACAGGCATATGCAATCGCACATGATCGCATATGCGATTTAACAACATTGGGTGAAACTTCACCATCATGTTCCTGTATAGATTTAGCTAACTTTTTCAGTCATTCTTTATGAGCCGATTTATAAGGAGTTCCCAACATCTTATAGAATGATGAGAGCTTGGAGAGAAACTTTGATGTTTTGTGGCTCTTCTTTGTTTCCATGCTCAGCCTTGCCTCAACGTCATGTTGTCTTGGAGGACATCGATATCTACATGCCTCCGCCTCTTCCCTACTTATCTTCAAGGCAAGTTTCAGTTATTCTTCTTTTAGAGCTTTTAAATTGGCATTTTCCTCTTCTTCTTTCTTACTAATTTGTTGCACTTTCTCTATTTCTGAATCTTCATCTATTATAATAGGCTTGTTATAATATTTTTTGTACCTAGTTGAATTTGGTGGAGGGGGTGGGAGTTTTCTTATTCGAGTCTAAGAGAGCCTGGAATAGAATTCATACTTCCTGTAAGGCATTAGGACATGGTTTTGCGTCTCCTCCCCAACTCCTCCCCGACCAGATAAGTGTATTGTTAGCCGATTTGTTTTGTTGACGAATTTGTCTCTACACAAACGGCATTTAATCTTTATTCTTCCAGATGTTGGGGAGTAGACGTAATCCCAAATGTCGGTGGATGGGTCATTAGACGACATTTCTGTACAAGGACTTTTGTTAATAAAGAATAACATTTTTAGGAGAAGTCCTGAAGCCAATATAATTTTCAAGAAATAAATTAGAGTACGTTCAAAATTTCAATGTCAATGTCAAGTACTCTACTCCAAAAATAACATAAATTAAAGTCTTATAGAACAAGTAATAAGATCAAGATGTCCAAAATATTTAAAATAATGTTTAAACTTTAAACATATGAAGGTGCAGTGCCAGTCTCATCTAGACTCTCGGTCTCGTCCTCTTCATCATTCTCTTCATCAAATGAACTGCCACCCCAAACTGGACGTAACCAATCTTGCGTACAAACGAGTGCTTCAATTGTTATAGGTGCAAGAGAGCTTCTATACTTGTTCACCACTCTACTACCAGTGCTAAATGCAGACTCCGATGCCACTGTTATTATCAGAATTGATAAAATATCTCGAGCCATCAACAATAGTGTAGGGTATTTTCCTTCACGAACTCTAGTCTTCCACCAATCTAAAACGTCGAAGTCTTGGTTGGAGACCTTCATGGCTGGCTCCTTGAGATATACATCTAATTCTGACTCATTTGTTTGCCGACTCGCTTCATCTTGTTCTAAGGCTGAAAAGTACTCATCGAGAAAATTGTCATCACCTATAGACGAACTAGAGCCACGTTCATGCATAAGTTGTGTGTCCCGACTTCTGGTAGAATTACCCACATAAGAAGAGTACAATTCGTCAATTGCCACACGAACATTAGATGTTTCAACTGTTGCCTTGTCAAACAGATAAATCTTCTTATAAATGTAACTAACCAGTCCCATTTTGCAGTGATGATCAAGTACAACAGCTAAAGCCATCAATAGGTGACATTCGCTCCAGTGCTTTTCAAATTCCACTTGCATGTTTAACGCCATATTCTGAATATAATCTGGACCTGTTGTTACACTTCTTTGAAGAGCATCCTTAATCTTCTAAAGCTTTGGAAGAACAGATTTGTCGTTGGATATTTATTTCCGGAAAATAACTTCGTGCAATCATAGTAAACTCAAAGAAAACTACGGACATCTTTAGCTTTTCTCCAATCATCTTCACTAGGTAACCAAGCATATGCTTTATTACGAACTGCAAATTCTAGGAATGCAATTTTCAACTCAACTGCCGATTCCAACATTGCATATGTTGAATTCCAATGGGCACACACATCTAACTTCAATGTTTTTTGAGTTCCAACATTTAAACGTTGGAGTATGTCATTCCAGATACTAAGTCTTGATGGTGACACCCATATATACTTCACGCTTTCTCTCATGTTCTCAATCGTGCTGTCAATTATTTTTAGCTCCTCTTGCACAATTAGATTTAACATGTAAGCACAACATCTCACTTGGAAAATCCCCCCCCCCCCAAAAAAAAAAGAAAAAAAAGATTCCCTGCTGTCTTGAATTGGTTCCGTAAAAAAGAAATCACAGCATCATTTGTAGATGCATTATTTAGTGTGATTGAAGATATCTTACTTTCGATGCCCCACTTCTGAAGACAATTGTATACGCGGTTTGAAATAACCAAACCGGTTTGAGGGGGAGGAAGGTGATAAAAGTTTAAAATTGTCTTACGTAGATTCCAATCTGCATCCACATAGTGTGCTGTTAGCGACATGTACCCCTTCCTTTGGTTCGACGCCGTCCATAAGTCTGAAGTAAGACTAATACGTGAGACTGATGACAAAATGACTTTCATATTTGTCTTCTCATTCATATACATTTTCATGCATTCTCTTTTCACCGTGACCCGCGAACTCTTATCAAATTTTGGATTCAAGTATCTGCTGTATTTGCTAAAAAATCTGCTCTCTATAAATCTAAATGGTTTCTCCTCAACAATAACTATTCTTGCAAACCACTCTTTTAGTTTGTATTTTTCAAATTTATGAGCGATGAGAGTAGCTTGCATGTCGGAGTCGCTTCCTTCAGATGAGGCAAATGAGAGCAATTGTTGGCCTGAACGTGTGATTTTTGGACTCTTAGCACAATTAATAGTATGTCTGCGATAATGTGAAGTTGATCCCCCAGAATGCTTTGCGAATGTTAACTTGCAATGCTTACATCTAACCTTCATAACACGGTTCGAACCTTCTTTCACCTCAACCTCTTCAAAATCGTCCCAAACTGCTGATCTTTTTTTTTTTTTTTCCTTTATTCGATGTATTTGAATTTAAGTTTCTCTCATCTCGTTCAACACCAACAACTGGAGGGGATGTGGCAGATGCACCAACACCAGGGGTAGTAGGCACATCCTCACTAGCCATCTTTAAATATGAAAATAAGAAAACACGCGTAAGATATGTGAAATTTGAAGCTGTGATTGTAATATGTGATCTGTAAGTAGGTATTTTCTAACGTCTCCTAACTTTTAATTTCACTTTTTATCCCATTCAGTAATATATCATGTACTCTAATCACACAATTTACATGCAAGTCGAAAATTCGGCAGCATCTCCCCATAATTCTCCAAATATATGTAAAAATTCTCTACTGTTTGAGTGTCATCACCATTATCTGTTATTCACAGATGGGAGGCAGTCAACCAGTTGAGAACCATATATTCAGAGAATAAATTGGGTTGATGCACCGAATCTCGAACTCTATGTAAATTGTGTAAGCAACAATAAGGTACATGATATATTACCAAACTGTCCAACTTGGACAATTTAAGAATTCATATATATATATATATATATATATATATATATATATATATATATATATATATATCAAACCAATAATTGATTTGAATACAATTTAATATATATGAATTCTTAAACGGGTAGGTAGATTGTTAAATTCATCTCTCAAGTGTCAAGTGAAGTCACTCTAAAACTAATTGATTTGTGTTTAATTGAAGTATACAATTATAAATCATATATTTAATATATGATTTATAGTTGAATACTTGAATTTAACATAAATCAAATTAAAATAATCAAATATGGGTATACACAAGTTTAGAATTTCTCAAGTAATCTCAAATTCAACCATTCAAGTAATCAAGAATCATATCCAAGTAAATTACTTTAATAAAACACAAATAAAAAACTTAAAGTCAAGAGTCAAATACAAGTCCACACAAGTTTAGTATCCAACTATTGAAATTCAACTATTGAAGTAATCAAAAATCAAAGCAACCCAACTCTGACCCAACCCCACCCTGACTCAACCCCGACGCAACCCAACCCTAACTTGGAGCTGAACCGAGCTTGGCCTAGCTTGACTCGTGTACAACTCTACCCTGACCCAACCCACTGCCCACACCCTGACCCAACCCGACGTTGACCCAACTCGAACTCGACTTGTGTACAACTCTACCCTGACCCAACCCGACGCAACCCAACCCAACGCTGACCCAACTCGAACTCCACTCGTGTACAACTCTACCTTGACCCAACCCGATGCCGACCCAACCTTGACCCAACCTGACGCTGACCCAACCCGACGCAACCCAACCCACACCCTAAACCATTTTGACACTGACCCAACCCGACGTAACCCTGACCCAACTTGATTGCATCATTAAAAGAAAAAAAGAAAAGAAAAGTGTTTACCTAGCTTGAAGGATTGAAGGAGAGGAGAGACTTGAGAGTAGGGTGTCCCGTATCGGTTACAATACGGACGTATTGGCCGTTACGTATCGGTAACGGCCGTGTCCGTTACGCGATACGGGGTTGTAACGGGCACCCCACCGATTTCGTAGCCGTTACGGCCGTTACGGGGCGCAACGGCCGTTACTGCCCAGTAACGGTCAGGGCGTAACGATCAGAAAACGGTCACTTTTTTTTTTGGCTTTTTAAAGTCCGTTTTTTCACTTTTTTTGAAACTTCTTTCTTCCAAACTCTCCTAAATCATTCTATTGATATTTTCGACCAATCTTAGTTTGATATTTCAAGATAAAAACAACTTATATTAAGGATTTTCTTTTTTTGAAGCTCCCTGGGCCATTTTCCAGAAATTCCTCAAAAATAGGTATTTATACTTTTTATTGAATGTTTTACTGTTTTAATGGTAGAATATGATGTGTTAATCATAATAGAAGATATTAATGTCCATTTTACAGATTGTTGATGTCATTTTATATTTTTATATAATTTTTTTCTATTTACGCACTATTTTTGGCCCTTTTTTTTTTTAAATTCGAAAAATCAATTTTTATTGAATGGTTTGCTGTTTTAATGGTAGAATATGATATGTTAATCATAGTAGAACATGTTAATATGAATTTTACAGATTGTCAATGTCATTTTATGTTTTTTTATAATTTTTTTCTATCTACGCACTATTTTCAGCCCTTTTTTTTAAAAAAAAATTCAAAAAATCAATTTTTATTGAATGTTTTGCTGTTTTAATGATAGAATATGATGTGTTAATCATAGTAGAACATGTTAATGTGTATTTTACAGATTGTTAATGTCGTTTTATATTTTTTAAAAATAATTTTTAATAAATTTTTTCTATTTACTCACTATTTTCGGCCCTTTTTTTTAAAAAAATTCGAAAAATCAATTTTTATTGAATGTTTTGTTGTTTTAATGATAGAATATGATGTGTTAATCATAGTAGAACATGTTAATGTGTATTTTACAGATTGTTGATGTCATTTTATATTTTTTTTTATAATTTTTTTTTCTATTTACGCACTGTTTTTGGCCTTTTTTTTTTTAAATTCGAAAAATCAATTTTTATTGAATGTTTTGCTGTTTTAATGATGGAATATGGTGTTAATCACGGTAGAATATGTTAATGTGCATTTTATAGATTGTTAATGTCATTTTATATTTTTTAATAATTTTTTTCTATTTACGCACTATTTTCGGCCATTTTTTTTTTTTTATATAAATTTTGAAAAATCAATTTTCATTGAATGTTTTGCTGTTTTAATGGTAGAATATGATGTGTTAATCATAGTAGAACATGTTAATGTGCATTTTACAGATTGTTGATGTCATTTTATATTTTTAAAAATTTTTTTTCTATTTACGCACTATTTTCGGCTTTTTTTTTTAAAAAAAAAAAATTTGAAAAATCAATTTTTATTGAATGTTTTGCTGTTTTAATTATAGAATATGATGTATTAATCATAGTAGAACATGACAATGTGCATTTTATATTATTTTATAAATTTTTTTTTTTTCTATTTTCGAATTAGTGACTTTATGTTTTTATTTTCTTATATTGGACAGGTTTTGGAGCTTCTTAGGGTTTACAACATAAAATCATCTTTATTGATTAGATTCTGAAATTGTATATAAATTTAGAATAGCGAGTGCCGTGTAGACTGGACTCATAATGTCACATAGACATAGGTCATACACTCATACTCATATCTAATCTATATCTAATTATCTAGTATCTACCTAAATGTAAAGAAATGTCTGGGTCTAGCCAACAAGTAAGTAAGGGTATTGGATGACAACATTGTCAGAGGGTTGGTAGTACTGGCACCAAATGAAGTGCAACTATTGTGATAGACTAGTGACTAGTGAAATTACCCGTCTCAAACAACATTTGACACATCGAAAGGGTCAAGTTGTGGGATGTACTAGAGTATAAGATAATGATTTTAATACAAGCTAGTCTGGATGAGTCGAAGGGTAACGTGCTACTGTACAAAAGAAGAAAGATGAGATTTTGGATGCAATTCGACAGGAGTTGTTTGGTCCTGAATATAAAGGGTGTTCGTGATGAAGATATTATTGATTTTGACGAAGATTCAGATCGGGAATTAACTATAACTAGGAGAGAGCTTGCGTTTGGCTGGTGAAGAGGAAGAACGTCACCACATGTTTGACGCGCATGGGTCAATACGTGATACAGGGGGGGGTGTAGGTTTGGTGGGTTACGACGTGTGTTTGGGAGCCGACGACAGACATCTTCACGTGATGCCCTTATACGTTTGGATGAAGAAGTAAATGAGCCTAGGAGATCCTCTATTGATCCAATCCTGTTTAGGAAAGAATCAACTAAATAAATGAAGATAAAACAAATGTGGAGTAGAACTTCGAACTTCCGTTGAGAAACTAGATAGAGCAGCAACAAAGTTATTTATACATGCTAACATACCTCCTAACATGGCCAATTCTCCATATTGGCAGGTGGTAATTGATGCAGCAGCAGAAGCAGGTGAAGAAATAAAAGCTCCCACGGCTAAGGAGATTAGGGGGAAATGGACAGATGCAGAATATGCGGATGTGAAAGCATACGTGGCTGCCTTTAAACCTGTATGACAAGCCAGAGGATGCACGATCATGTGTGATGGTTGGACTGGCCCAACCAGATGCAACATGATCAACTTCATGTTGTACTGCCACTTAGGAACTATATACCACAAGTCAATTGATGCCTCAGAGGTAACAAAAGATTCTAATTATATTACTGGGCTAATGGATAAAGTTGTGGAAGTGATTGGAGAGGAGAATACAGTGCAGATTGTGACAGATAATGAAGCATCATATAAGCTTGCAGGACATAAGTTGATAAATAAGAGACATCTTTTTTGGTCACCATGTGATGCCCATTGTATTGATCTTATATTCGAAGATATTGGGAAGAAAAAGAATGTAAAGGAAATGGTTGAAAGGGCAAGAGAAGTGACGACGTTTATTTATAACCATAATTAAGTAGTCGCAACAATGAGAAAGTTTACGAAAGGATGAGAGTTGTTGAGGCCTGCGGCGACTAGATTCGCAACAAACTTTATAGCATTAGAGAGTTTATTCCATCTTAGGGGAGAGTTGAGTGAGATGTTCGCTTCCCGAGAATGGCTCAACACAAAACATGGGCAGAAGACATCAGGAACACCGGTTGAAGTTGCGAACACCATACGAGACAACAAATATTGAAAGAGGGTCAAGTCGATCCTAAAGGTGATGGAACCACTAATGAGGGTATTCCATCTTGTTGAAATCGACAAAGCACCTACCATGGGCTTCCTATACGATGCCATGGATAAGGCAAAGTTGGCAATTCAACATGATTGTAGAAGTTGAGAGTCTTATTGGAAGATGATCGACAGGAGATAGACAAAACAACTCCATCATGATCTTCATGTAGCAGGTTACTACCTAAATCCTAGGTACAAATATGCCCAATCATTTGTTGCGGATGATGAAGTTCATGTCGGGCTAAAGAATTTGATAAAGAGATTAGAGCCTGACTTAGATATGCAAATAAAGGCGTTGAATTAATAAATACATTTGGAAATCGCCTAGGTAGCTTTGGAGATGCTCCTGCACAACATGCGGTATCTAGGTTGCAACCGGCCGAATGGTGGATTAATTTCAGAGAGAGTACGAAGGCTATCCAAAAAATTGCAGTAAAAGTTTTGAGCCAGACAACATCTTCCTCTAGCTGCGTAAGGAATTGGAGTTGTTTTGCGCCTATTCATTCAAAGAATAAGAATAGATTGCAGACTAAGACATTAGATAGACTTGTCTTCATGTACTACAATATAAAACTAAGAATGCGACGACATCATAGGAGCATTACAGCCGCCGATGACGTAGACTACTATCCAATAAACGTGGACAATATTATGATGAGGATGACCCGCTTTTACCTTAGTTGGAAACAAGGGAAAAGCAAATTGAAGAGGATAGTGAAGAATTGGAAATTGATGACCCAGAAATACGCACAACGCAACAAGAGAGTCGTGCACATGTGTTGGACCCAGTAAGAGGGGTAGCGTTTATGCCGAGTTCGACTCAAGATCAACAAAAGAGTACGGGCAGTGGTAGCATGACCGTGTCGGATGATGGTGATGATGAACCCCCTGCCCCTAGTGCTGACACTTCTGGTGTTGCTCAGCACCCTATATAGCCGTCTACAGATTGCAATGCCAATGAACATCGACGAGGTAGTACACGAGGTTGAACTTATGAGTGTACCGAGTCATGATATAGCTAGCAGGAGGAGGGTATCTCTAGTGGTGCACCGGGTCCGGGAGGTCCAAAACATCAGCAGGCTCATGGTCCTGGTTATTATGATGGATATTCTTATAGTCAATTGGATTATAATTATGGTGGTTATACTGAGCCTGTTCCATCAAATTAATGTTGGAGTAGTCCTCCCGATCAATATCCACATGATTATAGATATCCAGATCCAAATCTAAGTTACTCATCACAACAGACGCACTCTCAATCTCAAGATTCTCAACAGGCTGAGTACGGGCACCAATATGGCTATTCGATGGGCACTGGTGGATATTCTTACTCGGGGTTAGAGTCGTTGCCTAGTCAGGATCAGTTATCCTCTGGTTTTGTTGATTTAGTATTTCCTTCTGGCACTGGATATTATGGATATGCAGCACCTTCACCTATTAGACAACCTCAGCCTGATGATGACGATAACGATGATGTGGAGGTCGAGCAACCACAAAAAAACAGATTTTCATTTTGGTGGTGACTTGTGATTGCAAGTATATATTTGTATTAAGGTAAGTATTTGCAACAGGCAACTCACAACAGTATTATTGCAAGAAGCCAAGCACACACTTGAGTCCTTGACACTGCCGAACTTGTATTTAAAATAGCTCCCCTGACAACCAATCAAGTAATCCTTAATCAAGTTGTAGGGGAGTATATCAAACACTACTAATTTTTTTTTATATATAATATTCTTGACTTGAGGATGACAAGTCACAGACAGGAATCACAGTCACAGCCATAGGTATGTTCCAGAAATTCCTCAAAAATAATTGCAAACACCTACACATGTAAGATATTTTCATATTACATTCATTCTAATATATCTATCATTGATAATAGATAGTTAGAAAATTAAATATATGAATTTTGTAGTCAAATTCAGGTTATCTGGTTCATAAATTCTTCAGACAATTCGATACAACTTCTCACCAAAGAGTGGACTGTTACACCACCATAAACATGTTCCAATTTATAAATGAATGCATATTTGGAATGCTTAGAATATTTTGGATTTAATCCATATTTTTTTGGCAAAAAAAAAAAATTTGCACCGTTACGCTGCCGTATCCTCGTTACGCCCCCGTATCCGTATTGGTATCGGAGGGCACCGTTATGCCAACTGATACTGATACGGGATACCTTGCTTGAGAGTAGAGAGTAGAGAGACTGTCATCTGCCACTCGGTCGCACCGTTAGACTTGGTGGTGGGCGGGCTCTGCTGGATTGCCATTTACCAGCTGCTCACTCATAGTCAGTCGCACTCGGCTCGGGTAGGGTAAAACGAAAAGAGGGAAAGGGAGGGGAAGGGTTTAGGGTTTTTACTTTTTACTTTTACTTAAAAAAAACTTATATATATATATATATATTATAAATAATATATATAATTTATTTTGAGCGAGTCGAGTCGAGCCTAACCAAGCTCGAACTCGGCTCGATTTTATTTGAGCTAAGGTTATTGGTTCTCGGCCTAACCCGAACCATATTGCGAGTCCAGTCGGAACGAGCTTAACCGAGTCGATTCGAGCAAGTTTCTCGAGCTAGCTCGACTCGTGTTCGGCTCTATGAAACATTCTTTTCCCCTCCTTTTCTTTGTACCTTTCTATCTAAGATCCATCCTTATTTTCTACTTGGTACTAGAGATAAGATTCCCGCATTGATTGAAGGTTTCTTAGGAGGGGATCTGATGAGGACATCCACTCGTTTAAAGTTTATCGTTGACGGAAGCGAGCCTCACAAGTCTCACTATGGATAGGATGAGATTGAAGATCAAGAGAAGCTTGTTGCATAAATTTTTTTAGTTAGTCTTATGTTAATTTCCTATTACAGAAATTTTTATTTTTAGAAGTTCCTATTTTTGGAAATTTCTATTTTAGAAATTGCTATTTTTAGATATTTCTATTTTTAGAAATTTGTATTTTAGTTAGTTTCTTGATTTTTAGAAAATTCTATTATTAAGAAATTTATATTTTTGTTAGTTTCAAACTTAGGTTGTTTCTAAACTAAGACTTTTGTTAGTTTCCTGTTTAGGTTGTTTCTAATCTAAGTAATTAGGGGTATTTTGGTAATTTTCTTTTATTTGCAAGTTTTATTTAAAGGGAGTTAAGCCCTAAACATTGAGGTTGATTTTTTTGGAGAAAAGAATAAAGCTACAGAGCTCCACAGTCAGGTGTGAGACATTCCTCTTCCTCATTCTATTCCTCCAACTTTCTTTCTCTGGTTAATCATTCTAATCTTTTTCTTATTTATTCTTTCTTCCATTTAGTTTATTTGCAAAAATCTGGAATTCTATTTGTGAATTTCCTACTTCTTGGATCTATTCAAACGTCCTCAACTGATAATTCTATTTGATCTAACAATTTGTTAAATGATTAGATCATCACGTTGAATTGACCCTTGTGAGACATGAAAGTCCCATCTTATGTAGGATCCACTTTTCATATTTAAATCTTTAGTACTACATGATTGTAATGGATGGCCATGATCATTGATGAGTTTTCTTTCAGATAAATTTTATTTATGATGAATAACTACACTGAAAATTGATTGTTTATTTTGTGTTATCTTAAATTCTAATTCTGCACATCTAAGGTAGATCATGTTGTCCTACGTTATATTTTTGGTATCAGAGCTTTGGATCTTCCATAGGGTCATTTAGTTTGATTTTCCATCATTTCATCATCTCATAGATCTAGCATACATGATTTGTGTCCATTTTTAGGGTTTTTCCAGATTTAGAAAGTTTCCTAATTTAGAGACTTTTCTTTTTCAGAAAGTTTCCATATTTGGAAAATTTTCAAATTTAGGATTTTAATTCCAGATTTAGTAGTCTCCTGGTTTGGCAAATTCCAATTTCCAAATTTACTATGTTTTAGAAAGTTTCCATATTTGGAAAGTTTCCAAATTTAGAAATTTTTTGAATTTAGAAATTCCTAATTTTGGAAAGTCTAGATTTAGTAAGTGTCAAGTTTAGAAAAGTCCATTCTTATTGTAGTGGCTAAGTCTAGCATTGTAGCAGAGTACAGGGTTGTGGCTCATGGTGTTGTAGGGTTATTGTGGCTGAAAATTATATTATGTGATTTTTGAATCAAGGTGAATGCTCCTATGAAGCTATTTTGGGGTAACAAGGTAGCCATTAACATGACACAAAATCCAATTCAACACGACTGTACCCAACATATTGAAGTTGATAGATACTTCATTCGTGAGCAGGTTCTCTCTCAAGATCTTTGTTTACTATTTGTAATAATTGAGATTCAGCTTGTCGATGTTTTTCACTAAGGGAGATTAAGTCAAATTTGGAACCTGTTCTTAGCAAGCTGGGCATGTACCTAGCTTGAGGGGGAGTCTTGAGATATGTGTTAGAAATGGCGTTTATGTAATATGGGATAGGATAAGGGCCTATTGGTAATTTTCTAAAGTTCTTTTTTATATATATTGAGAAATATGCAAGAACGCACCTACGTTTTTCTCTCTTGAAATAGTGTCTTTTCCTCTCCTTTCTTCTTCTATTTCTCTTCTTCTACCTTTCTTTCTGCCTTTCCATCTGAGATTCATCCCTATTTTCTACTTCATTCATTTACGTGCCCATAAGGTCCATACCTTTTTATTATTATTATTATTATTATTATTTTTTATTTTTAATTTTTAAATTATTTTTTTTTACACACGCACACACACCCCACACACTCACGCTAGTGGAATTTCACCACCTATGGGTACTCAAACCCTTGACTGGGAGTTGAAACTCCTGAGAGTCTACCACCCGAGCAAGAGTAAGGACCCATGCCCTGATTAGGAGTGGGACACATGCATGTTGAATGCGATTGTTAGTTATATTATTGTTTATCTTATTCTTCTCATGTTTGTGCACCCACCAAATGAGTGGAACAATTTGATATTTGGGTTAGGGCATGTTCATGGTGGGCCCTACATAATGAATGGACCTATAGTGCATCAAGAATGCAAATGATGGTCCTCACATATGCCAATCATACTCATGGTATGCTAGGGATTCTAATAAGGGAGTATTTTGCTGGTGCACTAAGTGAGTGCACATGTGCCAACATGCAATGTCCAAGCCTCTCACTAGGTGGCCCCTAGCTGGTAGGTTTCCTGGGCCAAAAAATGGTTGGTCTGCACATCTACTGAGCAAGATATGCAAAAAAGAAACTGACAATTAAAAGAAATCAGCTAACAATCTACATTCAATGTTCTGTGGTCTAGAAGAATAGCATACAGGAATAATTTTAACTTTCAATATTGTAAATGGGCCCACGTGATTGCTCATGGATCTCCATTTTGGCACGTGTTGTCCTTCACTAACAAGGTACTTCATGGTGCACTTGCATTTCTTAAAGAGGAAAGGGGCAATGGTTCTTAGGTCTGTTGCCATTTGAAATGGGCAAATTGAAGAAAGAAAACATAAAAATTAAGGGTCTGTTTAAATTTCATTACAATTTTGTATAATTGGAAAATAACGAAATTTTGATTTAACAAAAAAATTGTCCAGTTTTTTTTACGTTTTATTGAATGTTTGGCCATCTTATCTTAAATCACAAATTTATTAAATTGCTAGCATTGTGAATGTTTGGGATGCTTTATAACAATTAAAAGTTAGCAATTCTTTAGAGGCAAAGAGAATCAAATGTGGGGCTGTCATGATGACAAATTAAATAAATTCTTTGTATCTACTATCTTCCATCATGTGGCCTGCGGGGCCAACCTTTGATTGCTTGTTCCTCTTGAAAGTCAGTTAGATTGGACGATCCTACGACGTCGTTCAATACCTAGGATGAGGGATGGTCCATATTGGTTATGGAGAGGGTTCGATCATTAATTTGGACCATCTGTTGTGCATGGCGCACCTTTGATTGAATGTCCCTCCCAAAAGATTGCTCGGATTGGACCATCATCATCATCATCTAGGCCTTATCCCAACTAATTGGGTTGGGTGCATGAATCCTTTTCCTTAGGATACATGTTGGAGGTTATCGCATAAGGTTGACGCCAGTTGCCAACTTGACGCAATCCTCCTCCTTTATTTGGGCTGGGGACTAGACCAACAATGAGATCATAAAACTCCCACAAGCACAATTTAATAGACTAGTACATGGGTTGATTACAATGAAGCAGTATCTAATAGTCTATTACATTGGTTGCTTACAATCATCAAGTCGATTAACTGATAATGAGTTATTGCTTGGATTGCATGGCCCTAACTATTCAATTAGTGGGTTAATGGATGGCTCATATTGATTATAATAGAGGTCCAATCATTGATTGGACCATCCATCGCGTGAGGCTCCGCCCACCATTGATTGCTTGACCCTCTTAAAAGTCACTTTGATCAAATGATCGTAGCCATTTAACCAATGGCTATGAAAATGGATAGCCATATTGATTGTAAGAGAGTGTTCATTCATTGATTTGGGCCATCCCTTATGTGGGGCCCACCTTTGATTGCTTTTCCTCTTAAAATTTGGTTTGATTAGATGATCCCAGCCATCTGTTCAATGGGTAGGACAAAGGAAGTTTCATATTGATTATAATGTAGAAGGTCCAATCACTGATTTGGACCATCCTTCTTGTGGGGCCCACTTTTAATTGACCATCCCTCCTAAAAGATCACTTTGATTGGGTGAGCCTATGGCTAGTAAAATGGAAAGATAATATTGATTACCATAGAGGTCCAATCATTCACATGGACCATCCATTTTGTGTGGCCAGTGGCCACCCTTGATTGCCCATCTCTCTTTAAAGTCACTTTGATAAGATCATCGTAACCGCTTGATCGATATCTAGGAAGATGGACAGTCCAGTTGACTATAATAGGGAAGGTGCGATCATTGATTTGGACAGTCCATCGTATGAGCCACCTTAGATTACCAGTCCTTGTCACTTTTCTCTAACAAAGGGGGCTTAAACGAATTTCCAAAGAAGAGGGTATGATGGAATAAAAATGGAAGGGATGTTTGTTTGTGAAAGTCTTACTGCCGGGGTCTTAAGTCATTTTTGATTTACTTAATCTTGGCAAAAGCACATTTGGATGTGATTCACATGAGATTTTTGTTTGTTGAAATTTTTGGCAGATACAAATGCCTGCTTTCCCTTGGGAGTTCTACATGTATCGACAACTTGATAAGCGCATTCCAGATGAGGAAGTATGCATTCACGAGAAATTGTTATTATATAATGGGTTCAAAATTGATATTTAAATGTTGCCTATTTGACTTCTCATTTTGCCAGAGATCAAGCTTTGGGCTTGCTTATAAAGCACATATCTATTCAGATTGTAGCATCCTAGTTTGTGAGTATTTAGATCATGGAACACTTCAGGCAGGTGCATCATATCTTCGTGTATTGATTGCATAATTTACATCTAGTTGTCAAATTTAATCTTCACACAAGTACCTTATACAGGATGCTATAAATTCCTACTTGGTGATTGGCCAAACCATGGAAGAAGTGCTATGCATATATTATTCTATAGAGATGTTGCGCATTCTAGAAACATTGCATAATGTTGGAATCATTCATGGTGATTTCAAGCCCGACAATTTGCTTGTTCGCAATTCTAGGTAATCTCTATTTTGTTAATGTTGCTAGTCATCTTTTACATTTTTTATTTTTATTTTAAAGAGGATTCATTCAGAACAACTTATGAAAATCATGCTTTATACTGCTTGCCTACCTACCTGTACTAAAATTACTGGAATACTTCTAAGAATTCCATTTTTTCTCTCTTGTTGCTGCTTCTAGTTCTAGTATGAAGGTATTCACAGACCCTTTTGGTGGTCTTTTATTTGCAACACATCTATTTGCAACCCTTGTACTGACATCTTCCCCCTCCACTACCTCTTCTCCATCTTTGAAATTTGATATTATCATCGATTTTCTTTTTTCTATATTCACTATACAAGGTCATTTTGTATGCAACAAAGCAGTTTTGAATTAAACTTGATTATCTTGATCAGTTTTGTTTCAAGATGGAAAAAGCCATGAACTCTATTCGGGAAAGGGCAGCGCCCCTCGGGTATAAACACGAGCTTTTATATGTTTTATGTTTATTGTCTTGTGAGTAGTGTAGTTAAAGGCACCAGGTGCATCCTAAGCAAACCTGCTCTGTAGCGCGCCTGAAATGCCTAGGTATGCCTAGGTGCACGCCTAGAGATTCTAGGCACAATTTTTAATTTTATATGAATAAATACTATTTAACTATTTATAGATAGAAGTTGATTTTTTTCAAAGTCCTAATTTTATATGAATAAATACTATTTAACTATTTAAAGAATTTGTGGGAAATATCATTTCCTACTTCCTATCTTTGTCGGAAAAGAAACTAATTTAATTTTCCATTGCCACACCTAAGAAAGTTTCTCAAGGGTTAAGCCCAAATGTGTTGCCATCCATCTTCAATCGCTTCACTTGTGCCACATCTGCCAATGTGCCGACTGAGGCATCATCCATCTTCAAATACACCCTACGCGTGCCACCTTGCCATTGTGCCACATGTGCTAATGTGCCACATTTGGCACCATCCATCTTCTCATTTGCCCAACATGTGCCATCGACCATTTCCCATCTTCAATTGCTCTAGGTGTGCCACATGCTAATGGTGCCAATTTGCAGACGTGTTGTGGTGTAGCTAGCGAATGAGACTCATCAACCACACGCAGTTGTATCAAACCCTCGGACTAAGTCATGCCCAAATACACCCAATTCAAGAATAGAGATTCTTCCACTTGAAAAGAAAGGGAAAAAATGATGCAATTACCAGCATATCATATGCCCCCACATGTGAAAACATGCAATTGCACAAACTTTAGCCCAAGGCTTGTAGAGAAGATAAAAATGTCCCAAAAGCTGTTGCAAATTTTGTGCTTATTGAGTTTTTATATGAAGAGAAACAAAAGAAAAGCCTTAACATTAATTTGTGCCTTTCATCAAGAATAAACTATGGGCTGGATGTTATAATCTCAGTCGTACAATCTTATTATTATTATAAAGAAAAGACTAAAATAACTCTACTTAAGTGAGATATAATCACATAAGCACAAAAAAAAAAAAAAAGAAGAATTGAAATCATTCGAAAATAAACCAAAATTTGCAACTTAAGGGAAATGCCACCCAAAGACTCTTTTGTGGACTAAAAAATGTACCACGAGTGCTACAATGCGTGGTCCATTGATGGGTTTATGGATTTGGCCCATTATGGAAGATATTTGGGCCCCTTTTGACGCTTTAATCCATCCCAAAACTCCTTGGCAAGTACATCAACCCTATCCATAACATTGGATAATCCATGTCCTCATCATCCTTCTCCGGTTAGGAAGGACTTGACCTCAAGTCTGATCTATTGACTGTTGCCTTGTATGGATTGAACACATTAGAAGTGTTCATTCCAGGTGGTAGCTCAATGCGATAATTGTTGTCATTAATCTGCTTCAAGATCTTGCACGGGCCAACCTTTTTTTGCTTCAACTTGTTGTAAGTGCTTGCTCCAAATCTTTCATTCCACATGTAGACCCACACTAGATCTCCCTCGTTGAAAATCACCTAACGTCGTCTATCTGCCGTAAACCTTGCATGGGATAGAAGACTAACGTCCCTCGTGGTTGCGGGTTTTGTTTGTGTTTGGATTCTCTTTCATGGGTTTCAATACTATTTTCTAATTATCTTTAAAGGTGTATGTATTTTTTCCAACCATTGTGAATGGTTCACCGGTCGAACTGCCATGGTCGACCCAATAATATGTGGTACATGCCCATCCTTTGAACTACGTTGCACCACATATTGTCATGAATCTCATGATAGGTTTTACCAACCGTGAATGAAACTAAGCGACGACAAGAAACCTTTACCTTGCTACCTCGCTTAAACCAAACAAGTTTATAAGGAACTGGATTCTTCTTGGTCTTTAATTGGAGTTTCTCTACTACCTCTTTCGAGATGTCATTTTCACGGTTGTCCTCATATACCTCTAGAATTTTGTATTTGTCCTCTAAAATCTTCCCTTTAGTTTGATTGTTATACAACATCATCATAATGGTGATGATAATGCTGCATATCAATCACACTGCGGGGAGATTTTTATAGGACAATCATCAGACCAACCATGTTTTATGGACAGAATGTTGGGTAGTCAAGGAACAACACATTTTTTTTTTTTTTTTCCTTTATAAAGAAAAGGAATAATACATTTATAGGATGAGTGCGATTGAATTGAGAATGTTGAGATGGATGAGTGGAAAAACTGGGAAGGATAGAATTAGAAATTAATGCATTTGAGGGAACTTATATGTAGTACTAATAGTTACTAAGATGAGGGAAAGTAGACTGGTTTGGCCATTGTACCAGAGACAAGGTATTTAAAAACGGTTATGTAACAACCATTATGTAATGGTAATGGTGGGAGCTATTACACATTACAGGGCCGTATTGGTTGTTACAGAAAAAAATGGCCCGTAACGGCCATTATGGGATTGATACCCCCCTTTTTTTTTTAATAAATAAAATAAAAACAGGTCGTAATGGCCATTATGCGGGTCGTAATACCGGCGGTAGCTGTTTTGGCCACCATTACCATTATTGGATACCTTGATCAGAGACTTAGATTTGGACTAGTTAGCAGTGAGTTAATTCAAGTTGAAGGCTTATAAATGGGAGAGGAGGTCCAAAAAGACAATGGTGGACATAGTGAGAAAAGATTTGATGGCTTATGATTTCACTGAGGATATGGTCCTTAATAGTGTGGAATGGTGGACCATAGATTTGTGTAGCTGACCCTAATTAGTTGGGATATGGCTTAGATGATGATGATGATGTGAGGTGCAATATAAATCAATTTTTTAGTGAGTGCTGGTTTTTTTTTTTTTTTTTTCAAAATATATGATATCGTATTGATAGGCGCAAAATTTTTACATTAGAGCTTCGGGCGGACCAATCAACCCAAAAAGGAGGCGAGGTCCGCCTATCGTAAGGAAGACAAAAGGAGAATAAACAAAAGCTAGAGTTCTCTCAAATTTCACAATCCCATCCTGTCTAGGAATAAGAGACCTTTGGTGATCTGGGGTAGGTCCATCGTAGATAGAAAGAGTGTCCGGGACTGGGCAACACTTCCTCTTCTAGCCAGATCATCAACAACTGCATTTGCTTCTCTAGGGATGTGGGAGATTGAGATTTCCAAGTCAGTTGAGATTCTCTTGACTCTGGCCCACTAGTAGCTCATGACCCATGAGGGAGACGAGTTCCTCTTAAGGATATCCACAATCGCTTTAGAATCACTTTCCACCTCAACTTTGGGGTAGCCCAAATTCACACAGTAGGAGAGGCCCTCCCAGATCGACCTGATTTCTGCTCTTGAGTTAGAGCCAAAGCTGAAACCAGTGTTCATAATATCGATACTATCAACCGATATATCGGCCGATATTATCGTTATCGCTTGCTAGCGATATGAAACTCAACAAAACTCAACTCAGAAATGAAAAAAAAAAAAAAGGAAATTCTCGATATCGCACTATATATCCCAAGATATCGCAAAATATTATGCAATATCACCAATATTGATGATATATCACAAGATATTGTGAAATATCATGTGATGTCGACGATAAAGCCGATAAAGTAGCCATCATTTTCGGCAATATGAGGCAAAATCCTCGCTGCTACCCCACAAATTCGAAAAAAAAATAAAAAATCTCTCTTACCTCAAAGATCTATTAGGTAATCGTCTTCGACTGAATTTGGTAGGCCAAACGTCGAGTGTGTTGGATCGGGCAAAAAAAAAACTTAAAACCCTTATTCTTTTTTTTTTTTTTTTTCTTCTGGAGAGAAATTCTTTGGAAAAAATTAGATTTCTGTCGAGGTTATGGGGATTTTCGGAGGGATTTGGAAAAGGGATGGAATTTGGGCGAGATTTTTGGGCTTTCAAAAGGATTCGAAATCGCGATACCTTACGAAGCCTGCAGAGAAGAAAACTGGGCGATGGTATTGTCGACTCTCTCCTTTAACTAAGGAGTAGATTCGGTGTGACTCCGATGTATTTGATACGGTACAACCCTTACAATGGGGCCCACCTTGATGTATATATTTTATATCCATTTCGTCCATACGTTTTTAGGTATCAATTTAGGTCACGAGACAAATAATGAGGTAGATCTAAAGGTCAAGTGGACCCATCACAGAAAGCAGTGTGGATTGAATGCTTACCATTAAAAACTTCTCGAGGGCCACAGAAGTTTTCGATCACGTTGATATTTGTTTTTTCCCTTAGTCCATCTCTTCGTAGACTTATGAACAGATTAGATCACAAATAAACATTATGATGGGCCCTAGGAAGATTTCAAGTTTCAATGGTGGGCGGACTGTCCTGGTTGTTTTCTGTGTTGGGGTCCACTTTGAGCTTTGGATCGGCCTCTTTCTTTGGCTAATGCACTAAAATGATTTATCCAAATGGATGGATAGTGTGGATACAACACATACATCATGGTGGGGCCCACGGTGAAGGTCACACTCACATCGCTCGTCCGTGTGCAGCGGACTGAGAGTGGATTAGTTGTTACCCCAAGAATAGCTAAGTGGGTGTTACTCTAACCGTGTGGGGCCCATCTTGATGTGTGTGTGTGTGTGTGTGTGTGTGTGTGTGTGTGTGTGTATATTTATATATATATATATATATATATATATATATATATATATATATATATATATATATATATATATATATATATATATATATATATATATCCATGCCATCCATATGTTTTGTCATCCCATTTAGGACATGATACCAAACCCCAAGAAGATCTAAATCTCAAATGGACCATACCACTTGAAGCAGTGATGAATGAGATGAATGACCATTATTAAGGAGTGGGGGCCACAATTTTGGATCAAGCTGATCTTTATATTTTCCCTTCATCCAAATCTTCTTGGCATTATCAACAGGTTCAATTGCAAATAAACCTTACGATGGGCTCTTTGGAATTTTTAATGGTGGGGCACTCAATTATCATGGTTTTTAGTGGTATGGTCCACCTAAGATTTGGATCTGCATAATTTTTGAAACCCCATCCTCAAATGATCTATAGAAACAGATGGACGACGTGGATGTACAAAATATCACCCATGTGGGCCACACGTTAGGGGTAACACCCACTAAGCTATTCCTCCCCGGCGGATTGGGGGACTACCCCAACTCGGGCGGATGCGGACTCGGAGTTCCCGCGCTGGGAAGCTATGTGGGGCCCATTGTGAATTTTGTGATGAATCCATGCCATCCTTCCGTTTTGCATGATCATTTTAGGACATGTGGCCAAAAATGAGATAGATCTAAGAGTCAAGTGGGTCATAAGAGAGGTAAAATTGGGGAAAGAAATTCCTATCGTTGAAACCTTTCTGGGCTCCAGCTTGATGTGTATATGACATCCAAACTGTTTATAAGGTCATTCCCGCTGGGATGAATTGAAAACACTAAAATCTTAGCCCGATACAAAACTTTGTGGCCATACGAATGTCTACGGTAGTTGCTCAATCCCATTGTTTCCTCTCATGTGGCCCACCTGGCTCTTAAATCAAGCTCAATTTTGGTTGCATGTCCTAAAATGATCAAGCCAAACGTATGGACGGGGAGGATTCATAAAAAAACATCACGGTGGGCCCCATCTAGGTTCTTAGCACATAAACTTCCTGGGAAAGGTTTTCAGTAGTAAATCTGCGTCCACTTTGTGGGCGCTGTTTTGGTGGATCCCTAATTGTGGACTCATTGTAATGTATGTGCCTTAAATCCACACCGTCCATCCATTTTGAAAGCTCATTTTCAGGCATTATCCCAAAAATGAAGTAGGTCTAAGTCTTAGGTGGACCATAACATAGTTAACCGTAGTAATTGAATCCCAACCATTAAAACTTCTTGGGGTCCACTGGGATTTTTATTTGCCGTCCAACTTGTTGGTAAGGTCATAAAGACCTTGATGAAGAGACCACACAAATATCAGCTTGATCCAAAGCTTTTGTGGCCCATGAAAAGTTTATAATGATCGATTACCACTATTTCCTGTATTATGGTCCACCTGAACAAATTATTTAAAAATATTTTTTTTAATTTCTACAATATCCTTTGCTTTTGAATGCATTGGTTGTGTTTTCATAAATGTCCCGATACATTTATAAATGTTATGCATCATATTTGAATATAATTGCCTTTTTTTTTTTTTTTTTTTTTTTTTTTTTTTTTTGTTTTTCAATCAGAAAGAGCATAGTTTAGGACCTTATACAAAGGAAACCTATTATGTGCACTTCTTTCTTGAGATTTTATGATTTAAAAGTGTTTATTAAGGTCTTTTTTAATAATCCCTGAAGTTTCATTGAAAAATTCAACCATTTTTTTCCAATGTTTCCCCATGTTTCCCAAAAAGTGCGATAAATTACGCGATACAAACGATATATCCCATGTGATAACCGATACGTATCTGTATCCCAAGGTTGTTATACATCGCGCGATACCGATATTTCGAACACTGGCTGAAACCGGACGAGAAAGCAAAGAGAAACTTTCCATCACTATTTCTGCCAATGCCACCCCCCTAGAAAGGCCCGGGTTCCCCAATGAGGAGCCATCAACGTTTATCTTAACCCATCCCCCACTTGATCAGTTGGAATTGTTTTTTAACGCCTGGAATGTCCCTGATTCATAACTCAGATAGGGCTAGAGCTGAAGATCGTTTAACTTTTTTGGGAGAGGGAGGGTTGGGGCGATGCGGCCGATCCAGAGTTGGATTCTAGCTATGGCTTTTGCTGGGCAGGTTGGGATATTATCGAATTTCACTGCATTTCTGGACATCCAGATCTCCCAAAAAATCAGGGAGGGGATGAGGCTGTGAAGTTGGTTAGTTGATGCAGCCGCTGCCCACCATTTTGATGCTCTGGTGACTGTTGAATCTTGATTAGAAGAGTAGACCTTGAAGATCGGATGAAAAAAGTTCCATAATGGGCCCCTTTTGATTGTGACTTGTCATCAACCGGAATGGCTTTGTGAATGAGCCTCCATGAAAGAAGAGAGATTTTTGGGGGCAGCTTCGAGTGCCACACCCAAATGGCCCACAATTTTCGCACTCCCGGGGTTCTAGCAGATTTCCAAGCTTGACTAACCCGAAGTTCACCTGAGGGAGAAGCGACCCACACTGCCTGTCTTCCACATTCGAGGTACCGAATCCCTCATCCACCATGTGATCGAGAACCAGGGACGGGAGAAGGAGCTTGGCTGCTTCCACATCCCTCCATCCATCAGGGCCAATGAAGGTGTTGACTTCGGAGTGCAGCGACTGAGGGGGGGCGGACTGAAGCTTCCAGTCCTCCAGGGGCCCAAAACCGGTCCAATCATCTAGCCAGAATTTGCACCGTCCAATCCCCAACAACCAGCGGGAGCCGGACAAAATAAATGCAAAGGTTTTCCGAATGTTTTTCCAAAGAGGCGAGGCTCAAGGGACAAGCCTCTCACTATCTTCCATGTGGAGATCGGCTGAGTATTTCTCTTTCATAAATGTAGCCCAGCAACTGTCTTTTCCCCTGCATAAAATAACCCAGGCCATTTTCATCCTGAATGCCTGCATGATGGAGGACAAGTTTTTCACTCCTAGCCCTCCTTCCTCCAATGGGGATGCGATGAGTTTCCAATTAACCCAATGACAGTGCTTTCGGTCTTCTTCCCAACCCCAAAAAAAATCAGCACATGCTCTCTCTAATTCACCTAGGAGAGTGTGGGGGATGTCTGTTGCTGCCATGAAATGGACAGGAATGCTGCTTAGGGCATGTTTGATCAGCATGGTGCGACCCGCTTGAGATAGAATTTTCCCTTTCCAACCCGCCAAACGATTCCGAAACTTCTCTAGTAACGTTTGGAAGTGAGTTCTCCTCGCCCTTCCCTTAAAGATAGGGACACCTAAATATGTGAAGGGGGCTTCGCTGCGATTGTATCCGAGAATTCTCTGAGTGATCCTGGCTTGAGTTTCAGATTGGGAGGCGGATAGAATAAAGAAGCTTTTGGAGGGATTAATCTTCTGACCAGAGGCCTCTTGGTATTGATTGAGAAAAGCTTTAATCCGATTCAACGACTGGCTGCCACCGTTAGCGAGAAGAAGAGTATCGTAAGCAAAGAGTAGGTGGGAGATAGATGGGCAATTTGAGCGGGTCTTAAAGGGCTGAACTGAGCTGCTATCAATCAAATGTTTGAAGCCTCTACCAAGGACCTCGGCTGCCAGAATGAAGAGGCTCGGCGAGATAGGATTTCCTTGACGAAGTCCTCCAGGGAGGGAAAGAAGCCGCATTATTCCCCGTTAATGAGAATGGAAAACTAGGAGTTGTTCCAGCAATTTTCCACCATATTGATCCAGGGATCCAGAAAACCAAAGCGACTGAGAACAACCTTTAGAAATCCCCAATCCAATCTGTCATAGGCCTTCTCCATGTCTAATTTGATTAAGATGTTTCCACCTCTAACCTTTCTGTCAATGTCCTTGAATATTTCTTGGGCTAGTGAGCAACTTTCCGCTATACTTCTCCCCTGTTCAGTTCCTATGATTCTTGGCAGGATTAAGCTCAGCCTGTTTGCTATAACCTTGGAGAATATCTTGTATATACAGTTACACAAGCTTATTGGTCGGAAGTCAGAAAACTTAACTGGCTCTTGGGATTTCAGGATAAGACATAATAGAGTAGCCATGAACGCTCTGGGGAGGGATCCCCCTTTGAAGAGGAAGCAGACTGCGCAAAGGATGTCTTGGCCGATGATATCCCAACACCCTTGGAAAAAAGCCGCTGTGAATCCATCGGGGCCGGGAGTGGCATCAGGGGGGGTGCCCCTAACTGCCTGGAGAACCTCTTCCATCGATGGTTCACACATCAAGGCAGCGTTGTCCTCATGAGAAACCACTGATGGGATTATGTGCAGCAGTTCATCAGGGGCAGCTGAAGTAGTTCCTTCTAAAAGGGCAGAGAAATAGGCAATAGCTGCCGCTTTAACGGTGTCGTGGTCGGTTACCAAAGTCCCGTCGTCTAGTTTAATCTCCCTTATACTTGATCTCCTGGCCCGATCAGTTGCAGTGTTGTGGAAGAATTTAGAGTTTCTGTCACCCTCATTTAGCCAATGATTTCTAGCCTTCTGTTTTCAAAATATCTCCTTGTACAATTCACATTTGGCAAGGTACAAATTGGCCTGATTAAGCTCCTGTCGGCTATTCAGGTTGCTTGATTCCTGCACCGCCAACTCAGCTTTGGCCAGATCTTCCTCTGCTTTACGAAGGTTGTGGAAGACATTGCCAAAAACATCTCTGTTCCAGGAAGTAAGATATCTTTTGACATGCTTGAGTTTCTTTGGATAATCTGCATCGGGTCACCTTCCGTATCGAGATTCCAAGCGTCCCTTACCTGATGTTGGAATGTATCATGGAGCATCCACATCCTTTGGAATCAGAATGGTTTGGGAAAAGACCTCAGTGGGGGAGGAAAAGACAGGAGAAGGGGCGAGTGATCGGAGTTGATCCTGGGCAAATGTTGGACCTGGAGCGAAGGAAAATCTCTAAGGCAATGGCTGTTACAGCATACTCTGTCTAACCTGGCCCAAACCCGGGCTTGCCCACTCCGGTTATTGGAGCAGGTGAATTTATTTCCTGTGAAACCAGCGTCAAAGATCCCTGGCCTGTTGAGACCTTCAGAGAATTCAGCGGAGCTACGAGGATTGAAAGATCCAGCTCCTCCTCTCTGAGGCTAAAAGAACTGCATTGAAATCACCTGCCACTATCCATGGCGAGGAAAGGCCTGTCGCCAATACATGAAGTTGGTCCCAAAGAGCCCTGTGTAGCGACTGAGAACACTTTGCATAGATAATAGAAATAGTGGCTGAAATAGAGTTGCCCTGAACTCCCACAGCTACTGATAACATTTGATCTGAGACAGCAGTCACATTAAAGGTTAGAAAGGATGCGATGAAGGTCCAGATTTTACCTCCATGAGCCGCATTTGAGACCGAAGAATGGAAGCCAAGTTTGAGCCCAATCTTAATTATTTTTTCATCTCTGAGCATCGGTTCGAGGATAGCAATGATAGATGGTTTGTGACGCTTGGACAGTCTTTTTAGGGACCTGATGGTAGGTGAGTTACCCACCCCTCGGGCATTCCAGATTAGCACATTATCCATAGCTACTTTGCTTGGCCAACAGACCCCGTCATTTGAGTTTTCTTAGTCTCTCATTCCAGATAAGATCAGATTTTCTGCTGTTGGAGGTCACAGGAAGCAGCACACGGATTTGAGTTGATCTAGCCGAAGTATTCTTGATCCCTCTGCTGTATGTTCTGGGTTTGGGGTTATCCACCTTGGGTGTTTGCTCTACCATACTGGTGCCATTCCCGATATGGGAGGTGGTAGTGGAACGCACAGTGTGGGCTGCGCTGTAAAGGGATACTGGGACCATATTCCTGCGTTCCGTCTCAGCCTCGATGTTAGCATGCAGTGGAGGATTTACAACTGCTCTTGTTGGTTCTACATCTTGATCCTGCTGAAAATGGGTTAGGGAATCGGTTAAATGGGCAGAAAGATTAGGCTGATCCTCACAGTCACATGGCAGAGGAGGCTGAGCACGGCCTGGAGGTCCTTTATGAAAAAAAGGCGATAGATCAACTGATAGGATGATTTCAGGATTAGTCTCTCCCCTTGTTTCTGCTCCTTGAGGGAAAGAATTCCAGTCTGCAATCAAGGGGTCTTCCTCAACTTCTTCAAATATAGTTCCTGACTTGAGAGGGCTGTGGCCCTCCGAGAGAGCTCTGCACACATATCTGGAACGTTTTGGAGGTTTAGGTGGAGTGAGGTAGAAAGGATCAAATCTCTGATTCGCCTCTGAAACTTCCTTTTCCCCATTAGCTGAATCTGAAAATTCCAGGTGTTTGTGGGTCAAGGAGGACTGAGATGCAGCCGAGGTAGCAGGTTGAGGTTTAGAAAGCATTGTTTTAATTTGGTCAAGGCATTGAGGAAATGGGGATGGATAGGTATTTTTGAGAGGGATGGACAAAATCAGGTACTTCCTGGCTGGGCAGATGGTGGATGGCTTGACAATGGTATCCAGGGGCAAGTATGGATTAGCATTGGTAAGAAGCATGAAGAGCTCATGATTAGGGGGAGGCCTAGGGATATGGCACAATCATTCAATTGTAACTGCATACTGGTCTAGAGGAATCGGTGTGGTTTGGGCATTTTGACAAATGGTTGGAGGGGCAGGGGCGTAGGTATCTCAGAGGGCATAATACAAACATCATGGCTATGAGAATTTGGCTGCAGATTGGATTCTATGGGTGTGGATGGGTTAAGTGGAGGTAGATTCTTGGGAGAGGGGAGGTTTGGGGGAATTCCGAGGGTGGTAAAACGCACGCTCAACCCATTCCCTAGTGGATAGTTCAGGGGCCTGGAAGTCGGTTCAAGGGGGTCTCATCTGCAAACTCTGGATACAGGGTCTGCTTGAGAATACCCCAAATTGGGTATTCTTTACCTGCTACCACTAAGCTTCTGATCTTCTGGGAGTCTCTTCCAGGCTGAAGAATGACCTCTACTCTTGCCTTTGTTTGGACTAGACCCAAAATGGAGCATCTGTCCACCTCCACCACTTGCCCATAAGTGTTTCCCAGGCCGACGAAAACTGACTCTAGCCATGCTTGGGCTGGGATGCCGTATAACGAGATCTAAATAGTAAATACCTTCCCCTGAAGGAGATGTTTCGTCATTCCAAGCATCTACTTTGGATATCCCCATCTTGGATTGAAGGGCGGAATCGGAGTAGAACAACAGGAGCTCCATTCTTGATTTGAACACAATCAGAAATTTGTCAGCTGATAAGTGGCCGACGTCGATAGCCGATGCTGAATACCTAGAGCCGGAGAGTGACCGCGTGAGGCGGATCAGGGGCACCTGGTTGTTCTCTGCATGGGCTATGAGGGCTAATGCAAGGCTTTTCTGTTTCATTTGAACTTCCCTGGGGTTGGCCATGAAGGAAAGGGTGGTCGGGGATGAATGAGGGGCGGTCATACCTCTTCTACATCCGTTTGGGTTCATAGGGAAAGCTGGAGGAGTTTCTTTAGCAATGTCGAGAAAGGATGTTCCTGCAGGACGATGGACGGGGGGTTTTTGGAGAGGGAGAGATTGGGCGTTTTTAGCTGCGTTCTGGGAAGGGTGTGGGGGAGCTTTTGATGTAGTTGAAAAGGAGGGTTGTATCGGGTGTTGGGTCTTTCTAGGGTTTGCTATGGCGACCTCCAATACCCTGCCATCCACTCTTTTCCCGTTGAGAACACCCATGGCCACATAAGCTTCCTCCGAGTACATGAACCGCACGAATGTGTAGCCCCTATGGCAGAGGGAATCCTTTCCCCTGGGTGTGTAAATGTCGCTGGTCTTTCCATACTTGCCAAAAATTCGGTTGAGATCTTCCTGATTTGTGTCGTAGGAGATATTTCCGATGAAGAGGCTGAATCCTTTCGGCATCATATTTGGAATCCCAAACGGAAACCCTAGGATTTTGGCATCACTTCCCGTCTGTGTGACCTAATCAACAGGTTAGATGGAAAATAAACATTACAGTTGGCCCCATAAAGTTTTTAATGGTGGCCATTCAATCACCACAGTTTTACTGTAGTGTGGTCCACCTGAGATTTGGATCTGCCTCATTTTGGGGCTCATGCCCTAAATGAGTTGGAAAAAATGGATGGAAGGCATGGATCTTTAGTGAGTGCTGGTTGATGTGGGCTCTAGAACATAATTGTTCACTTGGCAGAAGATGCACTGGATGCAACTGAGTCATGTATCAAGTAAGGGTTGACGAAAACTCAACCAAACCAAAACATGACATCAGGGAGATAAGATGTCCAGTTTTTGATGTGCAAAAATCCCATGGCGTAGCAATGCACATCTACATCAGAAAAACCATAAAAAAAAATCCAATAGAACACGAGGTTTCTGATTTTAGAAATCGAAGGTTTGTCCTGAGTCGACATCAGGTTAAACAATAAAAATTCCACCATAATAAAATCCTAGATCCATTACTATGATACAAAAACGAAGATCAAGAAAAAGAAAGCGCAAAAACTTTTATCCACCTGATGGTAGCTCCAGGTACATAAGATGCTGTCTAACTGAGATGTAGAATTGGAGATCCTGATCTTCTTTATAAAGACAAGAGCCATAGGCAACTTTCTATAAATACCCAACGTGGGATTAACCCGCAATATCATAACATAATAATAAGTGATAAAATTCATAAAAATAAAACCTAGGAAAATGGTTTGTATTCTCGATGTTCACTAATAAGCCGCATATCCACCCTTGGCATAAATACATAGTTATTCCTCTTGTAACATTATTACCATTCTTCTTTTTTTATTAGTAGAAGTTGAAAAGCCAAATTGTGGAAACCACAGTTTCTCTACAAGTCCCCATTTGTTGAATGATTATTGTTGGATGATTTAAAATTGAAGCTTACCTAGGCAGTGAAACCTTGGCTCTATCCATCCATTTTTGTTGTCTTGCAAATTTGCTTTATTTGGCTTTGAATGATCATGGAAATCTTTCCAATCTTCTTCTTCTTCTTCTTCTTCTTCTTCTACTTCTTCTTTTTTTTTTTTTTTTTTTTTGAACAGGGATAGCCTTAGTGAGGATGGTTTTCATGGTCGAACTGGAGCTTGGCGTGACCAGGTTATTCTTTTACTCCAATATCGAAATCTGGTTGAAGCTATGTATGCATTTCTGACAACAATAGTAACTTCATCATGCAGGGACTTTGCCTTGTAGACTGGGGAAGGGGGATAGATCTAAACCTTTTCCTTGATGGGACAGAGTTTAAGGGGGACAGTAGGACTTCTGGCTTTCGTTGTGTTGAGATGCAAGAAAACAGGCCATGGACGTTTCAGGTCAGTCTTGACATACTTTATTAATCTCCTTTTTAATGAAACAAACTGCTCATTTCAGAGGCTCGTTGCTTTCATGGTAACCAGGTCGACACTTATGGCCTCTGTGTTATTGTTCATATGATGCTATATGGAACGTACATGTCTGTTGAAAAGAAGGCTTTACAAGACGGGAGTTATCTTTATCAGCCTAAATCATCTTTAAAACGGTACCAATCACTCATTTATGCCAATCCATTCAGTTTTTATGCATAAGATTGTTGTGGAGAAACCAATTGAAGTTGTTCGTTGGTAGTCACCTAGAAAATGGACATGCTTCTTCATTTGCTCATGCCAAATTTCAATATTTTCTTACCATCTAAAACAAGACGGTCGTCAGAAATGCTTGCGAGCCTCTTCATCTGCAGGGGCACCGGGCTTGTTCATATGCAACATATTTTATATGCACATGGCAAATTTCTAAGAGAAATGGAACCATTGATCTGGCAGGCTGCACATGGAACTAGGATTCTATAATCATTATAATCAGGACTCCACTATCCATCATATTAGCCGCCTGCAAATGGCTGTTTGAGTGAAAAAGATTGACGGCTACATGCATTGTGTGAAATTGAACCGGTTGGACAGCTAGTATTGTAAATCCCCCTCATGTTTAGGCTACAACCAAGTTGCCTTCATGATTTCTATCAAATAAATGGTTTCAACCATCCTGGACATTCACCATTTGCAAAGTGGAGATGCTGGAGCTGAGGAAGCCTCATATCTCAGGTTTTGATTATCATTAATGAAGGGTCTCTTTGGCAGGCCCAAAAACAATATTATATGGGGCATATTGGAAAGGTATCGACAATTTTCATTTTAGCCAAAAACTGCAGAAAATATCAGAAAAAAAAAGAAAAAAAAAAAAGCATGTTGTATTTTGGTCTAACCTACTAGAAGCTGAGTTTTTGAGTCTTTGACCTCGATCTTTGGCTTAAAGCATTGGGATTTTTACCAAAAAATTCCTTCGGAATTTAAATTTTACGAAATAATTTGGGATTTTTACCATAAAATTCCTTTGGAATTTGAATTTTACGAAATAATGTTTTAAAGAATAAACAAACAAGGTGGAGTGCCTTTCGAGGGTTGAAATTACAAAATTGTTCTCATTTGTTCTCTTTTAAAATGTGATAAAGTTAAGAATTGTGGGGCCCAAGTTGCATGTGTATAGCGTCCATCCCGTCCAATGGATAAATCCTATAACAAAGATCAAGTAAATGAAATTTTGGCAGATCCATGATGCGGACATCAGTGGGACACCCAATGTTTTAAATATTGACGATATCGGTCGATATATCCCACGATGTATCTTGTATCCCACATGTGCGATGCGAAACACAGGTAGTGCAGATATATCCTACATGTTTGATCCGGTGACCATTTTCAAATTTCGATCCCTTTTCTTGGTTGAAATTATGTTAAATCAGTGTCAATTGGTTACAAATCTATTGGTTCTTCGTGTTTTGCATGAAAAATTATGGAATTGGAGTTTTGGTTTCAATATCCCATTGGTTCTTCATGTTTTTTTTTTTTTTTTCAAAAATTTCCTTCCACCAGCTGTCAGTTGAGACTAATTTCGATGTATTTAGGAGTATTTGATGAAATGATCATCCCATACACTTAAATTTCGAAATTTGCATGTAGGTGGTTTGATTTTGGGGAAAATTGGAGAAAATTCGATGTTTAGGAGCTTGCAATGTTGCACTCCAAACATGAAATCATGCATGTATGAGGGTTAATCTATTGATTTGTCAAGTCCTTGTCAATTTTCGGAAAATAAAAATAATTTTTAATTAAAAATTAATAAAAAGTTAAAATATTAATTTTTTTTCTTCGAAATTTTCCTTCAACAAGCTATCAATTGAGACTAATTTCAAAGTATTTAGGAGTGTTCGATGAAATGATCATCACCTATGTGGCTATGCACTCAATTTAAAAGTGTGTATTAAGGTCTTTTTTTAACAATCCCTAAAGTTTCATTGAAAAATTCAACCATTGTCTCAATGTTTCCCCATTTTTCCCAAAAAAGTGTGATAAATTTCCCGATACAAACGATATATCCCGTGCGATAACCGATACGTATCTGTATCCCAAGGATGCAATATGTAAGACAATATCGATATTTCGAACACTGGGTACACCCTCTAGAGTGTATTAGAGGAGGTGTCGCTGACAGAGTTCCGGAGCGGAGGGGTTGATGTGGATGGATGCCGGGTCCATCAAACCCATTTTCTGATGCGCTACGAGTGCAGGAGCGGCATGATCGCACCCTGACTGCAGTCCCATGGGGCGGATTTCACGCGAGTTTTATGCCTTTTTTTGTTCTTTTTCTTGTATTCAGGGGCTTTAGTGCACTTTTAAATTATTATTATTATTTTTCCATCTTTTTGTTATTTTCCTTATTTTTGGGGCTTTATTGCACTTTTACTTTTTGCATGACTTATATATACACCGTGAGAAATCCTATTTTAATATTTAGAATGAATAAGAATTCGTATGTTTTTTTTCCTTATTTTATCAAAGGGATTAAGGTTTCAGGATTGACCCTTGGGTGTTGAGGATTTCATCCCGGTTTCAGGTTTCATTCTTTGTAGATCTTCGAGGTGTAGGAAAAGGTAAGAATCAGCCGTTTCGTTTTCTTTGATGGCCTCGAATCCGTGCTTTCTTTTATCTCGAACCAATCTCTTCTTCATCCCTTTCGTTCCTATCTGGATATTTCCTTTGGTTTGAACGGAAAAGAGGGATGACTAGTGAGGAGAATCAGATCCAAACTTGCCTGTGGACTGACTTATGCTACATCCGAGATATCCTCACATCCCTAGGTCAATTTTTTTGACTGTTCACGTGATTTTATGCTAAGGGGCATGATCTAGACGAAATGATTTCATCTGTGTTGAGATTTGCTTAACCCCCTTGATTGAACACAGTTAGTTGATTAATTTATTTATTTGAATATCTTCATCTTGATTATACATGCATCTAGGATTAGGCCATCACATGTTCCTGCAGTAGTTTTGGTATTAGAGCCAGGTGTTTAACGTAGGTCAATCTATTGACAATTCGTCTTTGTGATGAAAATTTACTACAGAACTCCTTTACCCAAATCGTAAAAATCACAGGGGACGTATTTTGTTGAGTTTAGTTAGCCATTTTCCTAGGTTTATTGAGTCCCCATATAGATCTAGGTCATATAAGGTAGTTGTATTGCATTGCTATAATTGTTTTTACCCCTTTTCGTACATGGATTTAGGACCATTCAATTGTCATTCCTGGTGTATGCCCATGCACACTGGTCGTGGATTTGGTCTCCATTACACCATGGACTTTGATCAATTTGTCAATGCTATAGAGGGCCTAACTAAGAGAATGGATCAACAATTTCGAACCTTGAGGGATGATATCACACAACAGTTTGCGTATCAGAATGGTAGGTTCACGTGTCTAGAGGAGAGAGTCACGTGCTTAGAGGCTGATAATCTAACTGCCACTGTAGGTGGCGCCCGAGCGACCCCTGACACTGGGGTTGTCAACAAGGTATCCCAAATCGGTTACGTATCGGCCGTAACGGCCGATACGTAACGGTAACGGTGGGACCTGTTACGCGATACGGGGTCGAAACGGCCGTTATGGAATTCTGTGACCGTAACGGCCGTTACGGGCCATAACGGCCGTTACGGACCCGTAATGGCTGTTACGGGCCTTAAAAAATAAAATAAAATAAAATTCATACCTTTTTTCCTTTCTTTTCTTCTTCTTCTTCCTCTTCCTCTTCTTCTTCTCGAGCAGCTGCGGCTGCGGCTGCGGCTGCAGCCTCCTCCTCCTCCTCCTCCTCCTCCTCCTCTCTCTCTCTCTCTCTCTCTCTCTCTCTCTCTTCTCCTCTCTTCTTTCCCTCTTTTTTTCTTCTCTTCTTTCGCTCTGTTTCCCTTTTCGGTTTCCCTCTCCCCCCCCCTTTTTTTTTTAATTTTTTTATTTTAACACTAACTAGTAGCTGCTCTAGGTACGTGTCACGCTAAGACAAGCGTTGACACTCCTCGAGCTCCGAGTTGTACGAATGGTTCAAAGGAGATCAAAGTTACATGGGCTCCACAGTGAAGTATTTATTATATCTACACCGTTCATCTATTTTTAAATATCATTTTAGAGTATTAGCCAAAAAGTGAATCGTATCCAAAGATCGTCTGGACCACACCAAAATAGCAGCGGAGATGATGATTTTCACCGTTAAACAATTCGTAGGCCCACCGTAACGTTTATTTTCCATCCGATCTGTCCAAAAGGTCAAAAAGACCTGAATGAAGAGGAAAAACAAATTTCATATTGATCCAAAAGTTCTATGATCCCAAAAGGGGTTTCAATGGTAGACGTTCAATCCCCCATTGCTTTTTGCAGTGTGGTCCACTTGATAATTAGATTTGTATTATTTTTCGTGTCAAGCCTTAAGACGAGCTCGTCAAATGAATGGACGATTTAGATATAACACATACCTCATGATCAGACCCAAAGGCCTTGCTTACGTCAGATGAAAGGCCTGCGCATGGGTTACGCAGCACATGACACACGTTAATAAAATGTACACGTGCCACATGGGCCCCACCATGATGTATGTATTTTCTCCATGCCGTCCATCCATTTTGCCACATCATTTTAGGTTATGATTCAAAAAATTAGTAAGATCCAAATCTCAGGTGGACCACAGCATAGGATACAGTGGTTATAGAATGCTCAGCTTAAAATTTTCTTAGGGTCCACTATAATGTTTATTTTCCATCTAACCTGTTAATAGGGTCACAATGACGTGGAGAAAACACACATGTCAGCTTGATCTAAAACTTTTGTAGCCCCAATAAATTTTTAATGGTAGTCGTTTAATTATTGTTGTTTCTTATGGTGCGGTCCACCTGAGCTTTGGATCTGCCTCATTTTTGGGCTCATGCCCTAAAATTATTTGGCAAAATGGATGGACGGTGTGGATATAACACTTTCGTCACGAGTGGGGTCCAAAAAAATTTGACACTCGTGTACTACACTTCACAGTTCGAGTCCTACCTAATTCGGGCTCTTAAAAAATTGTACACGAGACATGTATTAACTTAAAATTTACCAATTAAATTGTATACTGTAATTGCTAACTCAAAATGCCAAAATCAAATTGTTTGAATAATTTTAATTGTTAATTTGTGGACACTTATTTTTTAAAATAGGGCCTTCTGATTTTTTTTTTTTTCATGATTCACTATCCAATAAATGTCCACTAATTCACAAGTGGGATAATGCCAATAAATTGCATGAATTTGAGGTTGATTTTGGGCATGGATTGGTCCTCCAAGTCAGCCCCAAATTGGCAATGCAATCTACCTAAATTTAATTTCATTTTTAAAAGAACTACTGGGAGAAATGATATCAAATTGTTAAGTATATAAATTAGATATTTAGACAATTAAATATCTGAATTTTGTAGTCAAATTCAGGTTATCTGGTTCATAAATTCATCAGACAGTCTGATACAACTTCTTACTAAAGAGTGGACCGTTACACCACCATAAACATGTTCCAATTTATAAATGAATGCATATTTGGAATGCTTAGAATATTCCGGATTTAATCCATATTTTTTCATATTTTTTTGTCAAAAAAAAAAAATTGCGCCGTTACGCCCCCATATCTGTATCGGTTTTGGAGGGCACCATTACGCCAACCGATACCGATACGGGACACCTTGGTTGTCAAAGGACCGAGAAATCCTGCGGAGTGGAAACAGTTCCAATCTCTCCTGGATACAGTGGAGGCGGTGCCAACGCAGGATTCCGTCTTGCTACATTACGCATAATATGCCCTCTAATTGTCTGTAGAGGGATCAGGCTTCTAGCCGGAGGGGATCGGGCTTTCGCTCTTCTGGATGACGCAATTGTCCATTCCTCTTCATTGTTTTTGTGCGATCAGTGATGCAGAAACTACACCGGCCATCGTCTGTGGCTTGTTGCCCTTGATCAAAGTTGACTGAACCTTCTTACTTGAAGTCTTATGCGATGTTCGCTTGTCATGGATATAATCGATAACGAACCCATTAGGCGTAAAGTAGAAAACCGTGTTGATTGGGGAGGAAGTCATCGTAGCTGGGAAAGGTCGAAGTTCCTGGAGGAATTGCAATGTATTAGTAATACAGACTGAGTGAAATATACTGTCTTGGAGATAAAGGGGAGGATGTTCCCGTTGAGAGTCGCCATTTTGGCGTCGTTTGATGATAAAAGTTTTTTCGATAATTTTGAAGTTACTATTAAACATAGATATTCCCAACAGAGTTGCCATTTTGTTTCGACAAGAAATGAAAGTATTTCGATTGAGATATCTATATTTAATAATAACAAAAAAAAAATGGAAGAACATTCATCATCACATATTTTATTGATTCTGGATTTCATTTACATCCTCACAGTTCCCTTGATTCCAATACAAAGTATATTCAACGAATACGATGACATAAAAGAAAATAGTTCAAATGACAATTCCGACAACATTCTGGTTTGCGGCACATCTGTCTTAATGACAGAGAAGTTGTGCGGATTCGAAGATCCTTTATTCCTTCTCAATATGCTTGGGATGCGGCTTTAGATGATAATCTTAAAAGAAATGATCAAATCCCATAGGAGATTGCCGTTCTTGTGAAGAACACCCGAAATACATATGAAGCCTATGTGTTGCATGACCGCGCAACAGACCCCTTCCACAGTCTTCTTCTTCTTTTACATTTCTGCATTGAGCTGCAAAATATCTGGAGGAATTTTGGAAGAGATCTCTGATTTCCTCTGGTTTCTCTAGAGCTCCGCACTTGTGAATGTCCCAAATGAAGGAGGGAGGGGTATTTATGGGCCCAATGTTGTCAAATCGCATATGCGATCGTGTGCGATTGCATATGCATGTGCGCATATGCGATCGCACAATCGCATATGCAGTATATATATATATATATCGAATTTTTTTTAAAAAAAATCAGAAAAATAGGGAGAAATTAAGAAAAAAAAGAATAAAATATAAGAAAGTAGCGGGAACTTTCCTAAGTTAATAGATAAATAATTTTATATGCCCTTGGCCCTTGCAATACATTTGATTCAAGTAAAATAAAACCAATTACATAATGAATTAAATATTAAGTCATCATTCATCAACAATTCAACATTCTACAATATAGTTAACAAATATCAACATTCAACATTCAACAGTACAGTTAAGAGTCAACAATCAACATCAACACACTTAGTAAGTAAACAAAATGAAGAAGTTATTTATTTGTTATTCATCTAATCATATACTATATACATTTATCTATTTGCCATTGTGGCATTTGATCACCACCGCCATCGTCATCATCACCATCATCATCCGAGTCATCTCCTTCTTCCACATACACTGCTTTTTTCGTTTCTTCATCATCTATATGTACTAATACTTCATTAACATCCAATGGTGGATCTTCAACTTGATCATTATCATTTCGTTCTTCCATCTCCTCAATCTCTTCAATGGGTTGACGACTACTACTCGCCCCTCGGCTCCTCCCATCCTTCGCCTTCGAGTGGTACCTTCTCCAGGTGTCGATTCGTATGCAACATCTTCAACTTGCGCCCATGTCAGGTCCTTATAGTAAATACTGGGTCCTCCGTCTCTATGAGCCACTCGTTATCTGCATCCAACTCATCTACAAGCAGATAGGGTCAAAGAAACCAGGCTTTTCTTTCCTAGTTTGGAATCATTCTCACAATTTTTTATTGTATTGGATGAAAACTAAGTCGTCGAGCTTTTTTTGCTTGGTATGAATCTGCATGAAAGAAAGCGCATTTGACATTAGCTATTTAGGTAATTAATTTAGCTTACGCCTTAGTCCTTACAATAAAAAATTGAAGTTTACAATTACTGAACTTACCGCTTCGAACGTGCTCCAATTCCCCATTTTTATCTATGATATCTATAATTGGCTTGTAATCACGGTCTTTATAGTTAAAATGGTCCATGATTTTATTTTTCGTCCTCTCCATCATATCATATATGTAACTCATTGCAGGCTTCTCATCCCCGTACACCAATCACAACACAGTGACTAAGGGCTCGGATGCTTTTAGCGCCTTTACCACTTGTGTCCAAAAACTTTGCAAAAGGATTGTTTGTTGAACCTGTTTCCCTTCAGCCTTCTTTGACCAAGGCCCGCTTGTAAAATCGGCTGACACTACAAATCTTCTAAGTTTAGTGTTAAAAAGATTGTAGCGAAACGGGTGACTGCTGGACGTAGCAAGTTACTACCAATGTGTTTTCTCATTCGACTGAGAAGGGCGTGTTTGTATATAAAGACCATGATTCTTCTAGCCTTTGCAATCACATTTATAAATAACCTACCTATATCTTCTAACGTAAGATCAAGACAATGGGCCGCACAGGGGGACCAAAATAAACGACGCCTCTTCTCCATAAGAAGACGTCTGACCATTACATACGAGGCTACATTGTCTGTAATTACTTGTATAACATATTCCTCACCTATTTCCTCAACTATATTATCTAGTAAACTAAACAAGTATTCTCTTGTGTGTGAATGACCCGATGCATCCACGGACTTCAAGAACATTGTCCCAGCTAGACAATTTACCAAAAAGTTAATGAGAGACCGACTAGATCTATCGGTCCATCCATCGGCCGTTAGTGAACACCCATATGTTTTCCACGGTTCCTTATATTTAGTTATGAAGGATCGTGTATATTCAACTTCAGTTTTTAGGCATGTCTTCCTTATTTCATGATATGAAGGAGGTTTAAGCCCAAGTTCAAATTGACCTATAGCCTCAACCATTACTTTGAAGCTTCTCGATTTAACGGCGTTGAAAACAATGCCAGTTTGGTAAAACCACTTAGCAATATATTGAATAGTGGTTTTTTTATCTTTTTGTTTATACTGGTTCTCTAAAGTTGTTTGAGCCGGCTCTTTACCTCGACCTCTTTGGCCGATCACATCCTCGGAGTGTGGTCTACACCATATATCCATGGGCTCATGCCCTCGGGCTCTTTTTGAGACCGTTGGTTGTACTTGTGGTCTAGACCGGCCTATCAAAGTTGGGGGAGTGGGACTAGTTTCATCTACATTAATTACGTTTATATCTTCATATGCATCTTGTTCCAAATATTCTTCCTGACGTAGGGCACTATCGCATTTATTTCTTGACTGCTTTTCCATATACTCCATGATCTCCCTTCTGATTTTTGGAGTAATTTTGTCGTATGCTTTTGCATTTGACCCTGGTAAATGTGCAAGGTGTTGTTTATGCCTTGCAATGCCATCGGAACTCACATAATATGTGAGTCTTATCCGAAACACTACGATAGTGCCCATACTTCTAACCCGGGTCATTCGACTTGGGTTTTAAAGACGAAGATTGGGAAGAAGACATTATGTTGGTGGTGTGTATTGATTGTAAGTTGCTACTTGCTAGTACTAAAAAGTAACTAAAAAGTAAAAAGTAAAGTAAGAGACTAAAGAGTAAAGAGATGGGAGAGAGAGAGAGAGAGAGAGAGAGAGAGAGAGAGAGAGAGAGAGAGAGAGAGAGAGAGAGAGAGAGAGAGAGTTACACTTACACTTACACTAGTAGTAGAAAGGGGGAAGAGGGAAAAGAAAAGGAGAAAGAGAGCGAGAGAGTTACACTTAGTAACTTACACTTGTAGTAAAAGAGAGGGGAGAGAGAGAGATTTACACACAAACACAATTATAATTACAAATTTACAAAAACATAAATTCTTCACTTCTTGTCTTCACTTTTACCTTGACCTTTGAGTCTTGACTCTTGATTCTAGAATACTGTAGACTTGTAAGTTGTGTTCTAACTTGTAACTTGTAAGTAACAAAGTAACAAACTAAAAAAAAAGAGTTAGAACTTAGAACTTGGAAGAAACTCAAACTATAATAAATTAAACTTGCAACTTGTAATGTACTAATGTAAAGTTAAGTCTCTTGACTCTTGTCTTGAGTCTCTTGAATGTAAAGAAACTTTAAAAGAGAGATAAAAATAGAGATAGAAAGAGAGGGTGGTGGGTGTGTGAATATGATTATGAATTTATGATCTTTAGAACTTGAAAAAATTAGAAAGAGAGTTCAATGGATGGAGCTTGGTTGTCTTGTCTCTTGAATCCTTGTAGTTATATCCCTTGATTGAAACTTTAAACTTGAAAGAAATATGAATGGAGTGGAGCTTGGGGCTTGGAATTATGTAAGAGAGAGTGTAAGAGTAGAAAATAAAAATAGAGAGAGTTTGAACTTTGATTGCATGTAGGAGTGTTTAAAATCCCATTTTATAGACAAAAAATTAAGATTTTTTATTTTTTGTTTTTTTTTTTTTAAAAATCCCAACGGTTAGAAAATGGTCAGATTTCTTACCGTTGGCGAATATGTAATCACATACATTGCAAATGCGATTGCATATTCTCGCACATGTGGCATATGCGATCGCATATGTGCAGAAATCGCATATGCGATTGTTGCTTCAATATGAGCATATGCGATCGCACATGACAACACTGTATAGTTCACCACACGTGTGAGCCCTAAATCCGCGCAATGTCCTACTATTGCATGACCATGCATTATGTTTCTTTGAGCGGTGCACGATGGACATTCTGTTCAACTTTGGACATTCAAAGCCAAGCCCCTTTCTGGACATATTGCTTCATTGCGTGACCGTGCAATTCTCCTCTTTAGCACGGCGCACAACTCGCCGCATTTTGTTGCCAATTCATTCGCGCAATCGTTATTCTTTGAGGGATTTCTAATTCTTCTCCCTCTTTTATTTATTTATTTATTTTTTATTTTGTAATGCTCTAACACATCCTGTGGCCTTTTTTTCAGTGAGAAGTTGAACGAGGCTAAATAACACTACTCCACTTATGACAATGAGTTCTATGCAGTTGTGCAATCATTGCGCCATTGGCGGCATTATTCATTACTGCAAAAATTCATCTTGTTCTCTGATCATGAGGCCTTGCAATATTTGAGCTGTCAAAAGAAGTTTAGCCCTAGGCATGCCAAGTGGGCATAATTTCTTCAAGAGTACACATTTGTGCTTAAGCACAAGGTCGGAAAAGAGAATAAGGTTGTTGATGCGCTTAGCCGTTTGTCTTGACGCTATGGTTCATGAGCATTGAAGTTACAGGCTTTGAGCAACTTGAGGGTAAGTATTCAAACTATCCTGATATTGGGATCATTTATGCGTCATTTTCTAGTGACCCGCCCTCGAGGATTGCAGAGTTCGTCCTTACAGATGAATATCTTTTTAGAGGGGACAAGCTCTGTATCCCATGCACACCCCTCCGTGATTTTCTAGTTTGGGAGCTACATGCTGGAGGGATGATATGTCACTTTGGTCGAGATAAAATAGTTGCACTTCTGTCTGATCGTTTTTATTGGCCTAATTTCCAGCGAGATGTGGCTAAGATAGTAGGACAGTGTCGGACATGTCAATTGGCGAAGCAGAGGAAACAAAATACATGTTTATATACTCATTTGCCAGTTCCACATGCCTTGTGGCAAGATGTCAGTATAGACTTCATGCTTAGGCTTCTCAAGACTATTCGTAAGCACAATTCCATACTCGTGGTTATTGATTGATTCTTTAAAATGGCCCATTTCCTACCCTGTTATAAGACCTCAGATGCTTCCCACGTTGCTAAGTTATTCTTTCAGGAGGTTGTGCGACTTCATGGAGTATATAGATCTATCGTGTCTAATAGAGATACTAGGTTCACTAGTTATTTTTGGAAGACTGTATAGCATCTTTTGGGTACGAGGCACCAATTTTCTTCAGCATATCATCCCCGGTAGGATGGTCAAATAGAGGTAGTGCACGGCCTAGGGAATTTGTTGAGATGTCTGGTTGGAGACCACCATAGGACCTGGGACATTGTTCTTCCTTCAGCAGAGTTCGTGTATAATTCTTTAGTGAATAGGTCTACAGGAATGATTTCGTTTGAAATTGTTTTAGGTCTTAGACCCCGAGCCACCATAGATTTGATCCCCATGGCTACCCCACAACGTCCTTCAGTGTTAGGAGAGTCCTTCGCCCAGCGTATACATGCATTATATGGTGAGATCAGGAGGAAGATTAATTCAAGTAATGAATATTATAAACATTCTGCTGACACTCATATGAGATTTAGGGAATTTCAACCTGGAGATGACGTCATGGTTTATATTAGGTCTGATCGGTTTCCACCTGGATCCGTGAAGAAGCTTCATGCCCGTAGCACAAGCCCACATAAAATTGTGAAAAGGTTGGGGTCTAATACTTATGTTGTTGATATTCTTACTACTATGGGCATCAGTTCCACATTTAATGTGGAAAATCTAGTTCCCTATCACGAGCCATCACCTTTATCTACTGGTTCACCTGTTTCTTCCCAGACTCTCCTATATATGGATCTTGGCCACAGCCTGACTTTCCTGTACCCATCTTACATTCTCTTCCACCCGCACCAAGAATAAACGAGATAGATGAAATTTTGGACTTCGAGGCGGTTTCCACTCGATCCAGGGGTATCCAGAAATTCCTAGTCAAATGGAGGAACAGTTCCGTTATAAATAACTCTTGGAGCACAGAGACAGATCTATAGTGCATCACCCCTGATTTGCTTGAGAGATACAGAAGTTCACTTTCACCAGTGGTGAACTCTTCCTACCCGGGGAGAATTGATGTGGACATCAGTGGTGCACCCTTTAGAGTGTACTAGAGGCGGAGGCGTCGCTGATAGAGTACCAGAGCGAAGGAGTTGATGTGGATGGACGCCGGGTCCATCAGACCCATTTTTTGACGTGCTATGAGTGTAGGAGTGGCATGACCACACCCTTACCACAGGCCCATGGGGCGGATTTCACACCCTGTCGTGCGGATGTTTTAGTTTTAGGCATATTATTTTTTATTTTTTTATTTTTATTTTTTGTTCTTTTCTTTGTTTTCAGGGACTTTAATCCACTTAAAAAAAAAAAATCTTCTTTTTGTTATTTTTCTTGTTTTCAAGGGCTTTAGTGCACTTTACTTTTCACATGACTTTATATATACACCGTGAGAAACCCTATTTTAATATATAGAATGAATAAGAATTCGTATGTTTTTTTATCAAAGAGATTAGGGTTTCAGGATTGGCCCTTAGGTGTTGAGGATTCTACTCCAGTTTTAGGTTTCCTTATTTTTAAATTTTCGAGGTGCAGGAAAAGGTAAGAATCAACCGTTTTCTTTTCATCGATGCCCTAGAATTCGTGCTTTATTTCATCTCGAACCTATCTCTTCTTCATCCCTTTTGTTACTCCCTAGATATTCTCTTTGGTTTGAACGAAAAAGAGGGATGACTAGTCAGAATAATCAGATCCAAACTTGAATGTGGACCGACTTATGATAGATCTGAAATATTCTCATATCCCTAGGTCCTTCATTTTTCTTACTGTTTATGTGATTTTATGCTAAGGGGCATGATCCGGACAGAATGATTTCATCTGTGTCGAGATTTGCTTAATCCCCTTGATTAAAAACAGTTAGTTGATTAATTTATTTATTTGAATCTCTTCATCCTGATTATACACGCATTTAGGATTAGGCCATCATATGTCCCTGCACCAATCCAACTAGAAAGTGCCCATACCATAAAAAAAAACATACACTGCCCAAAAACATCCAAATTCACGTACAATCCATTTGATGATTCTATTGACTAGATCTTTTGTTCACGTTACCATGTTGGGGTGCATTTGTTGGACGGGTTGAATGTAATACACATACCATATGGGCCCCACAATTTTCAACTTATCACTTCAAAAAATTTATGGGGTAATTTAGTAATTTTATTCCCTGAGAATCATTACCTAGTAAATTCGGTTTGTGGAGGCATTATTTGGTAAAATCTGAATTTTGGAAGAATTTTGCGGTAAAAATCCCTAAAGCATTTCACAACAAGACATTCTTAGGCTGATCGTCAATTCTTACTGCAATGGGTTTTGTTACATACTCTTATTTATTAACCCAACATCATTGGAGTATGGGCCCATCGGAGCCAACAACCGGGAAGTGTATGTTAAATCACTATTTATCTGTTTAGTGATGACAATTCTAATTGGTTGAAAATTGGCAAAAAATGGTTAAAAACGTGAAAATTAGGAAGATCAACATCCTAATCAAACACAAATCAAGCATGAATTCGTGGATTAGGGCCATTGTTTTTTATTATTATTATTTTTTATTATTTTTTTTATAAGCTTGTTAGTACACCCCGCTATCAGTTCACACTTCACTGTGTTTAAATACAAGGAAAGGAAAGAAGAAGAATAAAACAAAAGAAGGTGATGGTCTATTAATTTTCTTGTTTTCCCGAAAATGGTCCACTGCTTCAGGCTTGAGTTATAAGTTTCATCTCCAAAATAGGCTTGAATATAGTTTAAAGTGAGTTTCTACTCTGCCTCTATCTTTGGAATGAAAATAGGTGGAAAGGGGAAAATATGATAAAATTGAATAAATGGCCCTTCTAAAGGCCTAAGCCTTTTGAGTATGGAGTATAATGCCCATATGTAGAGCTATACACGAACCGAGTTAGCTTGGTTAACTCACTCGACTCGAGTCGACTCGAAAAAGCTCGATTCAACTCGGTTCAAAACTGAGTTCGAGCCGAGTCGAGCTGATTTTTGAAGCTTGAAAAAATTTCGAGCCGAGTTTGAGCCTGGCCGAGCTCGAATTGACTCGGATCGAACTAGTTCAGTGACTCGGTTATTTTGATATTGATGTTGCTCGCCAAGTGTTTTATGAAATGACTCAACAAAGTGTTGTTTCGGGTGGATACATTCTCCGTGGGATCGGCCAGTGGCAAGGAACGTATGGATATGAAACAAATAACTACAAAAAAAACAAATATTACGTGATAAAACTACCCTTGGATCCTGATTTTGATGCTGCCTATTGAGTGTTTGATGAAATACCTGTAAATGGCTGCTGCTATTTTGCAAACTGTGAGAAATTGAAGGTGCACTTCATGTGTTTGAGAAAATACTGCACAGGCTCGAACTGGCCCGAGTTGCTGACCGAACCGAGTCGAGCTGGCCAGTCAGGCTAGAGGACCGAGCTGAGCTGAGTTCAAGCTAGGGTCAGCTAGTGGCCGAGCCGAGTCGAGTTGTGCCAAGCTCGACTCGGTTCGACTCATGTACAGCTCTACCTATACGGCCCAATACAGCCACCAAAATACCCAATACAACATTCTCGTACAAAATGTTTATTGGGTCAGGCCAATACAGATTCCATACAGCTCTACAGGTTGATGCATGTTGGATTTCTTAAACCTTGCTCCTAGTCCATCCACCCTACTCTAAACTATACATTATGATTCTTTTGTTTTCCTTCAACCTTTGCAAGTATGATGATAAGTTCTGATGTAAACATGAATTCCAGGTATTGGAATGTTGATCTGTGGAGAAGTCTATTTACACAATTGCTTAACATCAGTTCCTCCAGTGACAATTACATGGTGTTGCTGCGGAGTTTGAGAAAATCTTTTGAAGATTACATGTATGGGAGTCCCCAGCAGATAAAGAAACTGAAGATGTTATTGGTGAAGCAACGAGCTTCCCTGTGTTCTGCTACTTAGTCTATGTATATGATCGATTGTCTTCCTACAGTGCGTTGTTAAGAGAGTTGTGCTTCTTCCATTATGGCATGGCGTGTTTCTTTTAATTCCATGCTCAGGTGAATTGTTTGTTGTAAAGGTCCTAGATAATTCTATACTTTTTTTCACCCATGAATTGGGTTTAGAGAGTTGTTAAGAGAGTTGTGCTTCTTCCATTATGGCATGGCGTGTTTCTTTTAATTCCATGCTCAGGTGAATTGTTTGTTGTAAAGGTCCTAGACCATTGTTCAAATTATCTCCGATATTATTGAAATATCTTTGATATCGTTATCTTCAGCTTGGTGATACCGATAACACCGGTAGTATAAAAAATTTAAAGTATAAGCAATGTATTGTTAAGTATCACCAACGTGTTGATATCGCCAATATTTTCAATTGTGAATCATTTGTTGCTTATATCACCAATGTATCGATATTGCCGATATTTATCACTTATAACCAAGGGGTTTCCTCAAGAATTGTAATTGAGTGCTTGTGTCAAACCACATCCTGAAATGCATTTTTGTTCCCAAATTAATAAAAGCCTTTCAACAGGGAAGCATTCTTCGGGTTCGTATCTTTGACCATTTCTTCTCTCTTTCTAAAATATCAATCAAACAAAAGCAATTAAACAATACTTAAGCTAAGTTCTTACCCTAATGAGTGTGTGAGCCTGGCTTGAGGGCTATGTTGGCCAGAAAACTAGTTAACAATCGCAGATGCGGGGTAACCAGCCGTTAAATATGTCAATGACATCTCTACATTGGCACCCCCAAGAACCCCAATCTCATACATGTTAGTCTGAAATCTCTCATGAGAAACATGAGGCCTATGTAAAAACAACTGGATGTGTTTGCATGGACTTGGACCAAAATTTCTTAGGCTAGCTCGGACCTAAGATAGTGTCTATATCTTGAACATCACGGGGGACAAGAAGCCATACAAATACCTCCAGTGTCAGTTCCTTCCTAAGCTCGTGACACACGTACAGAGGAGGAAGTCATAAAAAAAAAAAAAAGAACGGAAAAACATGGGTCTACTAGAATTGTCCTTGACTGATCGACAAAACTCTTAGATACCATAATGATATATTATACGCTTGGCATATGTAGAGCTATGTGTTTAGAAAAGCAAGTGATCCTACTTTTAGGTACCATGCTATATATTCTACGTGTGGCAGATGAAGATCTGTGTCTTTGGCAAAGTTTGTGATTGAAAGCATGGGAAAGGTTTTTTTTTTTTTTTTTTTTTTTTTTTTTTTTTTTTTTTTTTTTTTTTTTTTAAAAAAAGACTAGATGGTTCAAATTTAACAAATTCCTTAGTATTTAAAGCAGTAGATTTTTGTAGTTTTATCATGAAATAATTAAAAAATGCATCTCTTTATTATAACCATTCATGCTAAATTGATTAAACCTACAATATGTACCCATCCTTTAGAGGCTTAAGACCAATTTGAGGAATGCAATGCCATTTTTCTTGAATCTGGGTTTGTTAAAAGAAATCATGATTCCTTGTTCACCAACTAAAATGTCTACTTAGGCACCTGATATGGCTGTAAAACCATGATACAAGAGTATTCTAGTTCTAACTTTGTTTGTACAACTTAAAATCCAGGGTGACTCTCCAGGGCCAGATGCAACAACACATTCTACTGAGAAGTGAAATGTCTCTCACTCTAAGAAAACATCAACACATGCGTAGACCTTGGGAAGGTTTTGAACCTATCCCGTGGAATTTTGCATGGATGAAAAGGATTCTACAACCTTCCCAAGATTATTCCGAGTAATAGATTCAACCTTGTACCAAAGTTAAAAAAATAATAAATAAAAGAAAGAGAGAGAGATTCTTCACTGATTTTATTATCAATATATAGGTGGAGTAATGTCAGTATGCAGGTCGCTGCATGAAAGTTTGATAAACATTTCTAGTGATCAGGACCGTTGATCTACTGGGCCACCAAGGGAAGGGCTACAGGCCGAAGATTATTACTCCAATCATCTATTTCTCATGGGTTTTGAAGGATAAATTGGGGCGTTGCTCTAGCCGTTCTTTTGCTGGCAACTGACTGACTGTATAGCTACTATAGTCTTAGTACGATTTTATTATTTGGAATATAGCATATCCACAGCATTCCACCTATGCATCACTACAAGCAAAGGAAAAGAAAAAAAAAACTTACATCTATTAAAATTTAAGTCCCTTCTTGAAGCGATGTATGCTCCTTTTTCCTTTGCTTCGTGTAGACGTCTTACCTACTGTGAACTACTGCTGAAATTCTCCCTTTTCCATCGTTACTTAACACACGACTTAGCTTCTATTCCTTTGAAATGAAAAAATGACTTCAATCAAACGTTACCCCATTTCATTGTAGTGAATAGTAACTACTACACTTTTGTAACAAGAGAACAACGTGTGAACCGTATCGATAATGCCTATTCATCACCGGATGTTGACTAAAAGTGATGGGGTCCACTTCCCATCACCATTCAAAATAGGAGGGCGATATCATGATTCACCAATAGTAAAATTTCTTCATGGATTGTTACTCCTGCGCGCTGCCGAATTAAGGACAAATTGTTCCACCTCTTTATCAATGACGTTCAAACCTTCATATGGCAGTAATATATTCAGGCCCACTTGTCTTTGGCATGGATAAACAATGGAAAAGTAATTTTGTCCTGACTTTTTGTCACTGATGCAACTTGTTCGAGTCCCATTAGCCCATGATAGGGGTTCTGAGGAATTTCCAAGACAAGAGTAAAGTTTTTTTTTTTTTTGTTTTGTTTTGTTTTGTTTTTTTTTTTTTTTTTTTTTGCTTTTTGAATTTATTTATTTATTTATTTATGCAATTTTAGTATTTTCAGAAATATTTACTATTTTCCAAGACTATATATATATATATATATATATATATATATATATATATATATATATATATATATATATATATATATAAATCCAGGTATGCGTGACCTTATGAATAAGTTGGATTATGAATAAGCTCGATGTTGGATGGAAAATAAACTTACGGTGGGCCATAGGAAGGTTTTAATGATTGGCGTTCAATGTTCACTATTTCCTGTGGTGAGGCTCACTTGTTAGGTGGATCTGTTTAATTTTTGGGACCATCCATTAAAATGATTTGTAAAAATTGATGGACGGCATGGATATACAAAAATATATCAAGTCCCACGGTTAAGGAAGCACCTATTGGTATGTTACTCGGTTAACACCTGATCTACTCCTGTCTATTCTCGATAACGTACCAATTTTCTCGGAACCAACAAGTGCCTCACCGACTTCAACCTTTCATCTTTTAATGAGGCACTGTGATATGTGTGTGGGATCCACTTCGATCATTATATGTTTAATCCCATGTTGGGCCCACAGAAAAAAATCTAGGCTAACTCGTGAATGAAGTGGGCCATACCAAATAAAAACAATTGGGAAAGGCGTGGACCCTTGATTTTTACAGGGCCCACTCGGTTGGGCCTTGGAAATCCACTCCAACCATTATATGCCATACAAAAAGTTAGGCTTGATGTCCAAGAAATCATGCCTATACATGATTCAACTGGGCCATGCTAAGGAAGACGATTTGGAGGATAAGCTCTTCCCGTATTCTGTTTTTAGTCGTGTGGTCCACCTTAACCATAGATGGAGCTGATTTTCAGACCATGGGTCCAGCGTGAGGTGAATCATGTGATGATTGGGGTGGATTTCCCATTAACACCATGGTGGGGCCGATCAAAGTGGGTAAGTCATTTTCTTTTTTAAAATAATTTTCTGGATACAACATTTATTAACATTAAATGCCCAACTAGTTGGACCAAAACTCACGGTCCAACTAGTTGTGTGTGAGCATTTCTCCCTCTCTCTCTCACACACACACACACACACACACACACACACACACATATATATATATATATATATATATATATATATATATAGAGAGAGAGAGAGAGAGAGAGAGAGAGAGAGAGAGAGAGGAGAGAGAGAGAGAGAGAGAGAGAGAGATGCTCACACAAAACTAGTTGGACCATTTAAATTGGTCCAACTAGTTGTGCATTAAATGTAAGGTTTTATCTTTTCATCCATGTATAATCCATCACATGTGAGGATGTATGACATTGAGTCTTACATAAGTATAATGGGAATTATGTGTCATAAATTCAACCCATTCATCAAATAAGGCCCACTAATAAAATTTTATATACTAAAAATTAGTAAATGATCATCATTAGTAGAGGCACACATGTAACTTGAATCTGAACTGTTGGAATAGATTTCTAACAGTTCACTTTTATTGTAAATGATATCATAATATTGATCATGAAAAATGATATTTTTTTTCCTTGAAATGCTTACAATGGACCCTACCTAATTAACAGACCAAATTTCCAAGATATGTGGCGCATCACTCGAACATATCACATGTGTACAGCTTCTTTAGTCATCCCATATCCTATGTAAACATTCTTCCTCTTCCTTTCTCTCTCTTCATTTAATGTACTCCTCTTATTTAATGCTCTCCCTGTTCCTAACGAGGTTGGATGACAAATAAACATTACAGTGGGCACTGGGAAGGTTTCAATGGTGGAAATCATCATTCTGCATTGTTTACTATGGAATGGTCTACTTGAGCGTTGAATGTACTTCAATTTTGGGATCAACCCCAAAAATTAGCAGTAAAAATGGATGTACGGTGTGGATAAAACACATACATTGACAGTGGGCCCAACTGAGTTTACTCAGTACGATAAAAGTGTATTGAGTAACTCAGTACGCAATCCGATTTCATTCCCAACTATTGCATTATTTGATGGAGTCCCTCTCCCTTTTGAGTGACTTGGGACCAACCATGAATGAATGGGCCATGCACTAACGCTTCCCCATCCTAGGCCTTTCAATGGGGGTGGCCCATCAGAGCAGTTGAAACAATGTTTCCCACCTGATGGACGGAGTGGATGTACACATACAGTAAAATTTCTTCAAGGATTGTTCCTCCTGTGCGTTGCCGAATTAAGGACAAATTGTTCCACCTCTTTAGCAATGACGTTTGTTGAGGACAAAATCCGGATCACCCTCCGCCCCTCGAGATGCTCTTAGGATGGACCCTGGTCCTGCACAAAAGGTGAGCACATGAGACCCTGGCTAAGCCGGGGGATCCTCCGGTGCCTAAGTCAGGTCAAGGGAATCAGGGTCTAAGTTGTAGGGTAGAGGGAGAGTGTGAGATATTGCGTACCTGTAGCAATGGGGTCCTCATGTATTTATACTTGACTGTCGGATGATCTAGGTCCGTTAATCTCGACACGATTCACTCATTAGGGAGATTTTCGGATCATGGAGATACTGCACGCAATCCAAGGATCCTGTATTATATCATACACATCGTGCGTATCTGCAAGCAAAGTAACCGACCACGTTCACTTATGGTAGTTTTTAAGTTTAGCTCGGGAGCGCCTACTTCGGGACCTGGAATCAGCTCGATCCTATTGACAGATGAACTCCCAATCAGAGTGATTACAAGTCTTCTTCGAACAGTGACCGTGCCTGCAGTCTGTGCCGAGCTGGTGGAGAACTTCTTAACAGTCGCACGTCTAGTTCTCTCACGAGGTCCGAGGTGAAGCGTCGGACTTGGTTTATCAGGTCGGATTTTCTCTTGGCCATTAGTCTCAGGGCCGAGGCAACTTGGCGACTCACTGGTGAATCCTTCAGCAGCGGGTGTCATACGGAGTAGTTTTCTGCTCGGGGATGTCAGCCCACGGAATTATAAGGGGCTCGGATCTTCCCATAGCAGAAGCCCCCTACTCTTCGAGGTCTACTAAGGAATTGGAGAGTAGACATACGAAAGATCAAATGCCTCATCCGCCGACTCTTCCGCGCATGCCAGAGTTATTACGTTTTGAAACTTTGAGCTCTTAGGGTTTCCCGCCTACGGGTCCACGCCTAGTGGACGGGTGGCGACAATTAAGATTTTGAATTACCGTCCGCTTATGATCCATTGCCACGTATACCTGGAGTAGTGCGTTTGACGGAACCCTTCCTTATTTGGGCATCGTTTCGTTTATTCGAAGTACGCCGCTCGATGTCAGAGGCGTACCGCCTGATAGAGCCTGAGCCAATGGTATGTGGCCACGTCAGCTCCGAGGTCGGCTTACGATGATTCGGCTATAACCATCATTGCTGGTCATTAATGCAGGGATTTGATGAGGTCTATATAAACCCTCCTTCGAAGATTTCTTTTCACTTCTATACTGCGTTTAAGCTGATACCAGAGGAGGCGATTCCGGCCGGTCAAGATATTCCGACGGGTGATTTCGACCGATCAGGCACCTTCGCCAGGAGCGATTCCCGGTGATCGTCCGGTGAGTCTCCTTGTCTTTTCGATTCCTTCTTCTTAAAATGTCGTCCGACCTGGAGACTGTTCGGGATTATGATGATGACTCTGAGTCAGGGAGCTCTGACAATGGGAGGGGGGCCTCTGAGGGCCCCTATTACCCTCCGCCCAGAAAACAAAAGGAGACGGGGGCTCGGACTCGTAGGGCTGGCAAAAAGAAGGCCGCTCGAGCCCCCCGGACCGTGACTGCCGAGGCCCCAGAGATGCCAGCGAGTGGGCGGGCCTCGAAGGTAGTCCCAAGAGGCTCCGTGCTATTAGAGTCTCAAATGGAGTGGATCTGCTCAGAATTTCAAATCCCGGAGTCCGTACGGATAAGGGCCCCTGCGTCCCTTGACACCGTCGGCGCACCTGCTGAGGGAGAGGTGACCATTTTTCTCTATGCACTGCAATGTGGGCTCCGACTTCCTTTGCATCCCTTCGTTTTAGCCACTACAGCCTACCTCGGACTGGCTCCCGGGCAATTCACCCCCAATGCCTAGAGGGTTTTGATGTCTTCTTATATTATCTGGAGTCATGTCGGGAACTTGGAGCTGACCCCAGAGGAGCCAATGAGCTTGTACCTAGTCAAGCACGATAGTCAAGAACCATGGTACTACTTCGCGACCCGAGGCAGCAAAGGGTCGGGGCTAGTAATGAATCTTCCATCCTCTAATAAGGACTGGAAGAATAAATGGTTCTGGGCTGCAGGCGAATGAGAGGCACCGACGACAGAAGTCCGGACTCTGACGACTCGATTTCCTACCCAATTTTTAAAATCAGGTTGGACTGATCACTTCCTTCTTTTCGACGTCCCTTTTTTTGTTGCCTCAGTTAGACTGAACTGGAGTTTTCTTTATAGATTTCGCAAGGGGCACACCTCTCCTCGACTCGGCTCAGAAGAACCGCATAGCTAAGGCTAGGGCGCTATCGGGAGAGCTCCGTTCCTGGTCGGACCTGATCACAGCCGCCAACCTTCATTTTTCAGGGCTTTGCAAGTCACCGCCTCTCCCGACATCTTTCAGTAAGTTCTTCTTCCATTTCCCTTGAAGGGATCAGACTTGTTCATTTAGTTGCTGATTTGTCGCTATTTATGCAGGCATGGCTGAGCCGTTTGATTCTCGGAGGAGGAAGGCCACCCCTACAACGGAGGAATTATTAAAGGTCGAGTCCCGGACGAATACCACCGTTCGGAGGAGGCAAGCAACTCCTCGAGGAGAGGGGTCCTCTGGCCTAGCTTTTGTTGTTGCGGCTTCGGTTGCGGTGCTTTCCGATACGCGAGGGGCTCCGACTGCGGTGCTTACCTATCCCCGGGTGGCTCTGGCTGCGATGCTTATCGATACGCGGGGGCTCCGGCTGCAGTGCTTGTCGATGCGCAGACGGCTTCGACTGCAGTACTTGCCGATACGCAGGCGATAACAACCATCACCCCCACTTCAACAACCATGATTCCTCCCGCTCGGCCCTCCATCGTTCCTCCTATCGGAGGGGCTCACCCTTCGGCCCCCTGCATAGCTATCCCTTCATCATCCGAGCGGGAGGAGACCGTTCGGATGGCCGACGCCATGATTACTCCTCCTGAGGCTGGAGATGACCTCGAGGCCGAGGCTCAGGCCTCGGCCGGTAGCAGGACCAGTTTTGTGGAAGCAGCAGACTTCGCCCACGTAGGGACGAGCGGCGGGAAGTTCGCGCCGGGTTATCACTTGTCCTGTCTGACGCCTTGGACAGCCAAACATGCACCAAAGGAGAGCATAGTCCACCTTCTCAGCAAGTCGGACAACTCCTTTCTGAATGACATGGTTTCCATCTTTTATACGGTATTTGTTGACTTTCCTCAATTTTTTTGTACTTACTGCTTTTAAGTGCTCATTCTCTTATTTTTATGCAATCTGTCCCAAAGCTTCTTTCGGCTCGGGAGAGGACGTAGGAGTCGAAAAAGAGAGACTGAGGTGGAGGCCCTCAAGACCCAAGTGGGAGTCTTGCGGGATGAAGGCACATTTCTTCGAATCGAGCAGGGCGAACTGCGTCGGCAGCTCGAAGACGGGAAAACCGGGGAGCTTCGGCTACAGGGGGTCGTAGCTGACCTTGAAGCTAGGGAGCTGCGACTATAAGGAGTCACAAATGACTTTAAAGCCCGGTGCGACGCTGCGACCGTCGAGCTGACCCAGGCCAGGGCTCATTCGGACTCGCTGGCTCAGGAGAATGCTTGACTGGGTGAAGCCCTTGAGCGAGATAAGGTCGAGGCGGCAGAAGAGCAGACTCGAGCTATCGCCCAGGCAAGGGAGACTCAACAGGCCGAGGACAGAGCTTCTCTGGCCGATGTGGTAGCCACAGCGGTAGAAGCCTTGAAAACTTTAAAGGAGATATCCGCTCGGATCAAGCCCCCGACGCTCAAGCTCCTCCTCTGACTGCATAGATCCGGATTATTTTCTTTTTTCTTTTGGAGAACTTAGCCTAAACTTTTCTTTCTGATTGCTTTTTGACCTTCTGATGAAGGTTTGTGGATGATGATTTTTTATCCTCTGGAGAGGGCGTATGAATGATGATTTTTCTTATATGATAACCAGTAGTTGATTTTCGAATGTTGACTGTATATTAGTTGATCGTCGACATGATTCACTGATAGATCGATTTTCTTTAAGGTATGGCTGAGCCGACCCTCTGACGGGCCAGTTCCTTCCGATACCGTCTTGTAGAGCTTTTGGAGCCTTTATGGCCCGTTCGTCGAGACCGGATCCATAGAGGGTCGGCTCGTCCCACAATTGGCGAGGACCTTCTGCTTCATCCGTTAATCCGTGACCCGACTCCTACGTTGGGGGAGTCGGGTCATCTTTTGGCTTTTACCCTAATTTAGAGGGGATGCCGTGTAGAATTTTTGTGGGATAATGTACTAACCCCTTCTTTAAGCGATTAATCCATTGAGTCCGCCCCTGCATATGAGAGACAACTTTTGCTTAGTAGATGGTTCGTTTATGTAGATGAGAAGAGGCGAATTTTATTAAGAGCCTTAAAGGCCTGTCGCTCGGAGGCGTACATCTTGTTGAGGGCCTTTAAGGCCTGTCGCTCGGGAGCGTACATTTATTGAGAGCCTTAAAGGTTATTTCGTCACGGGTAGTAAACTTTCAAGTGCTCAGCATTCCAGGGATGGGGGAGCTGATGACCCTCGAGGTCTTCCAAGTGGTAGGAGCCCGGTTTGGTCGATCGGATAACCCGATAAGGCCCTTCCCAATTAGGCCTGAGTGTTCCAGCCCCCGGCTCATCGGTATTCTGGAATACCCAGCGAAGGACCAAGTCCTCTGGTTGGAACCACCTGGTCTTGACCTTCGAATTGTATAATAGCGCCACTTGTTGATGCCGAGCAGTGACTCGAAGCCTTGAGATATCTTTAACTTCTTCGAGCAAATCTAGGTTGGCTGTGATTTGTTCGGAATTCTGGTTTTCTCGGCAGTTCTTGACCCGCGCTGTCGGGAGACCGATTTCAACTGACACCAATACCTCCGAGCTGTAGGAGAGTGAGAACGGACTTTCTCCAGTTGAGGACTGAGCTATGGTCCTATAGGCGCAGAGAACGAACGAAAGTTCCTCGGCCTAGTAGCCTTTTACTTTTTCCAACTTCGTCTTGAGATGGTGTTTGATAACTTTATTGACTGCCTCCACTTGTCCGTTGGATTAGGGATGTCGAGGAGAAGAATATGCATTTGTGATGCCGAGTCTTTGACACATGTTTCGAAATTTGTCGCTGTCAAACTGCCGACCATTGTCTGACACGATAGTGCGCGAAATTCCGAACTGACAAATGATGTCTTTCTAGACAAAGTCAATTATCTTTTGTTCTGTGATTTTAGCCACGGGCTCGGCCTCGGCCCACTTGGTGAAGTAATCGACAGCTACGATGGTGAACTTGACTTGTCTTTTTCCTGTAGGCAGAGGGCCGATGATGTCGATTCCCCACTGAGCGAACGGCCAAGGGCCGCTCATAGGAGTCATTTCTTCAGCGGGTTGTCTCGGCACGGCCGCGAAGCGCTGACATTTATCGCATTTCTGAACATAGTCCTTGGAGTCCTCCCTGATAGTTGGCCAGAAATATCCTTGTTGGAGTATCTTTAGGGCCAAGGCTCGGCTGCCGGAATGGTTTCCGCGGATTCCTTCATAGATCTTCCGAATGACATATTCTGCCTCGTAGGGCCGGAGACACCTGAGGTAGGGATGGGAATATCCTTTCTTGTATAGGATGTCATCCAGTATGGTATATTGAGCTTCTCGAACCCTCAGTCGCCTGGCTTCCAACCTATCCGATGGAATCTCACCGGACGTGAGGTAGTTAAAGATTGGGTCCATCCAGCTCAGACTAGCATGAATCGGATTGACTTCCTTCTTTTCTGACTTGTCGATGCTTGGATTCTCTATGAATTCAATGGGGATGACTCGCGGGATCTTTCCTTCCGCGGCCGAGATAAGTCGTGCTAAGGCGTCGGCTCATGAATTTCTTACTCCTCGGATTTGATGGATAGTGCAATTCCAAAATCTTTCGATCAATTTCCTCGCCTTGTCAAGATAAGCGATCATCCTTGTTTCCTTGGCCCGTACTCGGTAAAGATGTGATTTACCACCAGCTGAGAGTCACATCGGACCTGAAGAGATTGGACACCCAGACTCGCCGCCAATCTGAGTCCGGCTAGCAAAGCTTCATATTCCGCCTCATTGTTTGAGGCCTTGAACCCCAGTCTGATTGCATATTGAACAGTCGTGGAGTCAGGTGCGATCAGGAGGATTCCGGTCCCGACCCCTTTGATATTGGATGACCCGTCTACATAGAGAATCTATTCCGAGTCCGATACCGCTCTTTGGTCGCCCGGGAGGACAGATGGAATTGTCTCAAATTCAGTACCGATCTCTTCTGTACTCAGAGTGGTGAATTCGGCGATGAAGTCGGCTACGGCTTGACCCTTGATTGCCGTTTTCAGACGAAACTGGATGTCGAACTCACCAAGTTCGATGGCCCACTTGGTCATCTGACCCAATACTTCGGGCCTCTGGAGAACTTGTCTGAGAAGGGAGTCTATCAACACAATCACAGAATGAGCTTGGAAGTATGGACGTAACCTCTGAGCTGAAACAACGAGGCTGAGCGTTAGCTTCTCCAGGGGCGAGTATCTCATTTTTGTCGTAACCGTAGCCTTGCTCACGTAATAAACGGGGTGTTGTTTACCTCTGACCTCCCTGATCAGGGCCGAGCTGACGGCTGAGGCAGATACCGTGAGGTAGAGGAACAGGGGCTCACCTTCTTCAGATTTTGACAGCAGAGGGGGTGAGCCCAGATACTGTTTCAGTTGCTAGAATGCTTGCTCGCACTTGGACGTCCACTCTGCCTTCTCATGACCCTTCAACTGTTAGAAGAAGGGGAGGCATTTATCCGTTGCTCTGGATATGAAATGTCCGAGCACCGCGACTCGCCCTATAAGGCATTGTATTTTCTTGATAGTCCAAGGTGAACTCATGTCGATGAGTGCTTTGATTTTTTCGGGGTTCACCTCGATACCTCTCTGACTGACTTGAAAATCAGGGAATTTTCCTGAGCCGACTCCAAAAGCGCACTTCGTGGGATTTCAGCTTCATCTGGAATTCTCGGAGGACGGTGAACATTTCTCCAAGATCCGTTAGGTGATTAGATGCTTTAATACTTTTCACCAATGTGTCATCAACATACACTTCCATGGTGCGTCTGATCTGTTTAGAAAACATCTAATTCACTAGCCTTTGATATGTGGCCCAAGCGTTTTTCACGCCAAATGGCATGACCCGGTAACAGTAGAGTCCCTTGTTTATGACAAAGGTAGTCTTATGCATGTCTGGGGGGTGCATCGCGATCTGATTATATCCGGAGTATGCATCCAGGAAAGAAAGCAATTCATGCCCGCTGCGCTGTCTACCAGTTAATCGATCCGAGGTAATGGAAAACTATCTTTCGGACAAGATTTGTTTAAATCTGAGTAATCTACGCAGACCCGCCACTTCCTGTTGGCTTTCTTCACAAGGACCACATTTGCGATCCAATCGGGATAATGCACTTCTTCTATAAATCCGGTGTCAAGCAGAAGGGAAACCTCGTTGGCTATTGCTTCATATCGCTCAGCATCGAATGACTTTCTCTTCTGCTTGAGAGGTTTGTGATCTGGATCCACATTCAGCCTGTGGACCATGACGTCCGGAGAAATTCCGGGCATATCTTGGTGGGACCATGCAAAGACATCCCTATGTTGTCGCAGAAATGTTAAAATTTCGAGTCGTTGCTTAGGATTCAATGATGTCCCGAGTTGAACGGTCTTGCTCGGATCAGCCTCATCGAGCGGTACTTTCTCCAGGTCTTCCACGGATGAGCCTTCCACAGGCCCTCTGGGATCTAGAACGTTGATGGTGAGCGCTTGCTTAACTGACCCCTTCTTTACTGCCATTGCATAACATCTCCGAGCTTCTCGCTGATCACCTCAGAGGTAACCTATCCCACCCTCGGCGGGGAATTTGAATTTCATCATCAAGTGATAGGTGGAGACGACTGCTCTCATTGTGTTGAGGGAAGGTCTGCCCAGGATGACGTTGTGTACTGATGGTACATTGACAACTAAGAAGTCCACCATGAGTGTGACTTGATGTTGTCCTTCTCCCACAGTCACAGGGAGGGAGATGGCTCCCTCGGACATCACTCTTTCCCCGGCAAAGTCGTGCAGGGGGGTCTTCACGAGTTTGAGATGAGACCTCAGAATCCCTATTCTTTCAAAGGCCTCAGAGTAGATCACGTCGGCCGGCTCCCGGTGTCTACCAAGATGAGGTATACCTTTCGGTTCGCTATGGTCATGGTAACTACTGGAGCGTCATCATGTGGGTGCTGAATTCTGCGTGCATCTTCTTTTGTGAAGGTCAGAGTGCATGGGCTGACCTGAAGTTCCTTACTGGGCCGCTCGGTTAAGTGGACATAATGTTCTAGGTCAGACTTCCGAGAGTGAGCCTTCCGTACCCCGTTTGAATCTCCTCCACCAGATGAGCCCCTGAAGATGGTACGGATTTCGGTGGGCTCCTCCGTGGTATTATTTGGCTGCTCTCGTTCTCTTTCTTCTTTCCAAGCGGCTTTTACTTCCCTGGTATATTGATGCAGGTGTCCCTTCCGAATAAGGGTCTCGATCTCATCTTTGAGATCTACACAGTCAGCCGTATTGTGATTGTGGTCTCGATGGAAGCGGCAGTACTTGCGCTTGTCTCAGTGATCTGGATCGGCTCTCATGCAAACAGGCCAATTCAGCAATTTTTCTCCTCGGATGTCTAATAAAATTTGGTAGGCGGACGTGTTAAGGGGGGTGTAAGAAGGAAACTTTCCCTCCGACCTTCTACTCGGACGACGATCACGAAGGGCGCGGTCATCGGTCCCTTTGTTAGATGGCTGAGGTTCCTCATTCCTAGGCCTCTTCCCTTTACCATTCAGCTCTGTCACTTGGACATTTTTATGGGCATTGGAGAATTCCTCCGTGTTAGTGTACTTCTGAGCTCTGGCGACAAGTTTGCCCAGTGTCTTTGGCGGGTTCTTTCCAATGAGAAAGTAAATTTTCCTTCTTTTAAGCCACTGAACATAGCAGCGAGCGCCATTTTGTCATCGTAATCTTCTACCAATAACGCTTCCTCATTGAAGCGTGCGATGTAGTCTTTCGGCAACTCCTTTGGCTCTTGGTTGATAGCAAACAAGTGAGTGTTCGGCTTTCGACTTCTCTTACCACTTATGAACTGGGTAAGGAATAGTCGACTCAACTCTGCGAAGGAACTGATGAAATTTGGCTTGAGCTGTCGGTACCAACTCCGAGCGGAACCTGTAAGCGTGATCGAGAACCCCCGACACATCATAGCGTCTGTCGCTATCTGGATCTGCATCCACGAGCGATAGGCTTCTATATGCTCGGATGGGTCTCCAGATCCAGAGTATTGGATGACGGGAGGTATCCTGAATCTCTGCGGCATCACGTCGCTCATGATTTCTGAGGTGAAAGGAGGTTGGTCTCTTCCATCATCGCCTGAATGGCGGTGGGAACTGATGTCTGCTGTTGCTTCTTTTCCAGGGATAAGAATTTGTCATTGAGCTCCGTGAACCGTTTCTCCCATGGGTCCTTATTTTTCACTACGATCTCTTGGTTGTTTTCTATTTCTGGGGTCCTTCTTCCCCTCTTCCGTTTAAACCGATTGCAGAGATCCGTCGATGCCAAGGCTGAAGTGACTGAAGCATTGGTCACAGCTCGTGTAGTCGTGTTACGAGCTAAGGCTCGGACTTGGGTCGGAAGAGGATTTTGACCCGAAATCGGTACTTGAGGGTGTTGAGGCACCTCAGGACTCGCACTCCTCGACACGGAGTGAGCCTCCACGACTAGACCAACTGGTTCAGGAATAAGATTTTCCTGAGCCGAGTGTGGTCGTGGCTCTGCATGGCGTGATATTTACTAGCCCGGTTGCGAGAGCGTGGCGTGGAGTAGTGAGGAGGAGTGAGTTTGCTCATTTGGCTCCGGTTCCGCAACTACTGCCTTCTTATTTCCTCTAACCATTATACTTGAGAATAGGGACCTGACTTTTGGTATCAGATTCCCACAGACGGCGCCAAAAATGTTGAGGACAAAATCTGAATCACCCTCCGCTCCTCGGGATGCTCTTAGGATGGACCCTGCTCTTGCACAAAAGGTGAGCACAGGGGACCCTGGCTAAGCCGGGGGACCCTCCGATGCCTAAGTTAGGTCAAGGGAATCAGGGTCTAAGTTGTAGGGTAGAGGGAGAGTGTGAGATATTGTGTACCTGTAGCGATGGAGTCCTCATGCATTTATACCTGACTGTCGGATGATCTGGGTCGGTTAATCTAGACACGATTCACTCAATCAGGGAGATTTTTGGATCGTGGAGATACTGCACGCAATCCAAGGATCCTGTATTATATCATACACATCGTGCGTATCTGTAAGCGAAGTAACCGGCTACGTTCACTTATGATAGTTTCTAAGTTCAGCTCGTGGAGCGCCCACTTAGGGACCCGGAATCGGCTCGGTCCTGTTGGCAGATGAACTCCCAATCAGAGTGATTACAAGTCTTCTTCGAACAGTGACTGCGCTTGCGGTCCGAGTCGAGCTGGTGGACAAGTTCTTGACAGTTGCGCATCTCGTTCTCTCACGAGGTCCGGGGTGAAGCGTTGGACCTGGTTTATCGGGTCGGATATCCTCTTGGCCATTAGTCTCAGGGCCGAGGCAACTTGGCGACTCACTGGTGAATCCTTCAGCAGCGGGTGTCATACGGAGTAGTTTTCTGCTCGGGGATGTCAGCCCACGGAATTATAAGGGGCTCAGATCTTCCCATAACAACGTTCAAACCTTCATATGACAGTCATATATTCGGGCCCACTTGTCTTTGACATTGATAAACAATGGAAAAGTTATTTTTCCTTGACCTTTTGTCACTGACGCAACTTGTTCGAGTCCCATTCGCCCATGATAGGGTTTCCGAGGAATTTTCAAGACAATAGCAAAGTTTTCTTTTTGGCATTTTTTAGTTTTTTCAGAAATATTTACTATTTTTGTATTTTGAGAATATTATTATTTAAGTTTTAAGGGTTTGATTTTTGGGATCTCAAAGAAGGACGACACTACAAATTAGGAACAATCTGAATCAGCTCGGGGAGCCAGAAGCTATTTACGTTAGCCCTTTGTTTAGGTCGCATCCCAATATGATTCTTTAGCTGCTTATACCATTAGGGAAATCCATGTCCAGTTAGTGCCCTGTGCTCTATGGCCTCGAGAGAGACGGGGATAGAGAAATCAGGACGGCTTTCATCGTCATGCCCAATAACTATCATGTTCACCGGATTGGGGTCAGAGTTTGAGTCATAGTCATTCTCACCACGATCATCTTCAATGCACTGGAGCTCTTTCGGCTCATCAGGTTTGTCCTCCTCTAACGGAACTCGGACATTGGTTCAATCAATTTAGCGCAGTTTTTACCCCCATACTCCAAATCCTCATTAAATGAGCTAACAACCTTAGCTCATGTACCAATCCTCATTAAATGAGCTAACAACCTTAGCTCATGTAATAAGCTCACCAAGGTGGGTTCTGGCATTTCATATTAGGGTAGAAGACCCAACAATAATGAATTTGATGGATGTGCATCTAAAGTAACTTTCCTCATCTTAACATGCATCATTTTTTTTGGCCTCATCGCTTCGGTTTTTCCATTCGAGCACCAACCATCCCAACCTTATTGTTCCTAGACTCTCCCGACCCTTGACTCTTGGTATTGGGCTAGAAATGGACAATTTGGCAGTCGACAAGGAATAGTAGTATTGTCCGAGGGGACATGAAGAGAGGATGTAATTACATTTTTTTTTTGTTTTAAAATTCGAAACCATGATTGGTCCTTGGAGTGTCATATATCAGGACTAGGATGTTTGACTCCTAGGAACTCATGGAATTAGATGGAAGGACCATTTTTAGCTCAACTAAGATGGAGATGACTTTGTCTAGGGAGATGTATTTGACCTTTTGGTGAAGGAGCCATGGAATAGTACTGACTTTGTGCAGCCAGAGTCTTCCAAGGAGAAGATTGAAAACGACCGAAGTATCGAAGACTTAGAAAAGTGATGGTTTGATAAGTCCGGATGAGATGTTAATTTCTTTTTTGACTTGTCTCCTAGAGTGGTCAAAGGATCTCATGTTCATATTGTTAAGGCCTGAAGGTGAATATTCGAACAATAATGAAACAACAATCCTTAATGAGTAGATGTTGAGACTTGTATCATTATCAATGTGCATAGGTGTGATCTTGAAATCCTTAGTATGTTGGCTAATTTCCTTGAACAGTACAAGTGAAGTGTTAGTGTTAGGAAAGTATTGCCTAGCTATCTTACAAATCAATAGACCGAATGGTAGAATGGCTTATCAAGGATGAAGTAACTGCTTTTAAAATTTGATCAAGTATAATAGTTGGAAGACATATAAACTTGCCATTACCTGTCTTATAAAGCACATCTGCCATATAAGGTGTAAGCTCTGTTTGATTACCCACCCTTGGGTACACATGAAACGTGACAATATGGTGTAGTACCCGATTTACTTGCAACATCTTCAAAGCTCTTAGACAATTAGTTGTTTCCCCATGTTGATATCCACCACAAATAAAAGCAGTTTGTTCATCTTGATGCTTTTTCCTTCTGGTGTCTTTTTTTATAGAACAATTAAATTTCCACGTTCAATGCCAACCACCCGAGAAATGGCATCAACATCAAAACGATAAAAATGTCCACCAACAACAACATCAAAACTCATCGAATTGTTACAATGGTTTTGAATAGCAACATAAAATTGACAAACTAGCTCCTCATCACCTCGCTCAATTAGAGATAATGTAGAGTCCCAAACCAAAGTCTAGTCGAAAGCCATTCAAGTGCATCATTATCGACAAATAAGTTGTTGTTCACCTTCTTCTCTTAGAGATGTCCAATCCTCTTCCATTGAGGTAGATCTTCCATCCAAGGGTATGCAAATAGTTTCCGAGGAGAGCTCGTCTAATTATTATGAAGGAACCGAAACTAGTGAGACATCTTTTAGTAAAAGTCTGAATGACGAAGATGACGTGTTGGAAGACGATAATCAGGGGGGAGATGAAGAGGTGGACAACAGTGGAGAAGGCGAAATTGGAGAAGTTCCAGTTATGGAAATTCAACATGAGATTCAAGGTGCCTCTTCACCAATTGTTCAAGTAAGCACTCTCATCGAAAAAGAACAACTCGACTATGGGGTTCTTCTCTGTTCTTCGGGTGCGAATATTTTTGTATCTTATGATGCTCTATATTCTCCTTCTCTTGTAATGGTCACTAATACGCTTCAACAAGAACCTATGACCCTTCTTGGTATCGCAGAAGTTTCATCATCGAGAGATGCTGGAATTTCCGCACTGGAAGCACGAGTAATGATAGAAGCATTGGTCTCTCCTCATAGCGTAGAGGTGAACCAAGATGCTTCAGATATTCTATTAGTTGCTGAAGAAAATAGAGTCGTTGCTGAATAAGTTCATGTTGAGAGGATGACAATTGCATGCCCTGCTGCCTTTTGACTAGTTGCTCACAGTCTCGAATTTCCTTCTGTTCTCGTTGACGCGGCAACGCCAACAACTTTGGATTCGAGTACCGGGGCTAGGGAGTTATCTTTTAATATTGCGACTATTATTGTCGTAGATGTTCCCAAATCTTCGAAAATAGGGGCCTCTACATCGCCAATTATTTCACAACCTGCCCCCAGAGATGGTATATATTTTCTTCTCATTTGTCTTCATTCTTTATATGTTATTGTTGCTACATTTTTCTCTTTCTCTTTTAGCTACAGTTATTCCTTCTTTTATCGGATCGGCGAGCTCCAATTCAGTAGCCACAATATCGGATAAACTCTCTTTAGATAAAGTTTCTCCTATTATGCTTGTACTGTTTAAGATTGATGTCCCTACCATTGTATGCATGTTCAATGATCCTTAACAGTGGCCCTATTTGAACATTGCACTGGCCATTCTTGACCATGTAGCGAGGGTATCGCACATAAAAATTCTTCCTCTTCATGACTCTTTAACTCATTTTTGTTCTTCACTAAATAATCTGAAATCAGCACACAACGTAGTTATTGCTCCAGAGATTTTAGAACATCAGAGAGAATTGGTATCCCTCAAGGAGAAGGTTTCTAGGACCGCATTTGTCATTTCAGGCTATAACGATGAATATAAATCCCTTCAAGAATGGCTAAAAGCTTCTGATCAAAATAGAAAGATTATCAAATATTAAATAGCCTTTTTGAAGGAACAAATTGCCCAACTTGAAGTCCGAGAACAAGAAGAGGAGTTGAATGTAAGCAAATTTAAAGCGAACATGAAAGTTAATTTTCGTATCACCGATCTTGAAAAATTCGAGATGGCCAAGAATGAAGAGATTGTTGCTTCTTTGGAGAGAGAGCTAGCCGATGCACCCGATTAAGCTAAAATCATTCTTGAAGCTAATTGACAAGTGTTGCTACTCAAGTTTAGTTAAAGCAAGATTTGCAAAAGGTACATGGCAGCTATGGGCATCTCAGAAGATTTGTAACAATTTGGATTTTGATCATGTATTTTGACTTGATATAAATGAAATTTCAATGTTTCTTCTCTAAAGTGTTCTTGAAATTATAATCATAGTATTATAAGCATTTTCTTTCAGGAATTTTGCGAAATAAACAAATACATATGTTAGATTTTGATTCATCATTTCGAGACTTATAATCGCATCCTTTGATAATATATGCAAGTCGCAATATAATGAGGCATCAATTCATCTTATTGTTAATGTCACCTATGCGGTATTCATTTTGATGGGCGAAACTAATTTATAGTTTAGTTAACTCTAAAGGCGTGACACACAATTTAGGCTCTCGAGTAGTTGGAGCAATCACAGTTTTTTAGGCTCTTAAGTAGTTAGAGTCGAGGGTCTTACGCAAATGGTCTCTTTAACTCTTGTGAGTTCGATGAACCTCCGCAACCGAGGAGTTCACAAATCGCGATCCATTAGAGGGGCTCAATGAAGCTACCAGGGCAGTGAACTTGGTTGGTTTTACGCGTAGGGTTGGCCACAGTAACTCTCTAGAGTTCACGGGGCTCACAAGGCTACATGTTTGGGTACCAAATCTAAGGCCGTCAGTTCATCGATGAGGGGGCGGCTCATTTAGAGATTGACCAATCCTCATGAGTTTCTACTGAAATCAAGACAGGAATCTGGGGGGCCTTATGCATAGTTGAGCTATCTAACCCACTAATGAGAGGGCATTTTCTTATACCTTCCCTCATGGCATTGTCAGAAGCTAAACAGACGGCAATAGTCTCACGGGTGGTTGCCTCATGTGTGCTCTTCACTGCCTGCATGGGTTTAAGTATGTGATTGCCTTTACGAGCTTTTTAGGGTACTGGATTTTCACTGTTGCTCGTATGATGAATTGCCATCACTGATAATATAGGACTTATACGTGGTTGGCCTCACGGGTGCTCTCTACTGCCGTAAATGGTAAATCGCCATCGCTGATAACATAGGGCTTACGCGTTTTTGGCTCATGGGTGCTCTCCACTGCCATAAATGATAAATGATGATAATATATGTAATTGGAGTAGTGTATCAGCTTGACGATAATATCAATTTGGCGATGATTGGCGAGGATAAGCGGCGATAATGGACAATAATATTTTGTTGATCCAGAGAGCTTTCTTTCGAAGAATGGTGATATACTTGCAAATTTATCTTTTCATTCATATATGGAGAAGAATACATGGCTTGCCCTTTGTTAAGGCTTTTTCATCATTTTGTATATCTTGCCCCCTTTTGATTGGGAAAGATTTTCCTGATAATTTTTGCAATCAAAACTTCCTCGATCTTAAAGGATGATACTTTTTAATGAAGCGAGCATTAACAGGTATTTCGATACCTTGTCCATTTTGATCTATGACTCGATAGGCTCCGTTCAAGTGTACTTCAGTTATTATATATGGACCATCACATTTAGGGTCGAGTTTGCCCCCTATTCTATGGGTGACCACGATGGGTCTTTTTAACATCAACACCATATTGCCTTTCTTGAAAGAGCGGTACTTGACTTTCTTATCGAAAGCGGCTGATATTCATGCCTGATGTAGTTCTAGTCACTCTTACGCGGCTAACCATTTTTCATCGAGCATATCCAGTTCTATTAGCCTTATCTTGGCATTTTCATCATCTGTGATTGATTCATGTACCGCTACCTTGAGTGACGCGAATTGCGTTTCGATAGGGATGACAACTTCGACATCGTAGACCAGTGAATACGGCATATCTTTAGTTGCGGTCTGATGAGTAGTTCGATAGACTCACAAGGCTTCTTGTAAATTTTCATCCGAGTCACGTTTATTCCCTGTGGCAATTTTCTTCAATATCTTGAATATCATCATATTGAAGGCCCCTGCCAATCCGTTACTCGGAGGATAATAAGGCGCGAGAATGAATGTTGAATGCCGAACTTCTGGCATAATTTCTCCATACCCCTATTTTTGAATGGAGTGTCGTTATCGGTAATGATCTTCTTTGGAATCCCATGATGGTATATGATTGCATGGCAAATAAAATTCATGACATCTTTTTCTTTGATATTGCGCAGTGCAATGGCTTCGGTCCATTTGAAAAAATAACCTGTCACCACCAGAATATATTGTCGTCCTTTGGATGAAGGAGGATTAATAAGGCCGATAACATCTAATCCCCATGCTACGAAGGGCTAGGGGGCTATTGACTAATGTAGATCTTTAGGAGGTACATGTATGACAGCACCATGCACTCGGTATTCATGACACCACTTTGCGTAATCTAGCACGTCTTTGAATATTGAAGGCCGATAATATCCCATTCAATGTACGCGATGAAATAAATTTCGACCGGCTTGATGGGCTCCGCATTGCTTGAATGGGCCTATTGTAATATGCGGCTTGCTTCCTTTATATCCAAGCATTGTAATAGCATCTTATTATAAGATCTCCTGTATAATACTTCATTGCATATGATGAATCTTTTCGACCTTTGCTTAATTTGTAATCTTTATGATGGATCTTCTGGGAGGATGTTGCATTTGAGATAATCGATAAATGGCTGACGCAAATCATCTACGGTAATATCTAAACACGATACCAGAAATGTTTTAATATTCTCATTAAAGAGCTCTGGCGATGGCAAAAATCTCCGCTCTTCGATTGTTACTTGGAGAGGACTTCGGTTGGGGCAGGACAAAGTTTTAGCTAAGCTGGCTAAAGCATCTGCCTTTGTATTTTCGCATCGCGGTATATGCTTGATTTCAACGTTATAAAACCATTCTAGCAACTGTTGTGCTCGTCGGCAATATAGTAATAGTTATTGTTTTCTTATTTCAAACTCTGTTGTTAATTGATTTATTACCAGTTTAGAGTCTCTGAATATTTGTAAGGTTTTTATCTTCATTTCTTATGTTATCTCCATTCCTTTAATGAGGGCATTGTGTAAGACCGTATCCTAGACCGTACCGTTCCGTAGACTTCCGCGGTCTTCCCGGTCAAATTTCGGCAGCCTTGACCCTTAACCGACATTTGCGTGCGACCCTGATTCACACATCGTCAACCTGAATCGACTCAACCTAAGACTAGTACCTTAGCGACCGCGGCGTCGCCCAGGTTCCGATGCCACGACTCGCACGCCGAGGTAATACTCTAGCCAGGAGATGTGGGCCATCGTTCGGTGCGAGGAAAACGCTGCGCGTTAGAAACCCAAGAGAATCTCTACGGCTTGTCACATCCATCAATCAATCAATCAACCCCATCATATTAAGTACATGTCAAGTATACATCACCTCTCACCCTTCCCCAAGCAACCCCTAAAATCAAAAAGCTCTTACACAAGCCATACTTTTCTTACACTTTTTACCCCTAAAGTCAAAAGTTTCTTACACATCCATCACCACCACATCAAACATCCATCACCCATCTCTCTCTCCCTTTACAAGTCTCTCTCTCTCTCTCTCTCTCTCTCTCTCTCTCTCTCTCTCTCTCTCTCTCTCTCTCTCTCTCATTTTCAAACTACATTCCCAAGCAAGAGAAACCTCCATACGTCCAAGCCTCTCCCATCTCTCCCAAGCTATAAGTGTGGCCCACTTCCTACCCTTTCATCTCCCATCTCAACCATCCAAACCTCATCTCCTCCGTTGGAATCGAAGCTAAGGAGCTAAGGAAGCCTTGAGTGCAAGTATAAGCCGGTGGGTGATCTTGATCCCACAATTTGCATTTTCTTGTGATTAAAGGGCCACATGTAGTGGGACCCACCTTGATGTATACTTATGTTCAAGAGGGGCCCATAGTGGCGGGGCCCCTCCGATAGTGTCGATGTCTCCCTCTTTCTCTCTCTCTTTCTATGTTTATGGCCCACCTAATATATGTTTATCATTCATGCCATCTACCGGTGGACCCCATCCATGTGGGACACACCATGATGTTTATGTGTCATCCCAACCATCCATTGGGGGCCCACCTTGAGATGCCTAATAGTGGGGGTGGTCACCAATGACGTGGGATCTGACGTGGGCCCACCCAACCCCATAGCTCAAGTGGCTAACCGAGTGAAAGATACCTTGTTTCAACACAGAGGTCTTGGAATCGATTCCTTGTGGTGGTGGCTAACATGGAGTGTGTACTGATATGGGGTGTGTACTGACACAAGGGTGTGGGTGACGGTGGGGTCCATGGGACCCCATCCACGCCCTCCATACATTTTGGCGGGCCACGCCATGACGTATGTGCTATATCCAAACTGTCCACCGTCCTGGACGGTGGGGCCCACGTCCGTGTGGGCCCTCCTGACGCCAGATCCATAGCTCAACTGGCAGGCAGAGTGGAGATACGTCATTGCAACATGGAGGTCTTGGTACGACTCCCTAGTTCGGGTGGCTGCCACCTGATGTGGGACCCACCTAAGTTTTGGTGTGGCTGAAACTTGGTCTGACCCTTCATTCAAGTGGGACACCCACGATGGGTGGGCTGGATTTGTGAACCCCATCTCGGTGGGCCCAATAAATGATTATGAATGTTTTAAATGGAGGGTAGCCCTCTCAACTGTTGTGTCTGGTGCGACCCACACAAGTCACGGTTTGACTTGATTTTTGAGACCTAGGCCCACACTGGAATGGGCCATCTGACTGATGGGTTAGATGTTTGGCAAACATCAACGGTGGGGCCCACATAGCTTGACCTCATTAGAGCTTACCGTCAGCTCGAGCTCTGTGTACCTTTTCCCATATATATATATATATATAAATATATTATACTATATTATATAATATATAACATAATATATTATATAGTATATTATAATATAATATATATTATACTATATCACCTATGGTGGTGGGCCCTACGTGGGACCCACCTCTGCTTGTTGCTGGGAATAAAGAGAAAGAAAGGAAAAAGTAATATATATATATATATATATATATATATATATATATATATATATATATATAAAGTAGCTATGCTGCTCCTTAAAGAGGCAGCACGTGGCTGCTCTCACTCTCTCTCTCTCTCTCTCTCTCACTCTCTCTCTCTGTGCATAAGTTGCACTAGCAGCATATATATATAAATATATTAAAATATATTATATACGTTTTATGTATATATATATAAGGGTGGGCCCTACGTGGGACCCACCTCTGCCATTTGGAGTGCAGTAGCTATCTAGCTGTTCCTCGTTGGCAGCAAGCCCGCAGGCCACATTGATGTATGTGTCTTATCGAAACCGTCCACTGTTTGAACGATGGGGCCCACCATGGTGCATGTGTTGTATCCATGTCATCCAACCATTTATGAGACCATTTTACAGCATGGGAAAATGGGTGAGTCAGATCTAAAGTTCAAGTGGACCCCACCATTTAAATAGTGGACCGTGTCATCCACCGTTCAAACTCCTAAGGGCCACAGTAATTTCTATTTGTTTTCATTTCATCTATCTCTATGTTAACTTGTGAATAGGTCGGATCTCAAAAATATATGAGGGTGGGCCCGATTTGATATACCTGAGGCCCATTTGACTTGGCCCGATTGATTCGGCCCATTCAACTCGGCCCATTTGATCAGTCCATATGATTAGGCCCATCTTGATGTAGTTATGGCCCATTCGTTGAGGCCCACCTTGATATATATGAAGCCCATGTTATGGGGCCCATTTGATGTAACTAAGTCCCATGGGTCGAGGCCAAATAGGATGTATGTAAGTCCATTACAATGTGTGACCCTACCTTGGTTTGAGTAATGACGTTTATGGCAGCCGTGCCTTGGGAGCAATGATGGTTTGTCGTCCACATTGTAAGAAAATGTTGGTTAAATGTCCGCATTATAATTCTCCCTAGGGCCCATTGTTAGGCTCATACTTGTAGGCCGTCTAGGCCCATCTTTATTATGAACAACATCCATCACCGTATAACATGTTTAGTATAGTTCCTGTTTCACGATCATACGCATCATATGTATGCTTGATATGAGAAGTGACTGATCATAGCATATGTCTTCGGGCAGATTGATTAGGGGCTCCCGGATAGGCGTTGTTGCCCTACATGAGCTCACGATACGAGTGGAATTGCTGCATAATTGGATAGTGTGATTCATGCATTCGCATTGTATAATATGGTTACTGTACGCCCTAGCGACATGAGGGTCGTAGCCTCCACAGGCGTATCGTGGTTGGCAGGATTGGATACCGGAAATCTTGTTCTACATGGGGTACTATAGATATCCCTAGGTGAAGGTCCCTAAACCCTTATGGTACCAAGAGGTTACTCCAACGTCTAGACCGAGTGAGTGCATGAGCGCCAAGTGCCGATTACTAGATGGCAGCATTTTCCACTGTGTCGTGGTCGGTTGGAAGGGGGTGCGGCCTTACCCACCTGAGAGGAGGGGGCAAAGCTAGGCTGAGTTTGACTAGCTCGAGGAATGGGTCCGCTATCGATGAGTTGAGCCTGATATTGGCAGGTGGATAGTGAGGTCTCTTCCACTTACCTTATTGCGTGCGATGGGGCGACAGTCTGTTTTAGAGTGTACTAGACCCTGGTGATATTCCAGAGTTGAACTGTATTGATATGTGGACTTAGATGAGGATTCGCATGCTTGAGTTGCATCGCATTGCATGGCTTTGGTATGACTGACATCATTCATGATTTACATCGCATGGCCTTGGTATGACCGACATCATTCATGCCTTGTATCGCATAGCCTTGGTACGGCTAACGGTATTCATGGATTCACCAGCATGTTTTGCATTACTCTGATACTGCATAACTATATTACTACCTTGCGCACACACTTTCACCGCCCTCTAAGCTTTCTATAAGCTTATGCACGACCGTTGTGTGTAGGTGATGTTGGACCGCAGCAGCGTTGAGGCTAGAGCGCGTGGCAGAACGTATTAGAGCTTTTATCCTTTATCATTGTATTTTTCTTTATGCTCATTATACTTGTAAAGTTTTTTATCATAGTGGAAATGTGATGGAGTTTTTGATTTTGTTTATGGGTTATGCCTTTGGTTATGCTTATTACGAATTAAACTGATATTGGAAATCCTCCTCGTAGCATCCCAGGATCGGAATCTGGCGAATGGGTGCCGGGAGCCGAGAATGGGGTTCTACGGAGGCTGTCGGCGCCGGATTCGGCGATCGAGAATTTTGTGAGCCCGGTTTTCGAGTTTGGGGCGTGATAGAAAGCCCATCATGGTAACCTTTCTTGAGCTCGTTGGGCAGACCTATTACCTAGTGGTAAGTGCGCCTTGCACACTACCTTTGGTCAAGTGGACTACACTTAGCGACGGGACAATTGGGCTTTTTCTTGGTTTGCTTGTATATGTGGATAGTGGGCCCAATATGATGTATGACATGAAAGGCGGGGCTCCACAAGGAGGATTTCTGAAAGTAAAACTAACAAACATGTTGCATTTATCAAAATTTCATCATATACAATATATATTACTGTGTACAACTGAGCACCTCAGGACAAACCAAAACATAAACCATGTCATATTTACTATACCTGATGTACATATGCTGGGTATTACAAAAAAAAATATACACTGATATGTACAAAGCAAAAAAGGACAACTGGAGTCTGTAGCATCTACTCCTGCAGCTCCTTACTCTCACCTGAAAAAAAATAGAAAGGAAAGCTTGAGCTACTAGGCCCAGTGAGTGCGTGTGTGTCGTGAAAATGCATGTTTCATGTCATGCTCATTTAATGCACATGAATGCACAGGCTTCCAAATCATTTTTATATACAGAGGTGGGAATTCTACCCACGCTTTCAACATTTCCACAACTTTTCATATTTCCCAATTGGATCACCAAAGTCTAAAATAGAGGTGGGACTTCTACCCACTTGTATAGACTTTTCCACCGTGGTCAACTACAGAGGTGGGACTAACTACAGAGGTGGGACTACATAGTTCATGGGCCGAACTAGTCTAACCCACTTGTATTGAACCTCACGATCTGCCTAACAGCGAGAAGTCATAAGTCACCTGGCAAAACGATAGCGGACAATTTACGAGCTCGTCATACACAACCTATCTTTGCTTGCCCATAAGCAGGTCAGGTTAAACCTCTCAACCAATCGACACACATCGGTGGGAGTCGCTGCCTACTTTGGTATTTCAGCATTTCAGCGCTCTGTTCTTCCACACGGTCTAAGCATTGGTCGCTCCCAATGGTACCAATCGGGGTTTAGGGACTTTCACCCACGGACCCTCTAATCATGTCCTGTCGAATTACACATTTCCGGTGTGGTGTCCAACTCAAGTTATAACAACGTATGTTTCATCGCATTTACAATCACCGTATGTATGTATGCATGAATTCACATACAAGCATAACAGATCATTTCATTTTTGTTTTAAAGGCAAACAGAGGACGACCTTCCTCATGTGGTCTCCTCATACATTCGTCATACATTTAAGTTCCACAGTTAAGTTCCTCATAAGGGTCTTATTTAATATAACATGTATCTAGGCAGTTTACATACTCATCATAGACACATCGTGTGTCGCACCACAACCCACTATGATCACCACATCATGATATGATTCATTTACTCTCAAGCAGACAAGGATATAACAACTATGATTCATGCATATGATATGCACATGACTTAATCAATCTGCTATAAAACTTCATACTACAAGTATGCTTTTTCTCAAGAATGATCTACATTAAAAGAATGAAGGATATTCCTTTGAGACAATTTGTCGAATAGGTAGCGGGTGAATATTGGAAGGAACAAAGAGAGAAATTGTTAGAAATACGTATAACTTGTAACAAAACTAAATCTTATCTATCATCCAATCTTCCATTCATAACCTAATCAACTAACTCAGCAAAGCCAGCCATACCCGTAAGAAAATCCAGCAACAACCTCATTCTAACACCTAATTCCAGCAATATATAATTCCAGCACCTAATTCCAGCAATACAGACTTCCTAATTCCAGCACCTAATTCCAGCCATATATAATTCCAACACCTAATTCCAGCAATATATAATACCTACAACAGAAAATCTAGCAAAACCCTAACCCTTAAACAAAATCCCTTAAACAAAATCCAACAATTCTTTAACCTTAAAACTGAAAATCCAGCAAAACCCTAACCCTTAAACAAAATCCAACAATTCTTTAACCTTAAAACTGAAAATTCAGCAAAACCCTAACCCTTAAACAAAATCCAGCAATTCTTTAACCTTAAAACCGAAAATTCAGCAAAACCCTAACCCTTAAACAAAATCCAGCAATTCTTTAACCTTAAAACTGAAAATTCAGCAAAACCCTAACCCTTAAACAAAATCCAGCAATTCTTTAACCTTAAAACTGAAAATTCAGTAAAACCCTAACCCTTAAACAAAATCCAGCAATTCTTTAACCTTAAAACTGAAAATTTAGCAAAACCCTAACCCTTAAACAAAAATTTCAACGATAGAGTTTTGAAAGAAACCTCAACGTACACATCTAAGTGCTCATAATCTATGCACTCACCTGAAAGTATCAGAGGTTTGGCTCTCAACCTCAGCGTCTCTTTCTTTGTCTTCTTCTTCTTCTTCTTTTCCTCAACTAGAGTGTTGGCTGGAAATGAAATGTTTGAAAGTGGGTTTTGTCTATTTATGGGCTTAAAAAGGTTTTAAAGTGGCTTTTAGCTAAAAAAAGGGTTTATGGGATGGTTTAGGATAATTTTGAGAAGTTTAAACGTATGGTAGCAATAAATAAAATGTTATGTAAGTGATTTGACAAAAAGTATTCGAAGGATTAAAAAAAAAACCTGAGGTCATTTGAGTTATTTTATTAAATTATACATGTACATATCGATGCGTAACTTACAATCCAGGTGTCATATTGACATTTCGTTTTCGTCAGTAACTCCGTAACTTGACTACGACTACAACGGTTAGGCTCTCCGACCTAACGGATTTGAAAACTCGATGTTGGCGGAGCCCCACCTAAAATAAGGACATAATGGTCATTTCTCAGATTGTTTAATTTTAAGTCCGTATCTTAACATTCGGACATCGGGTTGACATACGGCGGCTCGATAATGGAACAACATTATGATCAAGTCAAAATATTCTCGGGGCCAATGGACCTACAACCAACGGCAATCCAGTGTACAAACCAGATTTCTGGGGTATAGGGTCTTACAACTCTTCCCTCCTTAAAACAATTTCGTCCTCGAAATTTATTTCAAAACATATCATAACAGTACAATATAACAATAACCATATCAGAGTTATACGTACCTAGGAATTAAATAGATGAGGGTAACGACTGCGTATCTCTGATTCCCTTCCCGTTCCCAGGTTACTTCTTCTACAGAATAATAACCCCATTGGACTTTAACTAAGGGAATAACTTTCGTATGAAGAACTTGTTCTTTTCTATCCACAATACAAATTGGCTACTCGATATAGGATGCATCTTCTTGAACTGCTAAGGATTGCCAGTCAATAACAGGTACTATTATCTTCGGATCACATTTACGGAGCATCGAAACGTGAAAAACATTATGAACTCCAGATAATTGGGGTGGCAAAACAAGACGATAAGCTACAGTGCCAACTCGTTCAACAATATCAAAGGGCCCTATAAACCTCGGGGCTAACTTTTCCATAACACCAAATCGTACTACACCTTTTACTGGTGAAACTCGGAGATATACTCGGCCTCCCTCGACAAACTCTAAGGGTCTACGTCGGTGATCTGCAAAACTCTTCTGTCGGCTTTGAGCTGTAAGCATACGTTGTCGAATAAGATCAATCTTTTTAGACGTTTGCCGGACAATATCAGGACCTAAAAGACATCGCTCACCAATCTCAGTCCAATAACTTGGGGACCTGCAAGGTCTACCATATAACGCTTCATAGGTGCCATGCCAATAGTAGCCTGAAAACTATTATTATATGTAAATTCTGCTAACGGCAAGTGGTCGTCCCAACTACCAGAGAAATCTAAGGCACATGATCTAAGCATGTCCTCGAGAATCTGGTTAACTCTTTCGGACTGCCCATCTATTTGTGGATGATATGCTGTGCTAAATTTTAAAGTCGTCCCCATTGCATTTTGAAAACTCTTCCAAAACTTTGATGTAAACCTCGGATCTCGGTCAGATACAATTGACACAGGTACACCATGTAATCTAACAATTTCATTGATAAATAAAGTTGCGAGTCGATCTGTAGACCAATAAATACAAATAGGAAGAAAGTGGGCTGTCTTTGTCAAACGGTCTACAATAACCCATATAGCATCATGTCTACGTAAGGTTCTTGGTAAACCCACAATGAAATCCATAGTTACATGTTCCCACTTCCATACTGGTATCTCCAAAGGTTGCAATTCCCCTGCCGGCTTTTGATGCTCTGCCTTTACTCGTTTGCATACATCACACTCTGACACATGCCTAGCAACTTCACGTTTCATTCCAGTTTACCAAAATTGATTGCCTTTTCATGTCCTTATACATCTTCGTAGATCCTGGGTGGATAGTAAACTGAGTGCGATGTGCCTCATCCATAAGGGTCTTCTTCAATTCTGAGATATCTGGAACATATAATCTGCCCTGAAACTGAAGTCCACCATCCAAACCTATCTGCCACTCCGGTTGACTTTTCCCTACTATCACATCTTTACAAAACAACGCTCATTGATCAAACCGTTGGGCTTCTATTACTTGGGATATCAAAGAGGGCTGAACTGTTAAGTCTGCTAATTTTACAACTGAGGACTGTAGAGTCATCTCAAAATCGAATTCAGCTATATCTTCTACCATTTTCCACTCTCGCATCATCAATTGTGCCACTTGGGCCTGTGGCTGACGACTTAACGCATCCGCCACCACATTAGATTTTCCTGGGTGGTACTGAAGATCAAAATCATAGTCTTTCATCAATTCCATCCAACGTCTTTACCTCATATTCAATTCGGCTTGGGAAAAGAGGTATTTCACTCTCTTATGATCCGAAAAAAGTTCAAATCGAACCCCATACAAGTAATGCCTCCATACTTTGAGGGCAAAAACTACTGCTGCTAACTCTAGGTCATGTGCGGGATAATTCTGCTCATGAGGCCTAAGCTGGCGAGATGCATATGCTACTACATTTTCCTGTTGCATTAGGACACACCCCAAACCTATAAGCGAGGCATCTGTATAAACAACGAATCCCTCACTCCCAGATGGAAGAGTGAGAACCGGTGCCGTCGTAAGACGAGTTTTTAGTTCCGCGAATGCCCGCTCACAGGCTCCACTCCAAACAAATATTACATCCTTTCGAGTCAATCGAGTCAATGGAGCAGTTATACAAGAGAATCCTTTAACAAAACGTCTGTAATACCCTGCTAGCCCTAAGAAACTCCGAATCTCAGATGCATTCTTTGGCTGTTTCCATTGCAAAACTGCTTCAACCTTAGTTGGATCAACTGAAACTCCATTCTTCGACACTGTGTGCCCCAAAAATTTTACCTCTTCCTGCCAAAACTCACAAATTTCCAGTTTAGCATATAATTGGTGAGCACGAAGGGTTTGCAACGTCATCTCTAAGTGACACTCATGATCTTCCCTTGTCTTTGAATAGATTAAAATATCATCAATAAAAACAACAATAAACTGGTCCAAATAAGGACGGAAGACCTCATTCATCAACTGCATAAAGACTACCGGTGCATTAGTCAGACCAAATGACATGACCTGAAATTCAAATTGTCCATAACGAGTCACAAAAGCTGTCTTCGGGATATCCTCCTCTCGAACCCGAATCTGATGATACCCAGACCGTAAATATATCTTCGAGAAATACTGCGCACCACTCAACTGATCGAATAAATCATCTATTCTTGGGAGCGGATACTTGTTTCTAATCGTAACCTTATTAAGTCCGCGATAATCGACACACAACCGTAAAGAACCATCCTTCTTCTTTACAAAAAGCATAAGCGCTCCCCAAGGTGAAGTACTCGGGCGAATAAACTCCAAATGACGTAATTCATCTATCTGTCTTTGCAACTCACGCAACTCTAATGGTGTCATACGATAAGGGGCTCTAGCTATAGGGGGCAGTGCCAAGGATAAGATCTATTCGAAATTCTGTACGCCTAACGAGTGGCAAACCTGGAATTTCTTGAAAAACATCTGGAAAATCACGTACTACCAGCAACTATTCAATACATACATCTTTGGACTCGTCATGAACACAGGACATCAAAGTCTCTGTAAACTTATCTTTAGAATCAGCCACAAACTGAAATCGAGGATGGTCAGGTATAGAAAAGGTGACTGTCTTAGCGGTGCAGTCCAACACTGCATGATACTTGGATAACCAATCCATTCCCAAAATCACATCATATTTTAACAACTCCAAAACATAACAATTGATTGGAAGGGCATGCTCTGCTATGTAAACATGACAGTCCTGACATATAGAACTCAACACTATTCATTTCCCTAAAGGAGTTAAGAGCTCTAATCCCTTGGTCATCGATGTTCTCGGCAATTCCAACGACTGACAAAAACTATCTACTATAAATGAATGTGATGCGTCAGAATAAAAAAGGACACGTGCAAAAAGGGATGATACTACAAGAATACCTTCTATGACTCCTCCCTTAGTCTGAGAATCTCCCTTCTGGATTGTATAAACACGAGGCTGCGTCTGAAGGGGTACGGGTTGTTTACCTTGCTGCCGCTGTGACTGCTGTTGAGACTGTTGTTGTTGAGGCCTATACTGTATCCTATATGGTGGCCTTTGCTGCTGGGGCTGCTGATGTCTAAGTGGTGGGCCTGGCTGCTGTTTCTGCGGATTGGGACAATCCTTTTTACGGTGCCCTATACCACCACAATTATAACAGGCTCCGAAAAACTGTCGCTGAGGAACAGACGGTAATACTGGGGGTCTGACATCAGGTCTGGCTAAAACCTGTCGTGGAGGAACAGATGGTGATACTAGGGGTCTTACATCAGGTTTGGCTGCATTATCATATCTCAATGTAGGCCTCTTTGGGGATAAAAAGGGCTGAAAACTACCACTCTCTGAATAAATCTCCTCTTCCTTTGCTGATTAGAAGTAGATGGATGCATACTTTGTTGTTGGTTCCAATCAGACTCAAAAATCTGTGCCTTCGCTACTACTCCCTCAAGAGTTGACAACTCAAACCCTCTCACTCGAGATCGCAAACTAGGACGTAAACCATCCTCAAATTTCCTCGCCTCCAGATCATTATCGGCTACTAAATGTGGAGCAAAACGAGATAATTCTATAAAACGAGCCTCATAGTTAGCAACAGACAGCTCACCCTGAACCAACGACTCAAATTCATGTGCTTTCTGACGACGAACAGCTACGGGGAAAAACTTACGATCGAACTGGTCTTTAAACGCTTCCCATGTCCACACAACTTTTGGATCTGAACGTACAACTGACTTCCACCATTGTTCTGCCTCTCCTTGCAATTGATAAGTCGCTAAGGTAACACATTGCTTGGAAGTACAACCCATAACTTGAAAAAGTTTCTCTATTTCTGACTTCCATAACTCGGCTGCCATAGGATCTGGCTTGCCAGAAAAATAAGATGGATCTAGACGTCTAAATTCCATAAAAAGAGCACTGGCCCGCTCTTGCGCTGATGTCTCAGGAGTAGAACTAGATCGCTGCTTTTGATTAGCTGTAATAGTTGACATAGTCTGCAACAGTTGTTGAAGTTGTGTTGCAGGAATAGGTATAATTGGATCTGGAACAGAATTTGACGTAGATTTTAACTTAGACTTGGGTTGCACTGGAGGAGTCTGAACAGATTTTGACGTAGATCTTGACTTAGACTTAGGTTACATTGGAGGAGTCTGAACAAGATTCTTTCTAGGCGGCATCCTATAGATAAAACACCAAATTAGCCTAAAACGAACAAGTAAATCTATACATTATACATACTAATACATAACCATACAACTCATTTACGTCGCTAAACATGAACCTAACAACTCTAACACAACAACATATAGTAAATACATTATGATTTATGCAGATAGTTCCCAGATCATGCTCTGATACCATTTTCTGTCACGACCCTAAATCTAGTGTTACTAAATACCAGATTTTGGTTGACAGCCTCCGTAGAACTCCGATTCTTGGGACTTTCAAGTAGCACATACTAAGTCCCATAAGTGGGGCTCCACAAGGAGGATTTCTGAAAGTAAAACCAACAAACATGTTGCATTTCTCAAATTTTCATCATATACAATATATATTACTGTGTACAACTGAGCACCTCAGGGCAAACCAAAACATAAACCACGTCATATTTACTATACCTGATGTACATATGCAGGGTATTACAAAAAAAAAAATACACTGATATGTACAAAGCAAAAAGGACAACTGGAGTCTGTAGCATATACTCCTGCAGCTCCCTACTCTCACCTGAAAAAAATAGAAAGGAAAGCTTGAGCTACTAAGCCCAGTGAGTGCGTGTGTGTCGTGAAAATGCATGTTTCATGTCATGCTCATTTAATGCACATGAATGCACAGGCTTCCAAATCATTTTTATATACAGAGTTGGGACTTTTACCCACGCTTTCAACATTTCCACAACTTTTCATATTTCCCAATTGGATCACCAAAGTCTAAAATAGAGGTGGGACTTCTACCCACTTGTATAGACTTTTCCACCGTGGTCAACTACAGAGGTGGGACTACATAGTTCACGGGCCGAACTAGTCTAACCCACTTGTATTGAACCTCATGATCTGCCTAACAGCGAGAAGTCATAAGTCGCCTGGAAAAACGATAGCGGACAATTTACGAGCTCGTCACACACAACCTATCTTTGCTTGCCCATAAGCAGGACAGGTTAAACCTCTCAACCAATCGACACACGTCGGTGGGAGTCGCTGCCTACTTTGGTATTTCAACATTTCAGCGCTCTGTTCTTCCTCCTGGTCTAAGCATTGGTCGCTCCCAATGGTACCAATCGGGGTTTAGGGACTTTCACCCATGGACCCTCTAATCATGTCCTGTCGAATTACACATTTCCGGTGTGGTGTCCAACTCAAGTTATAACAACGTATGTTTCATCGCATTTACAATCACCGTATGTATGTATGCATGAGTCCACACACAAGCATAACAGATCATTTCATTTTTGTTTTAAAGGCAAATAGAGGACGACCTTCCTCATGTGGTCTCCTCATACATTCGTCATACATTTAAGTTCCACAGTTAAGTTCCTCATAAGGGTCTCATTTAATATAACATGTATCTAGGCAGTTTACATACTCATCATAGACACATCGTGTGTCGCACCACAACCCACTATGATCACCACATCATGATATGATTCATTTACTCTCAAGCAGACAAGGATATAACAACTATGATTCATGCATATGATATGCACATGACTTAGTCAATCTGCTATAAAACTTCATGCTACAAGCATGCTTTTTCTCAAGAATGATCTACATTAAAAGAATGAAGGATATTCCTTTGAGACAATTTGTCAAACAGGTAGCGGGTGAATATTGGAAGGAACAAAGAGAGAAATTGTTAGAAATACGTGTCACTTGTAACAAAACTAAATCTTATCTATCATCCAATCTTCCATTCATAACCTAATCAACTAACTCAGCAAAGCCAGCCATACCCGTAAGAAAATCCAGCAACAACCTCATTCCAGCAATATATAATTCCAACACCTAATTCCAGCAATATATAATTCTAGCACCTAATTCCAGCAATACAGACTTCCTAATTCCAGCACCAAATTCCAGCCATATATAATTCCAACACCTAATTCCAGCAATATATAATTCCTACAACAGAAAATCTAGCAAAACCCTAACCCTTAAACAAAATCCAGCAATTCTTTAACCTTAAAACTGAAAATCCAGCAAAACCCTAACCCTTAAACAAATCCAACAATTCTTTAACCTTAAAACTGAAAATTCAGCAAAACCCTAACCCTTAAACAAAATCCAGCAATTCTTTAACCTTAAAACTGAAAATTCAGCAAAACCCTAACCCTTAAACAAAATCCAACAATTCTTTAACCTTAAAACTGAAAATTCAGCAAAACCCTAACCCTTAAACAAAATCCAGCAATTCTTTAACCTTAAAACTGAAAATTCAGCAAAACCCTAACCCTTAAACAAAATCCAGCAATTCTTTAACCTAAAACTGAAAATTCAGCAAAACCCTAACCCTTAAACAAAATTTCAACGAAAATTCAGGGTTTTGAAAAAAAACCTCAACCTCAACGTACACATCTAAGTGCTCCTAATCTATGCACTCACCTGAAAGTATCAGAGGTTTGACTCTCAACCTCAGCTTCTCTTTCTTTGTCTTCTTCTTCTTTTCCTCAATTAGAGTGTTGGCTGGAAATGAAATGTTTGAAAGTGGGTTTTGTCTATTTATGGGCTTAAAAAGGTTTTAAAGTGGCTTTTAGCTAAAAAAAGGGTTTATGGGATGGTTTAGGATAATTTTGAGAAGTTTAAACATATGGTAGCAATAAATAAAATGTTATGTAAGTGATTTGACAAAAAGTATTCCAAGGATTTTAAAAAAAAATCTGAGGTCATTTGAGTTATTTTATTAAACTATACATGTACATATCGATGCGTAACTTACAATCCAGGTGTCATATTGACATGTCGTTTTCGTCAGTAACTCCGTAACTTGACTACGACCACAACGGTTAGGCTCTCAGACCTAACGGATTTGAAAACTCGATGTTGGCGGAGCCCCACCTAAAATAAGGACATAATGGTCATTTCTCAGATTGTTTAATTTTAAGTCCGTATCTTAACATTCGGACATCGGGTTGACATACGGCTTGCGGCTCGATAATGGAACAACATTATGATCAAGTCAAAATATTCTCGTGGCCAATAGACGTACAACCAACGGCTATCCAGTGTACAAACCAGATTTCTGGGGTATAGGGTCTTACAGAAAACAATGTTAAAAGCATGGATTTGATGCTCAAGAATCACCAAATAAAAGAATAGACATTTGGAGACGAAGATTGAAGATTTCAAGACCCCAAGAGTCAAGAAAACCAAGTGAAAAAGGAAGGAAGTGCATAAATTAGTGCAGGAATTTGCAAGATCTGAGCTTAGATTCATCGAAAGAGTTTAGATGACATCGAACCTAGTCTTTGATGACATCGAAGCCCTTAGATGATATCAAAGAATTACAGAAAAATCAAGTTTGTTTGCTAGAAAAATTGGAGCCAGTCTTCGATGACATCGAAACAGTTTCGATGAATCAAAGCCAGTCTTAGATGACATCGAAGGGTTTATGCGGAGCCTATGCGAAGTGAACAGTTTTAAAGCGATTTCTGAAATTTTCAAACCAGTTTAAAGGAGGGAGTTCCCCACTTATAAATAGGGCATTCCAGGGCATTCCTAAGCAATTTTCCAAAGCATTGAAGAGCATTCTAGGGCTTTTCTAGTTTCTTTTAGAGAGCTTTCAAGTTTCATAGTTCTTATTTTCTTTACAAGTTTTTGTTTATTTATTTTTTCTTTCTTTTCTTGTTGCTTTTTATTTCTACAATTTAATTATATTTTTCTAAGTTCCCTCTAGCCCAAGCTAAAAGGGAAGCACATTGTTTTAATGTTTTCATAGTTATGATGATTGATTGTTTTAATGATGAGAAAAATGGTGTATGCATGTTATCAATTATTTAGGTTTAGTTTTTTTATCCTCATGTGAGATCCATATGTTTCCATCATATGAGATCCACATTGATGGATAGGCTTACCCTGAATCAATTAGATTTCCTAGATAGGAAAGGTTCTTAACCTGCTACATTTCTTTGATATTCATCATCTTACGGATATGAATTCTTAAAATCACTAGCGCTTGAGAATATATATATATCAATAGTGCAAATCCATGATTTTCTAATCTTTTATATCATTTATTTAAAATGTTTAAATTATTTTATTTTTCGATTAGGCCAACCATAGTGCTCGGATCCTAGTTGTGTTATCCAAGTCATCATGATTTTGGAACATTAACCTATGTGTGGAACTTTGAAGCTTGGGTGTTATTTTAATTCACTTGAATTACATCTATTCAAAACTCTCAAAATCAAATCATCAGTTTAGTTTTTAGTACTTAGTTTGTTTTACATTTGATTTTCTCCTTCTCGCAATTCATCTCCCTGTGGGATCGACCTTGTATTCGCGGGATATTACTTACGAACTTTTGCACTTGGAGGCTAGCAATTAAGTTTTGGCGCCATTGCCAGGGAGAGTTGGAGATAGATTAGATCTGTGTAAGATAGCTAAGATAAGTTCTCTTCTAAACCCTTCAAAATTTTTATAAATTTTCTGTTTTTCTTTGAAAGTAAATTTAGTTAGGTCTTTCAAGCACTAACTGTGATATAAGGTTGCCCTACTTAGGATTTCATCACCCAAGTGTTATGGTTGTTCTACAGTTGCTATTTGATCACAACGATCATCCACTGAATCTATTTTTTAGATTTGCATAGTTTATTTTCTGCATTATTTTATTTTCTTTTTATTTATTTTATTTTATGGATTAAACCCTTAGGGTCGGATTTGCCACCTGGGTTGTTAATTTATTTTGCTTTGTGGATTGAACCCTCATGGTTGGCTCTGCACCTCGGTTGTTGGTTAAGTTTTTATTTTTATTTTAAGTTTCATACTTGCTATTTGAATTAGTGGCATTTATTGTGTGGTGTGGATGGTTTGTCCCGTTGGAGTAGGGATCAAAACAATCGACTCTCCTCCGAATGCAGACTAGTTCTAGGCCCTGATCATTCACTTAGGAGAGACACTCAACATCACTTAGATTCCATGGCAGACCCAGTTGATAATCCAAATCCAAATTTGTCAGATCCAACTATAAATCAAAACAGAGAAAATCAACGTAATCCACCTCTTGAGGATGAGAATGAAGTTCATAGGAATGTGTTAAACCAACCACGGACTTTACGTGAACGTCTACACCCTAAGAGATCAACTTTACTATCTTGTATTGTGTTCTCTTATCACATAGGGAACATTGATTTTAAACTAGGTGTGATTTAATTGATCCCTAAATTTCATGGCTTGGATTCTGAAAGCCCCTATTTGCACCTCAAGGACATTGAGGAAGTGATTGTAACATTACAAGTAAACAATGGCAATAGGGATGCACTTAAGGTTAGGTTATTCTCATTTTCTCTAAAGGATTGGGCCAAAGCATGGCTTAACTCTCTAAGACCTCATACCATCACTACAAGGCAAACCTTAAGTAGAGAGTTTTTGAAAATGTTCTTTCCCAAGCACAAAATAAATGCACTAAAACAAGAAATCAAGTCATTCTCCCAAAAGGGGAATGAACTGTTTTTCCAAGCTTGGAAGCGCTTCAAAGACCTTCTACTTACTTGTCCACATCATGGTTATGAACCATGACATGTGATTGATGCGTTTCGAAAGGGGCTCACCATGGATACTCGTCAGTTCATAGAGATGATGTGTGGTGGAACCTTTCTTGACAAAGATCATAATGAGGCTTGGAATTTTCTAGACATTTTAGCAGAGAATATGCAGACATGGGATGTCTCTACTAAAACAGACCAAACTAGACCCATTCCTAGAGAGAAAACGGGGATATACGCCCTAAGAGAGGAAGACTACCTTAATGCAAAATTCGCTGCATTAGCTAGAAAGGTCGAAGCCTCAGAAATTAGAAAGATTGATATAGTTAAAGCAAACACTTAGATAATTTTTGTAGCATTTGTGGTGGTGCAGACCATGACACAAAGGATTGTCCAACAATCCCAATTGTATAAGATATCATGCATGAGCAAGGGCAAGTAAATGCTATAAATAACTACCAAAGGTCAGTTATGCAACCAATGAGAAATACGTATAATCCAAATTGGCGTAACCATCCTAATCTTAGTTGGAGGAATGAATCACAAATTAATGCGCCCAATGCACCTCAAATGCCTCCACAAAACAACTTCTTTAAGCATCTAATAATGCATCATATGTGCCCCCGCCAAAGCGATCATTTATGGAGGATGCATTGACCGCATTCATGAACTCTCAAGCTCAAATGAATCAGTCTCTAATCCAATCAAATCAGGAATTAAAGACGGTCGTGGGTAGGATTGAGACTCAACTAAATGCTAGGGAAAAAGGCACCCTTCCTTCTCAACCTGTGCCATACCCTAGAAACACACATTTCATTTGAGACTCAAATCCAAGTGAGCTACATCATGAACAAGCTAAGGCCACCATTACCTTGAGAAGTGGAAAAGAGGTCAATAAAAAGATAATGCAACCGATAGAAATACTGGAGGATGAGCCACCATCTCAAGAGAATTATGAACCTGCTATGGTTCAAGAACCGCAACAACCAAAGGACAAAGAGACTAAGTCATATGAACCCCTAGTTCCGTTCCCATCTAGACTTCGGAACCCAACTGTCCCTATGAAATATCAAGAGGTATTAGATGTGCTTCAAAAGGTTACTGTCAATATTCCTATGCTCGATGCCATTAGACAAATTCCATCATATGCTAAATATTTCAAGGACATGTGCACTATAAAGAGGAAATTAAATGTGCACAAAACGGCCTTTTTTACTGAGAAAGTGAGCGCTATTATTCAACAAAGGGCCATACCCAAATACAAAGACCCGGGAAGTCCCACTATTCCTTGTATTATTGGGAATGTTCAAATTAAGCATGATTTGTTAGATTTGGGTGCAAGTGTCAACTTAGTACCTTATTCGATTTACAAATAAATGGGGTTAGGCGAGCTTAAACCAACTACGATTACACTCCACTCGCTGACCATTCCATTAAGGTACCAAGGGAAATTTTAGAGGATGTGCTAGTCCAAGTGGAGACATTCTACTTTCCCGTGGATTTTATTGTACTAGACATTGAACCTTGTGTAAACGCTAGCGCTCAAGTTCCCATCATTTTAGGCCGCCCATTCTTAGTAACTTCAAATGCAATTATAAATTGCAGGAATTAAATGATGAACTTGTCTTTTAGTAACATGACTCTAGAGCTAAATATTTTCAATCTATGTAAGTAGCCCATTGACAATAATGAGATCCATGAGCTGAATTTCATGGACTATTTGATAGAAGAAGATGAATTGGAACCTAGTCTGACTAAGGAATTGATTCAAGTCTTTGAGGACTTGAAAAATTCTGATTTAGAAAAAGTGCTTACTGAAATTTGTGATGATAATGAGAGCACTACCCACCAGGACATTGATATGTACCAATGGATACCGCGCACTCAAATCCTATCTATCGAGGACTCACGACCTTTGCCATCACCAACCAATGTTCAAAAGCTTGATCTAAAACCACTACCAAATGAGCTTAACTATGTATACTTGGATGAAAATGAAACTTACCATGTGGTGATATCTTCATTTTTAGAAAAGGATCAAGAGATTAAATTGTTGAATGTTCTAAGGGACCAGAAAAGAGCCTTGGGTTAGACCATTTCTGATATTAAGGGTATAAGCCCTTTCATATGCACCCATTGGATCTACCTCGATGAGGACGCTAAACCAATTAGACAACCTTAAAGGCGTGTCAATCCAAACATGATGGAAGTTGTAAAAAATGAGGTGATCAAATTATTGGATGTGTGAATCATCTACCCAATATCCGATAGTGTTTGGGAGAGTCCAACTCAAGTATTTCCAAAGAAATCTGGAATAACTATCATGCAAAATTCTAATAATGAACTCATACCAACATGAGTTACCACAGGTTGGCGTGTGTACATTAACTATAGAAGATTGAATATGGTCACAAAGAATGACCATTTTCCTCTACCATTCATTGATCAAGTTTTAGAGAGGGTAGCATGTCACTCCTATAATTTTCTTGATGGATATTCTGGATATAACCAAATAGAGATAGCCTTGGAAGACCAAGAGAAAACCACGTTCACTTGTCCGTTTGGCACGTTTGCTTTTAAACAGATGCCATTTGGATCGTGCAACGCCCCAACAACTTTTCAACGATGCATGTTAAGTATTTTTTTCAAATGTAGTTGGGAAGTTTCTTGAGGTTTTCATGGACGACTTTTCTGTATTTAGGAGTAGTTTTGAGGAATGCCTCAACAATTGATCTATTGTCTTATTTAGGTTTGAAGAGAAGCACCTTATCTTAAATTGGGAGAAATGTCTTTTCATGGTTTAAAAAGGAATTGTTTTGGGCCTTGTTATCTCCAAAAATAGAATCGAGGTAGATCGCTCAAAACTGGACATTATAGCTAATCTACCTATTCCCCGAACTGTTAGAGATATTAGATCACTTATAAGGCATGCTAGTTTCTATAAAAGATTCATCACGGACTTTAGTACCATTACTAGACCCTTGACTAATCTTCTCTAAAAGGATGTCCCATTTAAGTGAATAAATGAGTGTGCAAGTACCTTTAATAAAATTAAATCACCCTTACTACTGCACCTATCATACGTCCACCAAATTGGACACTTCCTTTTGAACTAATGTACGATGCAAGTGATTATGCCATATGGGCTGTTTTGGGCCAAAGGAAAGATAAACGACCCTATGTTATTCACTATGCGAGTAGAACTCTAAACTCAGCCCGAGTGAACTACTCAACAACTGAAAAGGAGTTACTTGCGGTAGTTTTTACTTTGGATAAGTTTAGGTCCTACTTGCTGGGATCCAAAGTGGTTATTTTCACGGACCACTCGGCTTTGAAATATTTGTTATCTAAGAAGGATGTAAAATCGAGACTTTTGAGATGGATCCTCCTACTCCAAGAATTTGACTTGAAGATAAAAGATAAGAAAAGAGTAGAAAACGTAGTGGCCGATCACCTTTCCAGATTGGTGTTAGATGATTCCATTGAGGAGATGCATATTCAGGACACTTTCCCTGATGAACAACTATTTGCGATATCCAAATTTCCTTGGTATCTGGATATAATGAACTATCTTGTGACGGAAAAATGTCATATCATTGGAAGTCACAAGATAGGAAGCGTTTTGAAACTAAGGTTAGGAACTTCTTCTGGGATGACCCGTATTTATATAAATATGGGATTGATCAGATTTTTAAACGTTGTGTCCCAAAAGATGAAATTCAGAGTGTTATTTCCTTTTGTCACATGGAAGTATGTTGTGGTCATTTTTCTGCTAAAAAACCACTGCAAAAATCCTGCAGTGTGGTTTTTACTAGTCCACCATGTTTAAAGACACCCACGCTTTCTATATTGCTTGTGATAGATGTCAAAGATTGGGAAGAGTGTCTCGACGCAACATGATGCCTTTATCCCCAATTTTACTATTGAGGATTTTTTATTGCTAGGGTATTTATTTTATGGGCCCATTTCCATCTTCTTTTAGATTTCTTTATATATTGGTTGGTGTGAACTATATTTCCAAGTGGATAGAGGTAGTTCCAAGTAGGACCAATGACAACAAAGTGGTCATACGATTTCTCAAGGAAAATATTTTTTCTAGATTTGGAACTCCAAAAGCCATTATTAGTGATGGCGGGTCTCACTTTTATAATAAGACATTTGAGGTTTTGATGAAGAAATATGACATCAAGTATAAAGTGAGCACCCCTTACCACCCACAAACGAGTGGGCAAGCTGAGATTTCTAATCGAGAAATCAAACATATTTTGGAGAAAACTATAAGGCCAGATAGGAAGGATTGGTCCCTCATAGTATCAGACGCTTTATGGGCTTATAAGACTGCTTATAAGACCCCGATTGGAATGTTCCCATACAGATTGATGTATGGGAAGGCTTGCCATTTGCCTGTGGAATTGGAACATAGAGCATACTGGGAAATAAAGAAGTCAAACTTTGACATGGACCAAGCAAGTGGACAAAGGAAATTAGAGTTGAATGAATTAGAGGAGCTGAGGATAGACTTGTATGAAAATTCTAAAATCTACAAAGAAAAAACCAAAGTTTTTCATGACAAAAATATTATGAGAAAAATTTTTGAATCTCAGCAAAAGGTCCTATTGTACAATTCTCATCTTCAGTTCTTTCCAAAAAAATTAAGGTCAAGATGGACAGACCCCTTCATTGTGAATAATGTATATACTCATGGGGCTGTTGAAATTGAGAATCCACGTAGTAGAAATGTGTACAAGGTAAATGGTCAAAGATTGAAGCCTTATATGGAAAACTTTGATTTGGGAGAGGAGTCCTTCCCTCTTTATGAGCCAGAATATTTAGATTGATGCTCCTACTTTGACGGATCATTTGTGCAAGATTTGTATCATATTCAAAATTTCTTTTTTAGTGTCACTTAGCATTTTCATTTCTTCATGACAGGTACTATCCACCATTTTTTTCTCTGCATTACATTTTCATTACATTGGGGACAATGAAGATTTTAGGTTAGGGGTGTGGATAGTCATCCATGTGAGAGTTATTTTTTTTAGGTTTAAGTTTATTTTTTAAATTTATGAGAAATTTTTTCAACATTTTCAAAATAATATGTTTTTATACAAGAATGTGAACATGATATTATGTGAATTCCAAAGGCAAAGTAAATATTTATTCTAGGTTGATAGTAGTCAGAATTCTGATAACTGAAAATTATAGACTTGAGTGCGATTATCTAATCACTATTTTAGAGTGAGTTGTAATTTAATGTACTGAATTCATAATACACCCTAGCTAACTCAGTAAGGAATATGATATGTGAACTAGAATAACTAATTTTGATTCAAACAAGGATGAATGATCTAGTACCATGACATATGCTTAAAAAAATTTAAAAAAATTGAGAAACAATTCAGTAATCCAGAGTAAGGATACCTAAGTATCCATTGTTGTTACCATTATAATTACGATACCTTAGGTTATGAAGCAAACCCGGTGGGAATCTTCATCTAAAGGTAGTCTATAATAATGAGGATATGATGATAAAAGAAGAAAGAGTATGATGGAAATGAGATAACTAGAGATTTCATATTCCTGGGATGATTGAAAGGACTTAGAATAAGGAACATGCATATTTGTAAAAGTTAGACTAGTGTCACTGAGTACCTAAGTATATTGGATCATAACTATTCTAAAATTTGATTAGGTCTCTAAACTTAAGGATGTAATGGATTAGGAAATTAAGGTTCTAATTAACTTTAGACTTAGGACAAGTGTTGATTTGTTTTGGAATTCATATAATGAATGGAGGCATAATTGTATAAATTCCTAAATGTTGAATTATTTTTCATGTTTTCAATATTTATGGGTAACATTTTTGGAAACCCTCACGAGACTATAACTTGTCCACTTGGGAAAACCTAGGGGTTTAAAGGCTTGTTACATATGCTAAATGCAATAGAGATTAACCGCGAAAGTGGTGTAATTAGAATTTTTATTTTTCGTTTTAATTTTTCTAGAATTAGTTTTAATTTTTGTTTTTCTTCACTTATTTTGCTCGGAACTAGCAAAATGCTGGTTGAGGGGGGTGTGCTGAGTGTCAAATATTGCATATTTCCCCCCATTTATATCTTGGTTTTATGAACATGATACTGCTTAATGGTATATTTTATACATATTCGTGTTGCAAGGTGAGTTTAAGAGCTTAAAGTAAAACAATGTTAAAAGCATGGATTTGATGCTCAAGAATCACCAAGTAAAAGAATAGACATTTGGAGACCAAGATTAAAGATTTCAAGACCCTAAGAGTCAAGAAAACCAAGTGAAAAAGGAAGGAAGTGCAGATATTAATGCATGAATTTGTAGGATCTGAGCTTAGATTCATTGAAACAGTTTAGATGACATCGAAGTTAGTCTTCGATGACATCGAAGCCCTTACATGACATCAAAGAATTATAGAAAAATTAAGTTTGGTTGCTGGACAAATTGGAGCCAGTCTTCGATGACATCGAAGGCAGTTCGATGACATCGAAGGGTTTACGTGGAGCCTATGCGGAGTGAGCAGTTTTGAAGCGATTTCCAAAATTTTCAAACTAGTTTGAAGGAGGGAGTTCCTCACTTATAAATAGGGCATTCTAGGGAATTCCTAAGCAATTATCTAAAGCATTGAAGAGCATTCTAGGGTTTTTCTAAGTTTTTTTAGTTTCTTTTAGAGAGATTTCAAGTTTCATAGTTCTTATTTTCTTTACAAGTTTTTGTTTATTTATTTATTCTTTCTTTTCTGTTTGCATTTCTTTCTTTTCTTGTTGTTTTTTATTTCTGCAATTTAATTATATTTTTCTAAGTTCCCTCTATCCCAAGCTAGAAGGGAAGCACATTGGTTTAATGTTTACATAGTTATGATGATTGATTGTTTTAATGATGAGAAGAATGGTGTATGTATGTTATCAAGTTTAGTTTTTTATCCTCATGTGAGATCCATATGTTTTCATCATATGAGATCCACATTGATGGATATGTTTACCCTTAATCAATTAGATTTCCTGGATAGGAGAGGTTCTTAACCTGCTATATTTCTTTGATATTCATTATCTTATGGATATGAATTCTTAAAATCATTGGCGCTTGAGAATATATATCAATGGTGCAAATTTATGATTTTCTAATCTTTTATATCATTTATTTAAAATGTTTAAATTGTTTTATTTTCCGATTAGGCCGACCATAGTGCTCGGATCCTAGTTGTGTTATCCAAATCATCATAATTTTGGAACATTAACCTATGTGTGGAGCTTTGAAGTTTGGGTGTTGTTTTAATTCAGTTGATTTACATCCATTCAAAACTACTAAAATCAAACCATCAGTTTAGTTTTTATTACTTAGTTTGTTTTACATTTAATTTTCTCATTCTCGTAATTCATCTCCCTGTGGGATTGACCCTATATTCACAGGATATTATTTACGAACCTCTGTACTTGGAGGCAAGCAATCACATTGCTCTTGCATTTAAGTTAGCATTGCTTTATATTGATTTAACCATACTTTATGCTTAATGTGGTATTACACAACTCATACATAGTGCTTATGATTGTACGTTATCATATCTCATACGCATTATTTTTATGCCTATTGTGGATGACGATTGTTCATAGTATATGCTGTTCATCTTGAGACACTTAGGGAACTTTGTCGGAGCATAAAAAATGTGAAAGAAATCATAAAGGAAGAAAGAAGTAAAAGGGAGATGAAGAATGAATGCAACCAAACTGAGTTTTAAATGAGATGTGTTGTGCGTAACCACGCAACAGAGAATGTATCAGAGATTCATTACGCACTGCATAATGAAAGTATTGTAAACAGTGGGCCCCATGGCACAAGATTCAAGGTCTTATACGTGTGGCGGTCTATAAATTCCCCACCGCTCCTTCATTTGAGACACAGAGAAGAAATCAGAGCTCCCAAACGAAGACCTCCAAGTACACCTGACAGGTATTTGGAGAAGGAGAAGAAAGAAGAAGCAAGGAGCAGATGGCCGAAGGCCTGTTGCACTGGACTACGCAACAGAGTCCTATTGCACCAGCCCGCACAACAGGGACTCTGTTACGCAGAAATGATGTGCATAGCATATATGCTGCCAGATTTTTCTAAACTTTATGCAATCTTTCTTGGAATCCAGTCATTCCCATATAAAAGCTGTTATTCTAAACAAGTTAAAAGAGAGAATGGAAGATGTTCAGATTTGCACAACACTTCTCTCATTGAGATGAATACATCGCAAGCCGAAATGCTGCCAAAATTACTAGCTGAAATATTCCATATAACTTAGACTTGAAGTTTTATACTTTATTTTGGAATCAAGGGATAAACAAGGATGTAAATGAACTCAGAATGAATAAAATACATTATGATGATTGTTCTCTCATTCTTTCTTTGTTGTTATTGAATAAGATAATTTCTCCAAATCGAATACATTTGTTTCTTGTCGAAAAAAAATAGCAACTTTGTTGGGGAATTTATTTCTTATTCGATATAAACTTAGAAATTATCAAGAGAACTTTTATCACTGTTTGGCGTCATACCGACGTCAAAATGGCGACTCTCAACGGGAACATCCTCCCCTTTATCTCCAAAATAAACTGCAAATTTATTAAAATTCTTATTGACAGTATATCACGTGGTCTCTTGATAGAAATACAATCTCAGTCAAATCGCAATAGTAACTTCTATAAGTAAGACAATCTTCTACTTCATACTGATTGGGTTGGTTGTAGAATATGCTCGTAATCAGTCCCCGAGCCAAAAGAGCCGATCGATTCTGACTAAAAAAGATATGTTGTAAGCTACTATCGGAGTGATCTCTATATCGCCATTAGCGCAGGACAACAGCTAATTAGAATGGGCTGTTGTATCTTACCGAAGATCGAAACCCCGAACCTGTTTCGCTATCAAACCAGCTCCATCGCAAATGATCAGGGGACCAGTAACACGAAATGCTACAAAACAAAACCCAATGCTTGCTCCACCGGCATTGTACCCTAGAAAGTCCCCTTGCTCTTTCACATCGCAAGACTTCCCAGCCATTCTTGTTGCAAATGTGCGGTGGACTAGGAAAGAACAAGGCAAATCTCCCGCAGAAGATGAATCATCCTCCGCAAAATTCACTGCATCTCCACAAACAACGCCTCCGTAAACCATGTTAAGATCATTTGAATCCTGTGGAAGTATTAAAGAATCCAATGGGAGTCCTCTCTCGTCAAGTCCTCTCACGCCAGCATACTCTTGTCCCACTCCAGCAACAGCTCTGTCGAGAATCGGAGAGGCCGCCATATGTATGGAGGAACAAGTCAGAATCCATTGCCAATTACTGATGAGTGTATGACTGAAATGGCACAGGCGCAAAGAACAATAATGGAGGAATACAGGAACCTCTGAGAAGAGTTAGCCACCCTTGTGCATAATGTGGCTCAGATTGTGACCCCTCCCATGATGGCTACCATGAATGGCCATGAACAACGGCCCGAAGGCTCACAACCACCAAGAGCAGGGTCACATGGATTGGCCCCCGTAGCAAGAGTGATAACGCAAGATGAAATGTGGCAAGTGATAACAGAAGTCATCAGGACTGAGAGGGAACGAGAGCATCCAACAAGATTCCGATACAGAACGTCATATCCTAGAGAAGTAGAGGACGTGTCGTTCCCTACCAATTTCAAACACCCAGACTTTCAAAAATTCAATGGAGACGGATCTCCAGAAGAACATCTCATGCATTTTATTATGACTATGGGTAATTTTTCAATAGTTTCGCAGCATTATTTACGATTTTTTGGCTCTTCTTTAACAAGAAAGGCGTTCCGATGGTATTTGAGCCTGGCCCCCCGAATCTATACGAACCTAGGAACAGATGCAAGATGCATTCATGTATAATTTTTTCTCATCCGATCGAGATGTCAGTATCACCGAGTTAGCTTCTGTATGGCAGAGGGAGAATGAGCCAGTAGAAAAATTTATCGATCGATGGAAAACCCTGTGGGCATCATGTAGACAGTTGTCAGAAGAAAAGGGACAGGTGAAAATGCGCCTAAATTCTATGGAAACAGGGATCACATTTGGTCTCACAAGTACCGACATAAGGACCTTTCGCGATCTCGCTACCAAGGCGCATGCATTGGAATTGATGATCAGGAAGATGCCGACATTTCAAAGTGAAACAGGTAGAAGAGGACATAATAGGTTGATGGTAAATGTAGTTGACCGAGAAAAGAAAAATGACGTTCCTCACGATAGATGAATAATGGAGAGAAGGGAAGATACAGACCGTTACAGGGGATGCACTGGTGATAAAAGACCTAGACCATTTGATTCTTATGAAGGGTAGCATTCGAAAGGGAAGACATCATTCCCATGATGAATCAATTGTTGATCGCTGGAACAATAGAATTGCCTCCCTCTAAATGTCCTGAAGAGGTTGAGAAAACAAAAGAAAAGAACTATTACCACTATCATCGCCCGCTGGGACATCCCATAAAAAATTGTTTTACACTAAAGAGCATATTGCAAAGGATGATAAATAGAGGTGAAAGCGTGATGGGGAAAGAGAGAGAAAGAAACAGAAAAGCAATAGTGAACGTACTATCTGTCTAAGAAACCGCATACGGAAAGACAAAATCTAAAAAGAAAGAAAGCTGTAACACGAATACCATCCAATCTTCGGATGATCATGCAAGGCAACAGTGATTATGTGTGTTCAGGAAAAAGGCTGACAAGTCCCCTCCAGAAATAGAGATTTGAAGTAGTACAAGGAGAAACGTCCGGAACACATACTGATAACGAAAAAGGAGAAAGAAATAAAGATGGAAAAATAACTTATGACGTAGTGAATCACTTGAAATGCATCCTAACCTGACTAAGCGTATATGATGCGCTGCGATTATCAGAAGATGTCAGATAGAGCTTAATTCAAGCTTTATCCGATAATAACATTAGAAAGGCCCTGCTTGTTGAGATGGAAAGCACACAGTAAGAAGCACAAAATTATTGTATGTTTGTTGTTACAATCTCTGACGACGATTTGGTTTGCGATGGAGAGCATAATTGTAACACCCTGAACTTTTCAATACCCGAATATTGAAAGTTTTCGAGTGTTACCATGAAATTTAACTTAATATGTACGTGTACGATACCAATCTAGCTATCCTAACGTTCCATCTATTCTCCAACATGAATCTGACCATTGAGAATGATCTTCATCTATAAATCAAGCCAGTCGACCGTTGATTTTAAGACAATGTCATCATATGTCCAAGTATTCCCACTTGTCTATCATAACCAACCGTTTAACCAACTATCCACCGATAGGGAAAGATATCTGACCGTCCACTTTGAGTTTGGACCACCCTGATCATAGTAAACTAATTACTTGATATCTGCATCTGCTCGTATACATCAAATTGAGATTCCGATATGTTCATCTTGTTCACCACCTATGAATATGTTTAACCCACCATCAAAACTATAATATGAGAAACTAACATATGTGAACAAGTTACTTAAATTAATGGTATACATGTTTTGCTTCTTGATCACTCCAAAAACCCACTTGTGAGCATCCATTTACAAAACTGACCGTACGCCCACTTACATACATGATTAGAGTACTAACCATCAAGTTTTTCTAATTTTAACATGTCATCTGACCATCCATTATGTTGGTTGATATATGTACATTCCCTTAATTAATTTGGTGAATAATTCTTTATTCATAATGATTTAAACATAAGTTCTTTTGTAAGATTACTTAGAAACGTGCCTATAACCATATAGAACCATTAGATTTCCCAAAACTCTCATATCAGTAATAATTACAAAAATGTCATTAACTTAGACCCTTGAATCATAGATCACATGGTTCTCACGATCCGTTTGATATAAAATTTTATACCATGCCTATGTATCATAAATTAACCATACATGTCAAATTTTAGCCCTTAGATCATTGTAAAAGTGACTCAATTGACAAATCATCTCTTTAACTATTGATTTCAATGTCTATCGAGTGAAGAAACCTCGTGTGTAGTCGTAGTAGGGTATTTCCTTTCATATGAATGACTTGGATTGCCATAATATGGACCAAGTGTGAAATATGAAGACCCCACTTTGGTAGGCTTTTCCTTTGGCGCGAAGTTATCCTTTTGACGCTTATCAACTTCTTATAAATTTGGATATTCCGATTTAACCACTTCCTGCTGTCAATTGCAACTTGAATTTGGATCATACTTTAGCCTCATATGACTACGATATCATATAAAATTTAGACCTCGATCTATGATCCTACACCGTTTAATGATGACCACTTTGACTCTAATTCCTTTCTTTTGGTGAAAAAGGTGAAATTTTAGATTTAAGACTTTTCCACCATTGATCAACTACCAAATTTTGTCCAACCGTTCACCTATCCTAACTACACATTTCTCTCAAAATTGGGCCCTGATCATTAAGTGTGGACCGTTAATTGAGATCAAGTTCATTTTGGCACTCGTTAGGAGAATTTTCAAGATAGGCTAATATAAATTTTAGATCACCAAGAAAATCATATAGCTCAACACTATTCGAATTGGATTTAAAGAAAGATCGCTAGAAAATGTCAAATAAGAGAAACCCAATCCAAGTGAGATGTGAAACACACTCCTCTCACATGCACACTCCTTTATAAAAGGAGGAGTGCATCCCCTTCTCCTCTCACACGCCTATAATCCAAGTTCATGAAAGAGAAAGGAAAAGGGAAAGAGAGAGAGAGAGAAAGAGAAGCCTAGTGACCTATCATCCTCCTCCTCCACACGTGCGGTGTCTCCATCTTATTCAAGCGATGTCGTGATTCATTTATAAGCTTTCCTACATCGAGATTTACCTAAGATTTAGATCTAAGGCTAAGGTGAAAGATTCCTTTAAAGCTTACACTAATTTGAGTTGATATGATTTATCTTGTTTTTGCATACTTTCATATTACTGTGATTTTTCATGCAATTGATTGATTTACCATTATTAATTATTTATCCTTTTGTGAATTATGGTTAATGTATGATTTTAATTATGTGTGATTTTTATGAATTTATGTGGGGTGATGGATACAAGCCTTGCCCTTTGTCATTTTTAGAGCGACGCCTGCTTCCACTCTATATTAAGTTGGTCTTTTGTTCATCTCTCCTTATTTTTGTTGAGTTAGCCTATTTTCTACTCTTCTTTTTTATTGAGTTAGTTTATTGATATTTTCTCCTTTATTAGGTCAGCCTTGTGTTACCTCCCTTTATAGCTTGGGCATGTGTCTTGGAATTTCAAAACTCCCATGGTTCGATTTATTTCTCTATTGATGCAAGTGATGTGTTATAGGCCTCATATATTTTATCGTGGACATAATGCGCTCTAAGTACTGACTCTCTTGGTTGACACATAATTCCATGAATTTTTGGTAGTGGTGCACAAATCGATGTAAGTAATCCGCGATACATGTTACATCACTTCCGGGATTGGATATCGCAAATAATCGCTCCATAAACAAATTGTGTCACATAATTCATCTGATCCATGTGTTATGTCGTCTTGAGGTGTTCACGTAAATCCATGGTAGTGTTGGACAAGCCGACGAATCTTCATAGTATGGGATGTGGGGTGAGCCAGGTTTTCTATTAATTGTATTCTACATTGTAATGATTACTATGTATGATGGACCGCACACACTCTGCTAGGCATACATTCATATATTGGTTGCGCATACTGATACCACACGTAGTGGAGGAGTACGAGACGTATCAAAACCCTCACATTATTCTTATGAATCTCTTGAATTATTGTTAATCTTAAAAGATAACCGTCACTATAAGTAGGGCATTGACCCTCTCCAACCATACAGATATTACAGGTGAATTAGATGTTGATAATACGATCAATAATCATTCTATGGAAGATTTTTTCGAATGAAGAAGAAGGATAGTACCACGAATTATTGTATTTATTTTCCACTGCAAACTTTGATGATGTAATTAGTTTTCATTGAGAGGGCATTAAAGAATTATTTGTACACTTTTTACTCTAATGGAATAATAAATACAATCAATTTTATTCTCGTGAATGGTTACCTTCGTGAATGTAACTGGTGTGATTTATTTTTTTTTAAAATAAGGTGCAATTTTGAAGCATCCAATATTTACATTATTAACACCTGGAATTCTCGGGAACGAGTATGTACTCGGGCCGTGAAAATTTAGGATGTTACAATAATAGACTATTGATGATTGTTGGTCATATTCACGATAAGCAAGTCAAACGAACAATGTTAGACAATGGGTTTGCAGTGAACATGTTGCCATTAACAGTACTGAACAAGCTTGGAGATCGCCGCTCTCACTTACGCCCTAGTGGAATGATGATACAGGGCTTTAATCAAGATGGACAACAGGTGCTGGGGAAAATCACACTGATGTTGGAAATAGGAGAACAAACTATGAACGTTGTATGTCATGTCATCAACACAGTAACGATGTACAATCTCCTCGTGAGAAGACCATGGATGCATCAATATGGTATTATACCGTCTACTCTACATCAATGCTTCAAATACTGTAGGAACGGGATCCAATATAAAGTGATGGCTGATGTAAGACTGTATACAGAGGCAGAATTCTTTTCCACAGATACAAGCTACTATGACGGTTTTGTAGCCGAAGACAAGAAGAAAGATGATAGAAACATGGCTATAATAGACAGCTAGACAAAGGCAATAGAAAGCAAAGTCGCAAGAATATAACTATTTTTAAAAGTGAACCCGAAAAAGAAATTTTATTCTGTGCCGAAACACTTGAGACAACTTAGGCAGCCTCCTCTGACATTGCTATCGCTCGAATAATTAGAAACTCTATAGTCGAACTAGACAGTGCCATTACCATATGCTGAAAGAAATAAGCCATTTCCGGCTATGCCTAAAAGATTTCATGTCAAGTCCAGTTCGAAGAATCCTAAACCCATTGAGTTTTATGCCCCATTAGAGACAAAGACAGAAGAAAAGGTTGGTAATAAAGTGAGTTGTGAAAGACCAACATCTAAATATTTAGAGAGGTACAATCCCGTAAGCAAAAAGATTATGCAGAGTATGGGTTTTGATTGGGAAGAACCAGGTGGATTGAATGATGGCAGAGGTATACATGTTCTGATCGGTGTAAATGAAGAAGCACGAGGGAAATTTCACAAATTGGGGGCATCATCTTCTCATGCCCAAGCAAATGTGATTGTGGTAAGTTCAACAGTTGTACAAGAAACAGATTCTGAAACAATCAAACATCTGGAAATAGCTCAAAAATAAATAAAAGACGGGGGGAGGGGGGGCGACCGACAGTCGATGCTCTGCAAGAAATAAATCTAGGAACAGAAGAAGAGCCGCGAGACACGTTTATAAATGTCAGTCTGTCAGAACGGGAAGCCGACCAGTATATTAAATTGTTGAGAGAAAATAAAGATGTGTTCGCTTGGACATATGCAAAAATGTTAGGTTTGGAACCATCAGTAGTAATGTATCGGTTAAATATCTTTAAAGATTAAAAAAAACCAATTAAACAAGCACGAAGGCGATTTCAACCAGATCTAATCCCTCTAATAGAGGAAGAGGTAAACAAGCTGATCAAAGTCGGTTTTATAAGAGAAGTCAAATATCTTAAATGGATATTGAATATTGTCCTGGTGAAAAAGAAAAGTGGACAAATCAGAGTATGGGTCGATATCAGATATTTAAATGAAGCATGTCTGAAAGACGACTTTCCATTGCCCATAATAGAATTATTAATCGATAGCACGTCGAAATATGTTGTCATGTCATTTATGGATGGATATGCTGGGTACAATCAAATACAGATGGCTCCTGAAGATGAAGAAGCGACTGTGTTCAAGACTTCTCTCAGAATTTATTGTTATAAAGTCATGCCTTTTGGCCTCAAGAATGTCGTCACAATGAATCAGAGAGCAATGCAAAATATATTTAAGGACATAATGCAGAAACATGTGGAGTGTTATGTCGACGATTTAGAAGTCAGGTCGAGCAGTCATGAAAAACATCATGAACAATTGTCTTCAGTATTTCATCGACTAAAGAGAAAACAACTAAAGATGAATCTGACAAAATGCGCCTTCAGTATCTCATTAGGTAAATTCCTTAGCTTCGTCATCAAGTACAGAGGAATTGAAATTGACCCAAGAAAGATCAAGGCTATTTAAGAAATGCTGCCACCAAAGACATTGAAAGAATTGAAAAGTTTGCAAGGAAAATTGGCATATATCTGACACTTTATCTCTAATTTGGCCGGAAGATGTCAATCGTTTGCTCATCTGATGAAAAAGGGGACATAATTTGTATGGGATCAAGCGTGCCAAAAGCATTTAATTCTATCGAAGAGTTACTAAAACAACTCCTAGTGCTAGCAGCTCCTGTGCAAGGCAAACCTCTCATCCTGTATATCTCTGCAGCTAAAAACTCTCTGGGAGTTTTATTGGCTCAAGTAAATGAACAAGGAAAAGAAATTGCTCTCTACTATCAGAGCCAAACTCTAATAGGTGCAGAATGCAATTATTCGTCAATGGAGAAAGTATGTATGGCATTAGTGTTCACAGTGTAGAAATTTAGGCATTACTGTTTCTCCCATGATATAGTTGTGATCTTGTGAGTCGATCCCATAAAGTTCTTGATGACAAGACTGATGTTGTCAGGAAGATTGGCTAAATAGATGTTGCTACTCTTGGAATACATTATCTCTTATGAGCCGGCAAAGGCAGTAAAGGGACCAACAGTGGTAGATTTCTTAGCGGCTCATCTTATGTCAGATAGCGAAGTAATCACAGATGATTTCCTAGATGAACAAGTAATGTTGATTGAATAGCTTAATTCATGGCAAATGTATTTCAACGACACTTCTCGAACTTCAGGAACGGGTGATGGGGCAATATTTATTAGTCCTCAAGATGATCTGTGTAAGTGCTATAGTTGATAGCCTCATTATATTATCAAATTTGTGGTGACAAAGACACTATATGTATCTTGTTATGAAGTTTACATACGAGAAGAACAAAGCTCTACACATGATGAACAAAGCTCTACATATGATCTGCCAAGTCTCACAAGATCAGCTTCGATAGACAAGCAATGTTCACAAGTCAAGAAGTCTCGAGAATGTGAGAATGTTCCACTTTCAAGACTCAAGATCTCAAGATGCTTTCAAGTTCAAGCTACACCAAGATCTCAAGTTTCATTATGCTCAAGGTCACTCATCTTTAAGTTTCAATGTCCTTACTTCACTATTGAAGTATGATTGACCTTAGGTTGACCTTTAGAGTAGGCCATCTTGGATACATAATCCGTATGTTATATTTAAGTGAGTTTGGTCTGTTCTAAGACTAGTCCTAGACTTTATTCGACTAGTCCTAGCACTACTTCAACCTGTCTTAGAATTTCCTGGACCAGTCGTAAGTTTGTTGCAATATTCGGATATTTTTTGTTTAGCTTCGACTAGTCCTGGGGTCTCTTCGACTATCGTATGAACAGTGTCGACTGATCCTTCGACCAATCATAGACCTACGACTCAAACTCCAGCGATGAAATTTGACTTTCTTTGACTAGTCGTGAGCAACCTTCGACCAGTCGTGAAACTGCCTTATCCTATCGCGCTCGAATTTTCAAATATCAGTTGGGCTTACGACCAGTCGTAGGGACTTAAGACCAGTCGAAGACGTGATTTGTTCTCCTATAAATAGAGCATGAATCTCAAAATAAAATATAAAATTCGAGCTAATTTAATTCGGCCTTCTGAGAGATTCGTTCGTGCTCTATTTTAAGCTAAGTGTGCATATTTAATATTTTCTTTCTTTAGCTTTTTAAATTGATTTTGTTTCTTGTATTCCAATCTGATTTGAAAGGAGGAAGTGTTGTTTTCCTTTTTCTGGAATCAAAATCAATTAAAGCTAGCCCATGTGTTTTAATTTAAAATCTATTAGAACTTATAACCATTATATTGTGAGTATTGGACATTGAACTTGGACATTCAAATCTCTACTCCGACTTGGTTCTTCCGGGCTGCTACAACAAAGAAGAAAAATAGGTATTTTACATTTTGTAATTTACTGTATTTGGTTTTATTTGAGGTTAAGTCAGAAAAATTTCAAAGTTGTTGGTTATCTGAGGAGAGCCAGAAAACTCAGAAGTGAGGGTTTTTGAATTGTGTAAGTCCTTTGAAAATGACACAATTGTGAAGGATTTAGGTGAACCTGTGAAAACCTATTTGATAGTGAACGCTAATATCCCCTGTGTGAGGATATTAGGAGTGGAGTAGCATTCTGTGTGGCTGTTGTTGAACAGTTGGTGTACACACAGGCGAACCACTATAACTCTTTGTGTTGTGTGGATGTGTGCTTCATTTTCCTATCTTTGATTATTCAGTTGTGGAATCTACGTGGATGTGAATGTTGTAATAATTTTATTTCAAGCTCAGTGGTGAATGTTGTAATAGTTTAGATTTATATTTTTGCAATTTATTTCTTGTTATTCCTTTATTTGTTTGGGCTTTAGTTTCTCTACTTGTTCTACTAAGGTTGCCCTGCCATTTTTATGATGCATGGTTGTCCTTAGAACAATCAATATTTAAGATTGCAATTTATTCCTCTTTGGTTTAAGTTCTTGATACAAAGACCTTTCTAGAAATAAGGTTGTCCTATCATAAACTTAGGTTTTTGGTGTAAGGTTGTCCTTAGAACAACTTTTGTATCAACCTCTCAATACTTGTTTATTGAGGTTGCTTTTCATTTCAGCATTGTGAATTGATTTACTTTATTTGGCTATCTCTTTATTAAATTCCACTATAATTATTTTAAATTTGGCGTTATCCTATTCACCCCCCTCTAGGACATATAGCTTGGCCTTTTCAAGTGGTGTCAGAGCCTAATAGCTTGTTTTAATTGCTTTATTTTTGGATTCATGTCCTAAGCTAATGATCTAAGATATATATAAGATGTCAAATTTTGATAGCCTTTCGGTCACTAGGCCTCCACCCTTTGATGGCTCCAACTATGCCTATTGGAAAGCCAGGATGAGGATTTTCCTTAAATCCATGGATGAAAGTGTGTGGCTTGCCACAGTGACTGAATGGAGCCCTCCTACCAATGAAGTAACTAGTATCAATGGATCAAAATCAATGAAAATAACACCTTATACTTCTTGGTCCACACTTCAGAAGAGTGAGAGTAGTGCAAATGCAAATGCACTAAATGCAATCACTTGCGCACTATCACCAAATGAGTTCAAAAGAATCATATCCTGTGATACTGCAAAGCAAGCTTGAGATATATTAGAAATGACACATGAGGGTACTTCAATTGTAAAAAAATCTAAAGTCCAACTCCTCACAACCAAATTTGAAGAAATTCATATGGAGGAAAATGAAATGTTTATGGACTTCTACACTAGATTAAATGACATTGTAAACTCTATGTGGGGTCTTGGCGATAAAATTCTAGAAAGTAAAGTGTGTGCAAAGATACTACGCTCACTACCTGAACGGTTCAATTCTAAGGTAACCACGATCCAGGAACTTCGTGATATGGACAACATGAAGGTAGAAGAGTTGGTTGGGTCTTTACAAACCTACGAGTTAACTTTTAAAGATCCTAAACGTAAATCAATAATCCTTAAGTCTTCCAAAAGTATTTCTCAAGAAAATTCTGATTTAGAAAATTCTGAAGACAATATGGCTCTTTTAGCGAAAAAGTTTAACAAGATTTTCAAAAGTAATAGAAGGGTCGATTTTCAAAAATCGAATGATAAGAAAAGATCTAATTATAGATCTAAATCTTGGAAATCGTTGAAAGATAGTCAATGTTACAATTGCCAAGAATATGACATCTAGCAAATAAGTGTTCTAAAAAGGACAAACCTAAAAAGAAAGGAATGTTGGCTACTTGGGATGAATCTTCAGGCACTAACGCCTCTTCTGAATCAGAAGATTCTGAAACCGAGTCGGGCAATGAAGTTAAGGCCCTTATGACTCTAGCCAAGTTCACTTTTTCAGATCATGATGATTCAACCAGTGAAGAAAATCTGAATAGTGATCATGATAATGAAGAAGATCTTCAAGATGCTTATAATGCCCTATACAAGGAAAGTTGTAAAATTGCCGTAAAACTAAAACTTTAAAAAGAAAAGTTTTCAGGACTTAGAGAAAGATTTGAGTCTCTTGTTTTAGAAAAATCTCATCTTTCAGATTGTTTTGAAAAATGCAAATGTGATCTATATTTCAAAACCACCCTTATTGAAAATCTGAAATCTGAAAATGATAAACTTAAACTTGAAGTCTCTTCCCTTTTGAGTTTAAAGGATACATGGAGGTATGCCCAAGGTGATCCTAAATTAGAAAAACTTTTAACTAGATCAAGAAAATGTGGCGACCGATCCGGTTTGGGATACGACAAAAATGTTCCTCCTAAACAGAAGAATACTCCTCCCAAGTTTGTAAAAGGAGAATCCTCTAACTAAAAAGAGAAAAGTTCAAGTCAAAAGTTTTCTAAAACTTTTCAATCTTTCAAAACCAGAGGTAACCATATCTATTACAAAAATTAAAACCAAAACCCTTTTGCTGAAAAATAGTTGATTTGCTTAAGGAGCTCTTAAAGTCTAACTTAGTGGGTCATTCGTACAAAAATCACAAATACAAGAAGACCAACTATACTCCTAAACCCAAAACAGTAATGAAATGGGTCCTAAAGTTACTTGCTTGGTCGCCCACACTGCTTTCAAAGCTACAAGCCATTCGAAGTGGTACTTAGACAGTGGATGCTCAAGGCATATGACAGGCGACAAGGCTTTATTCACTGATCTTAAACACATGACTGATGGTTCAGTCACATTTGGTGATGGCAACAACTGCAAGATTATGGGCCAAGGTACGATTCAACTTCACAACCTCACTTTGTTCAAAAATATTTTATATGTTGAAGGCCTAAAACATAACTTGCTTAGCATATCTCAAAAATGCGATACTAACCATAGTGTAAGATTTTCTAATCAAAGTTGTAAGATTCTAAATAACAAGGGTTCGATAATTTTAACTGGACGTAAAACATCTGAAAGCTGCTATATTGTAAGTGAATCCAGCTCAACTAGTTAATCTTGTTACATGGTCCATACAGACGATACTGATTTATGGCATAAACGTCTTGGACATGTACACTACCGAAATCTATATAGATTGAGCAAACGAGAACTTATAAGAGATCTACCCAAACTACAAAAATTTGATAAAATATGTGGTGAATGCCAGATTGGCAAACAAACAAGGAACTCACACAAAAAGGTGAATTTCAATACTACATCAAGACCACTCGAGCTTCTCCATATGGATCTTGTAGGACTTACAAGGACGAAAAGTCGAGGTGGCAAAAGATATATCTTGGTAATTGTAGATGATTTTACCAGATATACATGGGTTGTTTTCTTAAGGGACAAATCAGAAACCCTTGAAGAAGTGAAAAAGGTTCTCAAAAGTATTCGAATTGAAAAGAGTTCTCAAGTTAGTAAGATTCGTAGTGATCATGGATCTGAATTTGATAATAGCGGTTTTGAGAAGTTCTGTAGTGACCAAGAAATATTACATGAATTCTCAGCGCCCAAAACTCCTCGACAAAATGGTATAGTTGAAAGGAAAAATAGAGTGCTTCAAGAAATGGCTAATGTCATGTTGAATAGCATGAAGCTCTCTAAGAATCTTTGGGCTGAAGCAGTCAATACAGCTTATTATATCATTAACCAGGTTTACACTAGTAAAGGTAATAATAAAACGGCATATGAAATGTGGTTCGGTGAAAAGCCTACTTTTAAATACTTTCGAGTTTTTGGCAGCAAGTGCTATATTTTACGATATCGTGAAAATCTAGGAAAGTTCGATATGAAGAGTGATGAAGGGATATTTTTAGGATATTCTTTAAACAGTCGAGCTTATAGGGTTCTGAACAAAAGGACTGATGCGATTCAAGAGTCCATTAATGTGGTCATCGATGATAGCTTAAACACACCAGTCTCAAGTCCAGATAATGATGAAGTTCTTGTAATTGTTAAACCTAATACTTCATCTAATCAGCCTAATTCTGAATTGAGGACTGTTAAAGATCATCCGACTACATAGATTCTTGGAAACCCTCTCACTGGTGTTCGTACCCATAAACAACTTGAGGATATATGTAATTATGTATGTTTTACGTCCCAGATAGAACCATCTAATGTAAAAGAAGCTCTTACTGATGAAAACTGGATAGTTGCTATGTAAGAAAAACTTAATCAATTTTTTCGAAATGATGTCTGGTATCTTGTTCCTATACCTAAAGATAAACATATTATCGGAACAAAGTGGATTTTTAAAAATAAGTCTGACGAGCTTGGGAATATCATTCGAAACAAGGCAAGATTAGTTGTTCAAGGATACACTCAAATTGAAGGTATCGATTATGATAAAACCTTTGCCCCAGTTGCTCGTCTTGAGTCAATCAGACTTTTTATATCCATTGCATGCTTTAGAAAGTTTAAAAATTTTCAAATGGACGTAAAGAGTGCCTTTTTAAATGGCGATTTATATGAAAAAGTATATGTTGAACAATCTACAGGGTTTGAAGACCCTAAGCTTACTGATCATGTATATTGTCTTAAAAAAGCTCTCTATGGTCTAAAACAAGCTCCCAGAGCATGGTACGAGAAATTGACTAAGTTTTTACTCAGTCATAACTTTCAAATGGAAAGTGTTGATAAAACATTGTTTGTTAAGAAACATAACGATGATATCTTAATGGTTTAAATCTACGTTGATGATATTATTTAAGGATCTACCTGTACAGACATGACTATTGAGTTTGTAGATTTGATAAAATCTTAATTTGAAATGAGCATGGTTGGGGAATTGAATTATTTCCTTGGGTTACAAGTAAAACAACGACCTGATGGAATGTTCATCTCTCAATCTAAATATGCTATGAATTTGATTAAGAGATTTGGATTTGAGAATGGTAGGAATTTTGATACTCCTATGAGTACAACCTTGAAACTCTCAAAAGATTCTGCAGGTAAAAATGTTGATCCGAAATTATATCGAAGTATGATTGGTAGCTTACTTTACTTAACTGCTAGTAGACCTGATATTGCTTTAAGTGTTGGTATTTGCGCTAGATATCAATCTGATCCTAAAGAATCGCATTTAATTGTTGTTAAACGAATTATGCGATATGTCGCAAGTACTGTTAATCTCGGTCTCTGGTATCCTCATGAGACTAGTGTTCAATTAGCTGGGTACTCGGATGTAGACAGGGCTGGTAATCTTGATGATAGAAAATCTACCAATGATGGTTGCTTTTATATTAGAAACTGTTTAGTTTCTTGGCTTAGCAAAAAACAAAGTTCTATATTACTTTCAACTGCTGAAGCTGAATATATTGCAGCTGGTAATGCGTGTACACAGCTTGTTTGGATGAATCGTATGCTAAGTGATTATGGAATTAAACAGGATTCTATGTTATTATATTGTGATAATATCAATGCGATAAATATTTCAAAAAATCCAATTCAGCATTCTCGTACTAAGCACATTGACATTAGATTTCATTATATTCGTGAATTAGTAGAAGAAAAAGTTATATCTTTAGAATATATCCCTACCGAGAATCAACATGCTGACATTTTCACTAAACCACTCGATAAAAGCATGTTTAATAAAATGAAATTTGATCTTGGCATGTGTATTCTAAAATGATTATTTATGCGTATTTGTATCATAGTGTATATATTTGCCATATTATAATTCAATTTTTTGTGAAATGTGCATAAAATCAGATTTTTGGTGATGCTCGACCAGTCGGGGATTTCCTCGACCTGTCGTGTCACGACCGGTCGAAGCCAACCCACAACCAGTTGTAAATCGCGGTGATTGACTTAAATTGGGAAAAGTTTCATTTCATCTTTCATCTCCGACTAGCCGACGCCCGACCAGTCGAACCCACCTTCCAAATCCATCGAGGTTAGTGTTCCATTTGCTTATTTCTTGTGGATTTATGTCAAGTTTGCTTCTATTTCTTTCTTGAAGTTGTCTATTTCTAGTTTTGTTGAGATTTAGGGTTTTTCTACTCCCAATATCTGATTTGAGAAAAGCCACTTCTCAATCCTTTGCAACTCTTTATTTTCTTAAAATCCTTGTTGCAAATGACATCTAGAGGTAAAAAGACAACATCCCGTTGTCCATCTTCATCAAGATCTACTCCTCTTACTAAGCGTCATCTTCGGGCCCCCGATAATGATCCATCTTATGTTCGGGACATCAGATTGCGTAATGTTATTGTGGAACATCCAGTTGATGTTAATCATGTTACTCCATTTGATATCCTCCTTATTCTTCAGACTGTAGATTGGGATAACTTATTGCATTGGGGTGGGCCTGCATACTGGTCCATTGCCCAATCCATGTTCGCATGCATAAGTACTTTTTCTCTGAAAAATTTAACTTTTAATATTGCCACAAGAGAAGGATTATTTGATGTTGATCGTCATTTGATTTCAGCTCTTATAGAAATACCTGTGAATGATGAGGGCATTCCTATCCATACCTTATCTGACAAACCCTCAGTAACTGAAAAACGCATGCTTACTAGAGATTTAACCAATTTCGATGCTCAATGGACACATAAAGGGAATGCGCTCCCTTCAAGGTTTTTGTTACCCAAATACAGAGTTCTTCACAAGATCTTTGTATCTAACTTGTATCCTCGATCTGGCAATAAATCCGAGTTGACGTCCTTCATGGTTCGTGTTATTCATGTTGTTGCCAGAGGTGCTAATATCTATTTACCATCCTTGATTTGTCACCACATTATTCAGTTTCAACTCCATCCAGGTCACAGTGACATCCCTTTTGCTTATTTGATGACTATGTTGGCTAAGCATATGTTAGTCGACATGCCTATTGAAGAAGCCCTTATCCATCATCTGATATTTAACAATACTAACCTTAATAAGATGAAGCTGGATATGCTTCCTGGTCAAGGTGATGATCATGCTGGTGCCGAAGCTGGTCATGAAAAAGAAGCTGATGATCTTCCTCCTGATGATATTAACATGGATGATATTTTTGAAGAACTTGATTTTGATTCCGCTAATGATCCTGATTATGCACATCTGAGTTTGATGCACGTTTACGTGGATTGGAAGAGAAAGTTGAAAATATGAATATTAAAATAGATAACATGATGTTGCCCAGGATTTACAGTTCAAATATATGCGCAAATATCTTAGGCGCTTGAACAAGGGCTTGCATCAACTTGATCCTTCCATCCCTGCTCCTTCATCTGACTTAGATTAGTTCATTTTCTTTTATTGGACTGTAATAACTTTATATCTCTATTATCTTTCAGTTTGTGAGCTGGTTGCTACTGTTGACTTAACTCTATTTTTGAATTATATGTCTTGGAATTATCATTTTTCACATATAACATCTCTTTTTTACTCCTCAAATATTTGTTCATCGCTTCCTTTGTCCACTTGTGACAAAAAAAGGGAGAATGTTGGATGTTTAATAGATGTTTGTTACTTAGGAGGAGTATGGAGAGTATGTGTTGAGATGTATTGAGTATTGGACATTGAACTTGGACATTCAAATCTCTACTCTGACTTGGTTCTTCCGGGCTGCTACAACAAAGAAGAAAAACAGGTATTTTACATTTTGTAATTTACTGTATTTAGTTTTATTTGAGGTTAAGCCAAAAAAAATCTCAAAGTTGTTGGTTATCTGAGGAGAGCCAGAAAACTCAGAAGTGAGGGTTTTTGAATTATGTAAGCCCTTTGAAAAAGACACAATTGTGAAGGTTTTGGGTGAACCTGTGAAAACCTATTTGATAGTGAACGCTAATATCCCCTATGTGAGGATATTAGAAGTGGAGTAGCATTCTGTGTGGCTGTTGTTGAACAGTTGGTATACACACAGGCGAACCACTATAACTCTTTTTGTTGTGTGGATGTGTGCTTCATTTTCCTATCGTTGATTATTCAGTTGTGGAATGTACGTGGATGTGAGTGTTGTAATCGTTTTATTTCAAGCTCAGTGGTGAATGTTGTAATAGTTTAGATTTATATTTTCACAATTTATTTCTTGTTATTCCTTTATTTATTTGAGCTTCAATTTCTTTACTTGTTCTAGTAAGGTTACCCTGCCATTTTTATGGTGCATGGTTGTCCTTAGAACAATCAATATTTGAGATTGCAATTTATTCCTCTTTGGTTTGAATTCTTGATACAAAGACCTTTCTAAAAATAAGGTTGTCCTACCATAAACTTTGGTTTTTGGTGTAAGGTTGTCCTTAGAACAACTTTTGTATCAGCCTCTCAATACTTGTTTATTGAGGTTGCTTTTCATTTTAGCATTGTGAATTGATTTACTTTATTTGGCTATCTCTTTATTAAATTCTGCTGTAATTATTTTAAATTTGGCGTTGTCCTATTCACCCTCCCCCCCCCCCCCCCTTCCCTCTAGGACATATAGCTTGGCCTTTTCAATCTGCTGCCATATTCCTTCACGTTGGGTACAACATGTACTAACAATGAGGCCGAGTATAAAGCTCTCATCATGAGAATGAAGATAGCACAAGAAATAAAGATAAAGACCTTACAGATATTCGGGGACTCTAAGCTAGTGATAAATCAGTTAACAATAGAGTTCGAAATAAGAAAACAAGAGCTTCTACCATATTTCTGACGAGCCCAAAATTATTGGAACAATTCCATAATGTCAAAATCAAGCATATACTACGATGTGAGAACGTGAAGGTAGACGCTTTAGCCAACCTAGCTGCGGCTTTATCCTGTTCTGATCGCAATCCTCTCCAAGTAACGATTAAAGAGTGAAGATTCTTGTCAGCGCCAGAGCTCATTGATGAAAATGTTGAAGCACTTCCTATATCATGTTTAGAGATCACCGCAGATGCTGGCGCCAGCCAATTCTCGATTATCTCAAATATGATATCCTTCCAGAAGATCTATAATAGAAACTACAAATCAAGTAAGGTTGAAGAAATTCATCATATGCAATGAAGTATTGTACAGAAGATCTATAATGAAATGTTGTTACGATGCCTGGAAACAGAGGAGGTGAGTTGGATATTGCAAGAAGCTCATTCAGGTGAATGTGGAGCTCATTAGGCCAGTCGAAATTTGTTTCATTGTGTGCATTGCAAGGGGTATTATTGGCCCACAATGTTCAAAGATGTGATCGCTTACGTGTGCCATGAATGCCAAGTCCATGGCGATACCCTACATGTGCCCCCTAAAGATCTTCATCAATCGGTAGCCTCTTGGCCCTTTGCAGCATGGGGACTAGATGTTATTGGCCCCATCAATCTGCCTTTGTCTAAAGGATGACAATACATTCTGGTAGCAACAGATTACTTTTCCAAATGGGTTGAAGCGATCGCGCTGCGAAACATCAAAGAAAAAGATGTCATAAATTTCATTCGACATGTGATCATATACCGCCATAACATTTCAAAAAAGATCATCACTGGTAATGGCACTCCTTTCAAGAACAAGAGCATGTAGAGATTATGTCAAAAATTTAGCATCCAGCATTCATTCTCAACGCCCTATTATCCTCCAACAAACGGATTGGTAGAAGCTTTTAACAAAACGATAGTCAAGATCTTAAAGAAGACCGTCACAGGGAATAAATGTGATTGGGACAAAAAACTACAAGAGGCTCTATGGGCTTACCGAACTACTCATCGGAATGCAACGAAAGCTACGCCGTATTCACTGGTTTATAGTGTCGAATCTGTCATTCCCATCAAAACGTAAGTCGCGTCACTCAGGGTGGCAATACATGAATCTATTACAGATGATGAAAATGTCAAAATAAGGCTGATTTAGTTGGATATGCACGATGAAAATCGGTTAGCAGCCCAACAATGATTAGAACTATATCAGGCAAGAATATCTGCTGCCTTTGATAAGAAAGTCAAGCATCGCTCCTTCAAGAAAGAAACTATGGTGCTAATGTTGAAAAGACCCTAGTGGTCACTCGCAGAACAGGGGGCAAGTTTGACCCTAAATGGGACTGTTCGTATGTAATAACTGAAGTATACTCAAATGGAACTTATCGAGTTGTATATCAGAACGGACAAGGCATTGGTATACCTGTCAATGCCCGTTTCATCAAAAAATATTATCCTTGAAGATCGAAGAAGTTTTCATTACGAAGATTATCAGGATAATCTGTCCCAATCAAAAGGGGGGTAAGACAAGCAGAATGATGAAAAAGCCTCAACAGGCAACACGATATATTCATCTCCATATATGAATGAAAAATTCAAAAGCATATCTAAGCTCTCTACATCAAATTGACATAATCGTCAATCGCCGCATATTATCGTCAATCACTGATTATTATCGCCAATCACCAATCATTGCCAAACTGATATCGCTAAATTAATATTATCGTGAAGTTGAAATATTATGATAATCACAAATGCTATCAGAACATTACCATAATTTATCATTTATGGTAGCGGAGTGCGCCTATACGGCCAACCACGTGTAAGCCCTATATTATTAGTGATGACTATTTATCATTTACGGTGGTGGAGAATGCCTATACGGCCAACCACGCATAAGACCTATCATATGAGCAATTTTCCCAAGTATTATGCGGATAGCAGTGAAAAGCCAATGGCCCTAAAAAGCCCATGAGGGCAATCATATGTTTAGATGCATGTGGGCAGTAGAGTGTGCCTAAACGGCCAGCCATGCATAAGACCAATATCGTCTGTATAGCTTTTGACAGCACCATGGGGGATGGAAAGAGAAAATGCTCTCTCATGAATGGGTTAGACCTTGCACGTGAAAAAAAAAATGGGCTGCAGTGTACGCTCTTTGGCTTATCCATTGATAGGCCAACTATGCATAAGACCCCCTAGATTCCTGGCTTGATTCTAGTAGAAACTCATGGGGATGGGTCCTCTAAATGAGCTACCACCTCATCGATGGACTGTCGGCCTTGGATTTGGTACCCATTAAGGTAGCCTTGTGAGTCCTGTGAACTCTAAAGAGTTACTGCGGCCAATCCTATGTGTAAAACCTACTAAGTTTACTGCCCTGGTAGCTTCGCTGAGCCCCTCCGATGGATCGTGGTGTGTGAAGTCCCCCGGCTACGGTGGTTCAGCGAACTCATAAGAGTTAAAGAGGTCATTCGCATAAGACCCTTGACTCCAACTGCTCAAGAGTCTAAAAAACTGTGATTGCTCTAACTACTCAAAAGCTTAAACTATGTGTGATGCGCGCTTTAAAATACTAACTTGAACTCCAAAAATAGCTCTGCCAATTGAAGACAAACACCATCTAGAGCATACTAACAGAACAAATATGCAATGTTGTTATAATTGTCTCTAGGATTTAGTGTAAACTAAAGCATGCTCCGATATAACATAAAAGATATCATATGCATAGAATATATGCTTACCAAGGCATGAGAATGCATCTTATCAATACATTTGATATCATAAAGAAATTATATTTAGAAATTGCCATGGAAAGATCATCGAAAAATTTCATATAAATGCAAAAGGACCAATACATGTTTGTTGCAAAATATATGTTACAATTCTTCAGAAACACCTAGTGCATTCATATATCTTTGAAGATCTTGTTTCAATTGTACTTGAGCAGCTGCATTGTCTAATTCCGCATCAACAACGAGCTTGGCTTGGTCAGGAGCGTCAGAACTTTGGAACAGGAATTGGCTTGGTCTAGAGCATCAACCAACGAACTTTGAAAGTTCTAATTTTTCAAGATCAGATATTTGAATATTATCTTCAATATATGCTTCAATTTTGCTAGATCTCAGGTCCTCCTCTTGCTTTTGAACTTCAAGATCAAGTATTTGCTACTTGAGATTAGCTATATTTTCATCAATAGCCATATAAGATTGTTTGGAAATATTCAATTGCTCCTGGAGGGAATCATATTCTCTATTATAGCCAGAAATCATCGTTACAGCCTTCGAAGATATGTCTTTGAGCACTGATAACTCCTAGCGAGCCAATATTTCCGGAGCAATGACTATATTTTGGGCAGCTTCTAATTGGCAGAGAGAAGCACATAAATGAGTCAAGGAATCAGGCAAAGGAGAAATGTTAATATTGGCCATCTTTGTTGTCTTATCTAAAACTCCTAAAGCAATGTTTAAGGCGAGCCATAATGCGGGATCCTTAAACATAGCAGCGGCTGCTGATAAAGCACCTTTAACCAAAAGGAGCATGTAAGGAGGAATCCTCTCTAGCGACAATACATCTGAAATGATGGCAATAAAATTCAAACTACCAGAGCAGTTAGAAGATTGACTATATACAAAAGAAAGAAAAGAATAAAGAAAATGAAAGAAAGAATAACTCCAAACATTCAAGGCTAGTAAAACAAGTCTTCGAAAAGAAATATACCTGTAGCCAGTATAGAGGTAGTAGGAATAGGCATTGTTGGAGACTGTATTCTCGTAGCGAGAGACAAGGGACCAAGGGCAGTTATTAGCATATCAGCAAAAGATGGTGCCCTCGCCTTAGTACTGGAATCAACAGTGGCAAGTGTAGTTGCATCGACCGACTCAGTCGAGAAGATTATCTTGCAAGCTATGACGCTCGGATGAGTTAAGGAAGCTAGAGGGATCTTAGCTACTTGATTTGATTTTACCTCTTAGAAGGAATATTTACGGGATCTTAGCCCATTTGATCAACAGTAGCAGGAACACCTGATGCAAAAGAAGTATTGGCCATCGGAGCAGAGCATATCTCACAGGGAAGAGGAGAATAATTAGAACTGAACGATATACAAAGGTTCTCACCCGGTGAGTAGCCATATTCGTCGTAGTCTAAAGGCTCTTCTTCATCCTCTGCTAGCATTATTGAGGGGGCAAGTGTGTCTGGCTAGGTGTTTGGTTACAACCCTTCATCAGTCGCGATGTCTTCAACAATGATATTCTCCTCCTCGCTAATATCTATTTCACCCTCTTCCATGTCACCCTCTGTAGAGGAACTGTTATCAGAAGATGATGTTTCCTTCTCTTCTTCTCTTGATGATGAAGTTTTTGACTCTGACCCTTCAACAATTACTTGCTTTCCCTTCTCTGAAGAACTTGCTTTACCGATTGTCCTTTATTCTTCTGTGACGGTGGGAATTGAAGGGGTAACTTCTTAGTTTTGTTGAGGAGAAGGAGTTTGAGAGCATGTCCAAGACCGGGTTATTGGAGGAGAGGGACTTTGATTCGATTGAGAGATAGGTAAAGAAACTAGAGGAACATTGTTGTCTTACACATTTTCCCCTGTATCCTGAACAAGAGAATGAAGAGCAGTAGCTAGTGAAGGAGAAATTTCCATAGTAACATCAGTAGTAGCTTCAATAGGACACTTCCTGGATGATTTCACGAAGTCCGTAAGGGTCCCATGAACAAACCAATCCTCCAGAGTATTCGCTGGTTTTATCTCATGAATTGGCTCCTCTAGCGATATCTTCAAGCAGAGCTGACCTGAAGATGGGGCATGACTTCTTTCTACTATATATCCGATTCCTTGATCAAGCTTGCGACCTTTTAGCTTCAGAGGGGGAATCCATATTGGATGGTCTACGGGAAGACAGTGATGGACCAAATGAAATTGGTATGACCACCACCTTATCCAGCCGTATGACGAGCGAACTAGATGGCTATGACCAGGAATCATGCAGTGAGAATCAATATGGCAGACCAATAGTTGTTTCCAGATCAATGCCCAGTTATATGGACCAACGCCATAACTCCTCATCCTACAAGTCACAGTTCCGCAGTCTTCATGTATTGTTTGATCGTAGCCGAACTGACGAGCGAATTTGCTCAGGTATTAAGGCTCTTGCCAAAATTCTTTCCCTTCCCTTAACAGGAGACTGGTAGATCTGATGGAAATGTACAATGCCCATTCGCCTAAGGAAAGATATTTATTATCAACCATTTCTGCATCCTCAGTATGTCGTGGGAGGCAAAACTGAAAGAAATCGATATCATCCGTCACCAATATCTTGTCGACCACCTAGTCTTAAGTCCTTTTAGTCATCGCTCTTTTTTTTGGAAATTCCAAAGAGAGAGATGTGAAGGGTTGACATACGCTTTCTTCGGGTCATCAAATATCCATGGAAAGTAGACACCTAACCATCCGATGAAATAATGCCAAGAAGCATATGTAGAGGACGCTCCAACTGTTGGACTTTTGACATGAGTGGCCACTTCTCTAAGAGCTTTATATACAGAACAAAGAACTGGTGGAGCTAGGAAATATTTGTGACCCTCTACCATGGCTCCAATGGCTACAAATAATGTAGGCCGAACAGCATCTGCCCACTTTTAACTTGGAAGGACAATCAGGCTGAGCCAATATGTCAAAAAGGCCGCAAGCTCGACGTGAGTGCTATACTCTGGACAACCCCTTATTCTATATTGCAGATTTGTCATGTCTCGAGATTGACAGTTCCAAAAACTGTAAAAGTACAATGAATGTAGTGAGAAGCGCAGGATATATATCATGCAGATATAATGAAAGAATGATAAGATGAAGCCTAAAGAAAACTCAACGTAGGCCTCTAAAGAAATAAGCAAGCCACTAGAGAGGAGATATCTTATGAATATTCGAAAACTTGGCCATATTCTTGAATAATTCAATAGTAGTTTTTGATATAAAAGCTTGTCGACTGGAGGGAGAAAAATATGAAAATTCTTCATTGGTTGGCACGAACTCATCAAAGAATCAGCCTGTTATTGGGAGGCCTGCCATTCTATGAAGGCCCCATAGAGTAATGCTAACTTCGCTGAACGGGAGGTGAAAGGAATTGGTGCTTGGACACCGATAATTCAAGAAAACCTTTAATATCATCGTATCCTTGCAAAAATATTTAGATGTAACTTATATAGCATTGTACAGATCGACCTCAATCAGAGTTGCAGCGTGTTCTTTTAGAATCGCTTGCGCCTAGTCGGAATAATAAGAATAGGAGGATAGAAAGCCTCGAGTGCAAATTCCTCGTTATCCCACAGGGAATTGCAGTCCCAAAAGCGTTGTTGGAGTGTCTCATAGAAATGTGTTAGATACAGAACATGAGGGTCGTAAGATGGTACAAGAAAGTGCATGGGGTGAATACCGCCTATCTTTTATTTTGATCCTCTGGCTCACAGAATACCTTCAAGAATTTGTGCCTCCCTCTGCACCCAATTCACAGTGAACATGAGTCTTTTCTGGGTCATTTGGTCAGTTGGTTCACTTTGGAGAATAGACTAGTGGCGATGAATATTCAACAGGATGATGACCATTTGCTCCCTGAAAGGACTGCTGAACTTCATTACGTCCTGTTTGAATCTCACACCATTTCAGGAATTCTGGAGACATTTCTTGTTGTGTTCCTTTATCTTCTCCTAGAATTCTTGATCTTTACTCTTCGGGCATTTTTTGTTCGAAAGAGAAGGAAGCGGAGTATCTTCTCTGACAGGAGGTCTTTGACTATCGGTGCAAATATTGGCTGTCGACTTCAGCCATTCTTCCTGGTCAATGTCACGACCATGTCGAGGAGGTCTTTCAACATCTCCCATTACTATCGCATTTCGGATCAGAGTCGATAGTGCGTTGATGCAATCAGAGAAATCGTAAGTCGAAAGACTGGTTCTTTTATGTAAGCTAGATGCTTACTGGTCATTTTAATTCTCTTCTTCTTGGGCTGGTCTTTTTGAGAAGGAGATGGTGAAGAAGGTTCAGAGAGTTGTGAAGGAGATGGTGGATTTGGAAGTTCAAAGGTGAGATGAAGAAGATGTGGGTTCCTCTATAAGACGGTAAGTTCTCTTGGTTTAGGCCATAACGGACATATAAGAAAATTGATGAAGTTTTGAAACTTAGAAAATTTTGGGACTGAGAAAATTTTAACCTAAAAATAGATTGAGTTGCGCGTAAAAGCTTTGTGTTGTGCGGGAGTAGTTGCACGCAGAGGAAAAAGTGTTGTGAGGAAGTAGTTACGTGCAAAAGCAAAAGTTGTTGCGCGCGAAGGTAACAGTGTTGCGCAGAAATCAGCTGGGATGAAATTTTACAGAAGTGAGAATGCAGAGCCAAAGATTGGTATTTATAGAAGACTGAACCCGTTTAGTTGTTGCACGAGACCCAGCTGGTCATTGCGCGAGTCCGCGCAACGTGATGTTTTATGCTCAGGTTTGATTTAGAAGGAACAGGTTGATCTTATCTTTGTTCTAAGCAAGAGAACAAACAAAGGATCAAGAGAACATCTGTTGGAGCATAAAAAATGTGAAAGAAATCATGAAGGAAGAAAGAAGAAAAAGGGAGATGAAGAATGAATGCAAGCAAACTGAGTTTTAAATGAGATGTGTTGTGCATAACCACGAAACACATAATGTATCAGAGATTCATTACGAGCCGCACAATGAAAGTATTGTAAACAGTGGGCCTCATGGCACAAGATTCAAGGTCTTACCCGTGTGGAGGCTTATACCACTCCTTCATTTGAGACACATACAAAAAATCAGAGCTCCCAAAGGAAGACCTCCAAGTACCCCTGACAAGTATTTGGAGAAGAAGAAGAAAGAAGAAGCAAGGAGTATATGGCAAAATGCATGTTGCGCTGGACCGCGCAACAGAGTCCTGTTGCACCGGCCCATGCAACAAGGACTCTGTTACGCGGAAATGATGTGCATAGCATATATGCTATCGGATATTCTGAACTTTATGCAATCTTTCTTGGAATCCAGTCATTCCCATATAAAAGTTACTATTTTAGACAAGCTAAAAGAGAGAATAGAAGATGTTTAGATCCACACAACACTTCTCTCATTGAGATGAACACATTGAAAGTGCCCTGGTTTGTCAATTAATGTAACATGTGAGTCATAGAGTCCAGTGAGCCCCATATGAAGACTACAAGTTAAAGACTCAACAAGTAGATGTGTGCAAAAGTCTCTAAAGGTAAATGAAAACCTCACATCCCATGACCAAAACATCACCAGTAATAATCCCCTTAAAAATTGCTCTAATCTATCTTAAAATTATCTAGGAAAATAATTTTGGAAGATTAGAAAATGAATAACTAAGTTGCAAGAACAGATGAAAAGTTATAAGGTTTTTCTACAACTATCGATGACATCGAAAGTTCATCGATGGCATCGAAACTCATGATTCGATGGCATCGAAACTCATGATTCGATGACATCGAACTATATTCGATAACATCGACTATGTGCCTAAATATGTCCAACAACCATTCGATATATCTCTTAAATTATTCAATGAAATTGAGCCCCATTTGATGTCATCAAAATTCAAACTTTGATGACATCGAGGAAGGCTCGATGACATCGAAATATAGGCACAAAATATCCAGCAAGCTGTAAAGGAAAATCATGATTTATTCAATGACATCAAACTTCTTTCGATGACATCGAATTTCAAACTTCAATGACATCGAGGAAAGTTTGATGACATTGAAATTGGGACCAATCTGTCCAGAGAGTTTGTGAAGAAAAAACGAGAATTATTCGATGTCATCAAAATTCAAATATCAATAACATCGATGTTTGAATTCCATAACTCTCCAAGCAAACCTCAAGTTCTCTTGGTAAGAAAAACTCGATGACATCGAAGTCTGTTCGAGTCATCGAAGGAAACTTCAATGACATCGAACGACCTTCGATGACATCGAACACAAACAAATTTATGCCCCTTTTTATACCATTTGAACTTTATTTCCTATTTAAAGAGGCTTGCTTCTTAGGTTCCACGATGAGAAAAAGAGAGAGATTTAAGAGAGTTATTACTACAGTTGATCTACCCTCCATCTTAAATCTCTTTTCTCATGGTAGTTCACCTTTCAATCCCCTCTTAAATGCAATCATTGTTAAATCAATAGATCGGATTGAAAAATGAACTCCACCATTCAAGGATCTTTTAACAACACTTTAATGGCAAATTATTAAGATAAAATCCTCTGAATGGAAAATATTCTAAAATCTCTCCAACACTTCAAGATCAACATTTAATAGAGTAGATTCCATAAAATACCTTGACCCAACACCGGCGACTTGCATAGGAAGCATCTACAACTATTACCGAGCAAGAAAGCTGAAGACCCTCCATTAACAAGAAAGATCACCTTCAGGATGTGTTATCAACGGGGCTCATCTACTTACAAGTAAGTCACTAAACTCCAGTGACCATGAAGATCTTTCCTTGTATACGACCGGTATTCAGTGGTTGACATACTAAGACCTTCATAGGCCTCTGATGGGAGATTACATTGTCCTTGTGTAGGACATGTTGCCTTGTGTAGGCATGGATAGCCTTGTGTAGGCTACTGGTTATGTCCTTGTGTAGGGCTTGTTTGCCTTGTGTAAGCTTTTAAGGTTGTCTTGTGTAGACTCTTTAGGTAACCTTGTGTAGGTTGTGAAGGCTGATGGTTAACCTAATTTAAAACCATTTGATAGTGAAATTCGGCACACTCCAAGGGGGAGTGCGGCAGCTGGGAGTGGAGTAGGTACATAGCCAAACCACTATATATCGTTGTATTTGTGATGATTATTTATGCTTATATGTATTGATTGATTGAATGTTTAAATTATGTATAATACATGTTTTTAATATAATGCAACAGTTAGATTTTCATTATTCATGTTGTCTTCTTAACTCATGTCAAAATTGGTAGAATTTTAGTTAAGAAGGTTTAAAATTTTAAAGGTCATATTCCCCCCCCCCCCCCCCCCCCCCCCCCCCCCTCCCCCCGAGACATTTAGTCATATATCCATACTTCGATAAACAGCAGTTCTACCGTAATTTCACACATCGTAAGCTAAAATGCTGCTAAAATTACTATTTGAACTATTCCATATAACTTGTACTTGAAGTTTTATACTTTATTTTCAAATCAAGGGATAAACGAGGATGTAAATGAACTCAGAATGAATAAAACACTTTGTGATGATTGTTCTCTCATTCTTTCTTTGTTGTTATTTGTTCACAACCCCAAATCTAGGGTCGCGATGTAGTAATAACTCGGTGAGACCGAGGTCGAATCCACAGGGACTAAACTTGTACGTTTTCTAAAAATAATTAGAAGTAGAACTAGAAAAAGATTAAATCTAAATCTGGAATAAAATAGAGTAATTGTGAATAATGTTGATTAAAACTATCAATTGAAAAGTGAGAACTAGGGTGTCAAGGATCCACTTGTAGCTATTAGGATGCCACCTCACTTTGATTCAAGAGACACAATTGGAATTGGAGTCCTATCCCATCCAATTGGAAGATAAAGCAATTAAACCAAATATGAACTCTTCATTGACCTAGCCACACATGGAGTATTGTGATGATTGGAAGGAATTCCATCATCCTACCATGCCCAGGAGACGATGGTGAACAATAGAATTTACCAATCTCACAATCTCTAAACAGGAAAAGAAGATATTCAAAGCCATCATAACATCTATTGTAATTTGAGTCACAATAAATCATAGAAAACTGAAAATATTCCTTAAATTCAAACTAGAAATCAATGACGTTCAAGAAAAACAAGAATCAAGGCAAGAAAATCATCCTAACACGCTATAAGCTTCACCTCTTAGCCCTATCTAAGAGGTTTAGCCAACTATAGGCATGATTGGATCTAAAACCTAAAAGAAAGCATTAAAAATAAATAAGGAAGAAAAACTCTTAGAAGGCTACTCCACCCTTTGGCTCTGCTTCTCAAAATCTAATTTATGTTTAGAACTCCTTAAAGAACCCATATTTATAGCCTTTGTCCGACCGTCTTTGGAAATCACCTCATATTTACGCACTTCATGTAATGCCTTCGATGTCATCAAACAGCCTTCGATGTCATCGAGCATAACTTGAATCCGAAAGTTGCACCTTTTCGCACTGTGTAACGTCTTTTGCACTGCATAACTCTTCTTGTTATCGAGCATACCTTCGATATTATCGAATAGTCCTTCGATGTCATCAAAGGGTGTTCGATCAATTGAGAATATGTCAGAATGTTCCAACGAGTTACTCTAGAAATCTGCAAAAATCTCAATGTCATCGAACTACCTTCGATATCATTGAGTAGGTCTTCGAGCAATCGAATAGGGCTTCGATATCATCGAGAACTGCATCTAATTTGTCCAGCAATCAAGCTTGATTTCATGTAATTCTTCGATGTCATCGACCCGTGTTCGATGTCATCGAACATTGGCTTCAATGTCATCGAACACTGGCTTCGATGTCATCAACCGGCGATCGATGACATAGATAGTGAAGTTCAGATTCTGTGAATTTCTGCACTTTGTACTTTCGACTTCCTTCCTTCTCCACTTGGTTTCCTTGAATCTTGTGGTTTTAAAATCTTCAATCTTGGTCTCCTAAGATCCATCCCTTGCCTTGGTAATTCTTGAGCATCAAATTTATGCTTTTAACATTCTTTTCAATCTAAGCTTTTAAACTCACCTCGCAATACAAACATGTATAAAAAATACCCATTAAGTATTATCATGTTCATAAAACTAAGATATAAATGGGAGAAAATATGCAATATTTGACACTCAACATTATTGAATAAGATAATTTTCTCAAATCGAATACATTTGTTTCTTGTCGAAATAGACTTTATATGAGACAGGGTCGCCCTGCATGATTCATGCGCTACGCACATGTTTGAACATGCCTTGGATAGTATTATTCATGCATTTTGTACTATGTGTGACACATACATCTACTCCCTAGAGTCACCAGGGAGGTGGTCCCGTAGCCTTGTTGTGGCTGGTGGATGATAGAAACTGAAAACTACTGAGGTTACAGAGCGTCACTTGCATCCCTAAGCGAAAGTCTCTAAACTCCATGGTACCAGTAGGATGCTCCAACGTCTAGATTGAGTGGATTCATGAGAGCACGATGGCTGGATACTGGTAGGCCACGTCTCCCACTATGTTGGGGTAGTTAGAAGGGGGTTTAATCGTACCTGCCCGGGTGCAGAGGGCTATATGCTAGATTATGTTTGACTAGCTCATGAAATGGGTTTGCTATCGACTGACCAGGTGGTTTTTGTATACCATTGATGAGGTGGATAGTGAGGTCTTTTGTACTCGCTTGGTCTTACGCGCGATGCACGGTAACCAGTGTCGGAAGTGTATTGGGCCCCGGTGATGTTTCCAGATATGAACTGTACTTAAATGTGGACTTACTGAGTAGAACTTACATGTTTAATATTTGATTCATACATTCATTCATCCACTATCCACTCGGGCTGGTGGTGCATAACTAAATCATTATGTGCACCTTCGCAATGGCTATGATTTCGGTTAGGTACGCGACTAACCTGAGATCAGGAGTTTACCACATTAAGTCTAGCTATCCAAATTAGGTATGGGACTGGTTTGGATAGAAATCCCTTGTGATGAACCCCATGGCTTACGATACTGCATACTATCATCCCAATTATACACACTAGCTTGTTATTCCTTTTCCATCATATGCTCTATAGTGGAATATGGAATTTGATTATCTTGTACATGATGATTGGCTAATCTCATGATTCATGATCGTTCATCCGAGTAGTATGCCTAAAAATTGATGACATGATTCATGATAACCTGTCTAACTGTAATAACATGTTTGTTGATAACATGCTCACCTATGATAACATGCTTGGTTGATAATATGCCTCTGGTTGTTTTGGATGTCTTTACGAGAGTGCCCTGATAAGCCATATTTTTCTCTCGGTACGCAGTAGACTCACGAGTTATGGTTTGCTCATACAGATGATTTAACTTTTTCAGGATATGTTTAGTAACATGGTGCATGCAGGAGCTATAGGGAATTTATCATCTCTTCTCCCTCATTGTTGAACTAGTGCACCATCATATGTGTGACATGTCGAACATGTTCGTTTCTTGGATGTGCATTAATACCATGCATAAAATGTGTAACTGCCTAATCAGATTAACCATTTGAAAAAAAAATCCCATGTCATGAGCTGGGTTTGGCATTCGGGAAGTTCGCTAACCATTTACCAAGTCCGGCGAGTGGCGAGGAAGTTGTCGTGACCCGAGTTTGGGACTTGGGAAGTAGTAGGATCTGGGTTCCAGATTTGGGGTGTGACAAACGCAGCGACAATATGATCGGGGGAGAATCGAGGAGCTGATTGAAGCAAGGGAGAGAGAAGATCAAGCAATCCAAGAGGAGCATCAAAATGGACTCAATCTGATAAGTATCATGTGTAGGAGTCCATGTTTGTACTCCTTCCATGTGTAGGTTGGAGTGCAAGAGTTTGTGTTTAAACTCACCTATGTTCTTTCATATGACCATGGCTCTTCTATAGGGCCTAAATTCTATGGTTCTTGTGTAGGACCTAAGTTATTGGTTAGCCGAAGAAAAAACCATCTCAAGTCCTTGCGTAGGCCTCCAAAGGGAGAATACGTGTCGGGTTTGGGAATAGGACATTTGCTTTTATGTAGGGGATAAATCTAACATTTGGGAGTGGGACCTTGGCTCTTGTATAGGGCCTAAACCACCAGGTTCTTATATAGGACCTCGGCTCTTGTGTAGCGCCTAAATTGTCGAGTTCGGGGGTAGGACCCTTGCTCTTATGTAGGGCATAAATCTTAGAGTCCTTGTGTAAGGTTGTAAAGGTTAGAGGTGAACCTGATTTAAAACCTCCGATAGTGAATCCGGTACACTCATGGGTTGAGTGTGTCTGCCGGGAGTGGAGTAGGCAAGTAGTTGAACCACTATATACATGCTTATGTTTAGGATTATCATTTACGCATCTTGTTTAATTATGTTAATGTGTTGAATACTTAATTATGAATGCATGATTATATGAATGCTTAAGTTGATAGGTAGCACATCCCACACATACATGTTCACTATCATTTTATAGACTAGTTGCTTAATTGCATATCATTGTAGTCTATGTGATTGGACCTTCTATTATCTTGGAAGCCTTAGAGTTATGTTGTCTTACTTAGTTTAATTGATAATTAGTTTAAGTTAGGCATTATTGTCTTTAAAATAGGCATATTTTTAAATAGGTCGTAATCACCTCCCATCCAGGACATAGCCTTCATTCTCTAGCTCCCCCATACTTCCGCACTTAAACGCATTGCGGCACGAAACTGCAATTTCACCTGCCTCTACTATGATAGTTTTAACATGCGGGGCTTCGTTGACCTTAGATTCATTTCTAGCATCTTCTTCGAATGGGAAAAAAGCATGTTGTATTATTATTGGGGGTGGGGGGTATACTCTTTCACATTGCCGGCCATCCTGTTCGATTGAGTGGGTCTAGCTTGGAAACTAGACAGCATTGTGAAAGTCGTATTGCAATGAAATAAAACAGGTGGTAATGTCCCAAACACAATTCCATCATTTGGACACTGTACCCTTAGTGTTTTAGGGTTTACTTCCTTTATGACATATTTTGTTTGATTCACGCACTCATCGGTCATAAATTCGGCTGAAGAATTAGCTGGTAAGACAATTTTTAGTGATTCAGCGGTCGATGTCAGCTCATTAGCCAGCCATTCATCAACCAGGAAACACTCATCATTATGGTAGTCTAATAAGCTACCATAGTTATCCTCCTCCTTAATGCTCATTGACCAATTAATCAGATTAAGAATATTTGAGTCCTGATTTTGTAATATGGGAGGAAGTATTGCTCTTAATGTATTTACGACTACATGGCCCTCAGGTACTAGGATTCTTCAGAAAGGCCTTGGCAAAGCCATTTTTTATCAAGGAGGTATTGCGTTCTTTTCTAATTTTCTTCTTATCGCGGCCTGATGCCTTTGCCATCGACATTTTTGGATCCAAGTAACCTTCTAAAACCGTTGAAAATTTCGGATGTGTAACCCGCTTCCATACTCCTCGAGTTGTAAGGGGTTTGACCATCCTTTGGCTCGGTGGTTCCATTTGCTGGTGGTAAATGGGAGCCATCTATTGTGGTTGGTGACGTTCACTACTTCTAACTGGCCGAGTGGTCACGTAATGACCTCTCCATTTTAGCTCGAGAGGGTCCCCCATCCAGAAACAGTTCTTCGAGCACATTGATCATATAGTTGAGTGCCCCGACCGGCCCTCCTAATAGCGTTCGACCAATTATTATTCGAATGAGAGGGTTGGTGATGCCCTCGTCTTGGTCGATGTGATACTTCTCCTAGATTACCTAAGCCGAGATCAACCTTCAATTGCGGCTGATTCCTCAGATTAACCATGACCATGTTGTCCTCGAGCTAGATGGGAACGTGTCTGTATCGATTAGCATGACTTCATCACCTTTCTCAGGAAACTTCAGTAATTTGCGATTGATGTGATCCTGGATAACGCTCCTGAATACAATGCATTTATTAGTTGAATGAGACCGACTTCCGTGCCATTTACATTATTCTTCGGTCTTTTGTAATTCGTCGGCCGAGGATATTTTAATAAACTTTCCGGCCAACAAAATGTCAAATATTTGTCATCTCTAGTGATATCAAAGGTGTAAACCTTTTGAGCCTTCTGTACGGTCAAAGTGATTGATTCTGCTTTGACCAGTGCAAAACATACTAGTGGCTTCTTAGACACCACCTCGATAATTACGATATCATAATTCGGGTCGTTGTAATAGTCCCTAATGACGAGCTCTTTTACCTGGTTCTTTCTTGCAGGAGTTCTTCATAATAAGAGATCTTTTTGATCAGGTCGTACAAATATATGAACTCTGTGCCTATGAACTTCTTACGAAGTTTGTATTCAAGCCCATCCTGTGCAAATTGCACAAATTCGGCTTCGGTCATGACAAACTTACAATATTTTATTGCCCTCTTAAATCATATGATATAGCTCTCACACATCTCTCCAGGCAACTACCAAAAACGAGCGAGATCTGGCATAGTGATTTCTCTATTCTTAGAGAAAATAAGAGCATGGAACTTTTCTTCCATCTCTTGACAGGTGTTTGCTGAATCTGGTAATAGGTTCGAGTACTACCACGTGAAGGCCACTGCCATTAGTGAATGACCAAATAATTGCAATTTGTGATACTCATTTTTGGCCAATTCTCCACATTGCATTGTAAATCGGCCAACATACTTGATGGTCGATTGACCGGGCTCGCCTAAAAATAAGGCAAAATCCGATTGATAGTTCCTTGGCAAGGGGTGTTGTTGACCTATCCACTCAAGGTATGGCTTATGATACACTAGGATAGTGTTATGGCCGAGTACCCGACCGACAACTTCCTAGACGATTTGCACAATCTGATCACGATCCATCCGCTAATGTTTTAAAACTAGCGATTGGTTGGGGCCAAATCGGTTCTCATTATCCTGAAATCTGGGGAATTGTTTGGATTGAACATTCATGCAATCTCTGAATCCTATTCTCAGGTATAAAGCTCCTAGCCTTTCACTCCAGTAGTATAACTTTCACAGGATATGGGACATTTCTTGTCTCCTGGACAAGGACTAGTGGTGGATTCCGTTGCAGAGGCGGCATGGGTGGCAGCAAAGTTGTATTGTCGATAGAACTTCCCTCGACATTATATTGCATTACCGATGGTATTCGTTCGGTTATTATAGCTATCAATCAATGCATGGCTTTAATCTGGCTAGCCATATATTAATTAATATTTTCAGCTTGAATACGGAATTTCTCTCATTGGGCCCTTCCATATTCCTGCACAAGCTAAATGCTCATCTGTACATCTCGGAGCACGCAATTACCTCATCTGAAAGAATAGTCCGAGAAGTCGATGCTCCTCCCTGATCCCTAGTAGCAGGTGTTGGACTGTTGTTTAAATTCAACGCCTCAGGAACTATTGGAACTGGCACGTCCTCTACTGGAGGTGGTGCGATTGGTGTAGAGGGATCAACCTTAGTAATACGAGCACTTCTATTCATAATTGGCAATATTACACTGACAAGTTAGAGATAGGGTCCCACCGAGCGTGCCAAAAACTTGTTCGCCATTGTTTTCGGTCATGCTTGTACGGTCATGCCAGAATTGAAATTGTGGCTTCAATTCAAACCGAACAACAATGACCTCAAGTGCCAAGATAGGAAGACACGTAGTGTATAACCGAGATCTGATGAGATCGGTCACCTATTTAGCCACTTGCTAAATGTGTAAATAAGATCAGGTGATATTTAGAGGGTGGGGGTTGTCCTCTGATGATGGGTTATACATTTGCCTTACATACGAAATGACTTTTCAATACAGATAAAGTAAAGTGAGGAAGGGATTCTTACGGTTGGTCTTAGAGAACAATTGCGTAACACCTTTCCGTGTGAAGAACAACGCACGGGCGCATAGACTCAAATTACCGCTGAAAATTACCAGCTACTTGATTAATGCTACGGATTACATTACGGAATGTAAACAACAAGTTGATCAGTAAAATATTACACTAATAAATGTAATTAGCTTGACATGAAAAAGTAAAGGACTGCACTATACAATATAAATTGACCTGTAAATGAAAGCATAATTGAAAGGTAAGTTTGGTTTGTTTGGGTTGGTACAAGACCATTTTTCTGCTAAATTCATCTTCTATTTATAGCTTTACTCTGGCCATTTGGATTATTCTCACGTTCCAACGGTTGCCATAATCGCTTAACACTACAGGCTTTTGAATGCTTCTCCTTTAGTCATTTGTCCTGTAATTATTTCTTCACGATTGCTTTTTCACCGGTCACTCAAGCAACGGCATGACATAGCATGGCACAAGTTGATACACTCTAGCTGTTATTATTAAGAGATATTATGCAGATATTCAAATACACCATGCGGTTCCATACATATCATAAGTAGTTCTTCCTGATTAGTTCTAAAAGGGAATGGTGATAATGGGGATGTATAATCCGTTAATTTCTTAATGGGGATGATCTTTTGCATGTATTGTTTGTGCTCACCTGATGTGCAGAATATATTCACATGTAAAATATGGTGGGCCACGTGAAGTTCGAGTGTTTCGTGAAGCTGCATTAAAACCGGCAGTGCTGCAGAGTAGTTGGGCAAAAACGGATGATGTTCTACACTATTCCGGTCCACTTTAATCACTCCACCAGAATCTTTTCAGGTCCCATATGAAGTCCATGTGACGTACACTTTCACCTCAGTTTCCGGACGCGGATTGCGTCCTACCCCTCCCGTCTCCAGCTGCGAACGGGCAGGAGCTTTAAGTGGCCACCGAGATGTATGGCTCTTATAGACACCGTCCATCTATGTTTTTTTCCTATCATTTAAGGATATAAGTCCAAAACTATGGCAGATATAAGACAGGTGGACTACACAATGGGGATTAAACTCTTACAGTTGAAAACTTAACGGGGACAGAAGTTTTGGATGGAGCTGATATTTTCTCTTCATCAAAATCTATGTAACTTTATAAATAGGCTGGATGGCAAATAAACATCATGGTGGAATGTTTCAATGGTGAGAATCATTATGACCGCTGCTTCCTGTGGTGTGGTCCACTTGAGCCTTGATCTGCCTAAATTTTAGTCCTGTTTCATAAAATGATACGGAAAATGGATGGACGGCATACATGACGGTCCACTCAAATCTCCTGCCCGTTCCCAGCTAGAGACGGGCGGCGGTAGGACGCAATCCGCGTTCTCATTTTCCCACACCACAAGAAATGGCAGATTGTTACATGCTCCCCACGTCAGCACCACATTTCATATTTTACTCCCGGTTCAAAGTATTTGATGAATAAGGATTAAAACATATGGTCCAAGGTGGAATGATCTGAATAGTCTTTTCAAGATAGCAACTTTGCTTGCATCCAAACGACCACATAATTCAATTTCGCTTTTTCTTAATACAGATGTTTGGTAGAGCTTGACAGCAAACCAAGAAAAGTCAGTCTTGGTTCTTGCTTTAAATATGCATTAGCTATTGTGTCGTTTGGACAAATACCAACATAGGTTCCAAAAGAATATAATGGCTCCTATTCCATCTTCTTCCTCTTCCTTAATCCCCACTGCTACAACCACAACCACCTTAATTCTCTTCTTACTACACTTTTCTCTCTTCTTCCATTCATTCCTAGCTAAATCCAAGCACACCACCACCCACTCTCATTCTCACTCTCACTCTCACTCTCATTCTCATTCCACTTCCAACACCACCACCCATCCCCATCATCTCCCCACCACCAACCCAAGACTCCAGCAAGCTTACCTTGCCCTCCACGCATGGAAGAAGGTAATCTACTCCGACCCAACCAACCTCACTTCCAACTGGGTAGGCCCTGCTGTCTGTGACTATGGAGGCATCTTCTGTGCTGGTTCTTTGCACGATCCCCACATCCAAGTTGTAGCCAGCATCGATCTCAACCAAGCTGACATTGCCGGCTTCCTCCCAGATGAGCTTGGTCTACTCACCGACCTTGCCATATTGCATCTCAACAGCAACCGCTTCTGCGGCATCATCCCACTCACCTTAGCCAACCTAACCCTCCTCTACGAGCTCGACCTCAGCAACAACAGGTTTGTGGGCCCCTTCCCATCAGTGGTCCTCCTCATCCCTTCGCTCATGTACCTCGACCTCCGTTTTAATGAGTTTGAAGGACCTGTGCCTTCAGAGCTCTTCAACCTTGGCCTCGACGCAATATTCCTCAACAACAACCGGCTGACTTCAATGCTCCCGTCGAATCTAGGGGCGGCAACATCTGCATCAGTTATAGTATTCGCCAACAACAACCTTGGTGGGTGCCTGCCGGAAGGCATGGCCAAATTGGCGAATAGCTTGGAAGAGTTTGTGCTGATCAACACCAACTTGTCTGGGTGCCTGCCTTTTGAACTAGGCCTTCTCTACAAGCTGAAGGTCTTTGATGTGAGCTTTAACCACCTGGTGGGGTCCATACCATTCAGCCTTGCGGGTCTGGTCCACGTGGAGCAGCTCAACGTGGCCCACAACATGATGGATGGGATCATACCGGCAGGGGTATGTGCACTGCCCAGTCTAGCCAATTTCACTGCCTCGTACAATTTCTTCTGCGAGGAGGAATTTCCTTGCCAGAATCTGACGTCCAAAGGCATCCGGTTTGATGATCGCCGGAATTGTTTGCCGGAGAGGCCACTACAGAGGAGCAAGAAGGAATGCGATGCTCATCACCCAGTCGAGTGCTTCGAATATCACTGCACTAGTGGTGGCGGTGCTGCTGCAAAGATGATGAATGCGACAGCAGCTCCATCACCATAACCTTCAAGCCAATCCTAGGGGGAGTGTTTGTACTACACGCTTGGGTTTTCTAGTTTGTGAGGTTTTAAACCGTTTTCTAGAGAGGAAGGTGCAGTCAGTCGATCCTCTTGCTGCACTAGAGAGAAGAAGGGAAAAAAGAAGAAGAAGCAAATTGCAGTAGTTGTAAATAATTAGTAATGGCCGATGCTCTCCCTCTTGTGATGTTTGTAATAAATTGCTTCTTTTGAAACGTGTGATGTCAATACCTTGTTTCATTTCCTCCGGGATTACAATTAGCCAGAGCTCTATCATCCAACATTGATCCATGGAATGTTGGTACGTTACCCTAGCTCATTGTAACAGACCTCAGTTTTCTGTTCTTTACACTACAAAACTTACATGTTAGGAAAAGAATTTTCTACTACGTGGGCATTTTGTCCTTTCCCTGCTTGCGACAGTAGGATTCCCTTTACATGTTTATCTAATCACATCTTCCTACCTATTATCTACGAGTGGAATCCAAAACTTGCATATATATGGTCAGCCACCTCATCCTCACCTTACATCCCAAGAATCAACCTGGCCAAAAATTCAAGTGTAATGCATCACATCTCGATGTTTCTATGGTACCTGGTAAGTATCACCATTCCTAATGTGTTCATGGTTGCTTTTGGTGTGGCACACGTGAGCTATGGATGAGGCTGGATTTACCCTCTGATGGACCCATCTCAACTGTTCCCTCTAATGTGGCCCACCTGAGTTTTGGATTGGCTATCTTTGGTAGCCAAGGAGAACTTGAGGGGATGCACATGATAGATGGATTGGACGTCATTGAAACATCGCACAGGACCATACAAAATGTTTTTATAGAAAAAGTTTTTTTCTACAAAGCTTTGTTAAGCCGCTGAAGAAATTCTCTCTATCTCTAATCTTTTTGCTTCACCATGATTTGATATATTTAGCATTAGTGGTGTACACGAACTGAGCTAGCTTGGTTAGCTCGCTCAGCTCAACTCGAAAAAGTTCGATTCGACTCGGTTCAAAGCTGAGTTCAAGCCGAGTTGAGCTGATTTTTTGAGCTCCAAAATGAGTTCGAGCCGAGTTCGAGCTGGCCCCCGCTTGACTTGACTCAGATTGAACCCAGCTCAAATAAAACTCGGATCGAACAGTTCGGTGACTCGGTTACTTTGATATTGATATTGCTCACCAAGTGTTTGATGAAATGACTCAAAGAAGTGTGGCTAGTGGCAAGGAAGGTATGTATATGAAACCAACACCCTTTATTTTTTTTCTTGATTTTTATGTTGCTTAGAAGGTGTTTGATAAAATACTTATAAAACCATTGCTACTGTCTCAAATACAGTGAGATTTTGAAGGTGCAGTCCAGGTGTTTGTGAAAATGCTGCAATGGCGAACTCGGCTTGATCTGGGCTTGAACTCGGCTCAAACTAGCCCGAGCTGCTAACCGAACCGAGCCGAGCTGGCCAATCAGGCTCGAGGACCGAGCCGAGCTGAGGTCAGCTAGTGGCCGAGCTGAGTCGAGCTGAGGCCAGCTCGACTTGGTTTGACTCGATGTACACCCCTATTTAGCATCATATCTAGGGCTATCAATGGACCAAGTTTGGGCCTAAAAAATCAACTATTCCAGGCCCATATCACGCCCAACCCAAACAGTTCAAAATTTGGGCTGAAGCCAACCTGGGGCCCGGCCCATTAACAGCCCTAATCATATGTGATCAGTGGGCTACCTCTTAACTATTCGTAAGTTCCCCTGCGTGTGGAGCATGCAACAGTTGGGTAAAGGTTAAGCATGGAGCTCGACCGTGTTTGCCTGGGAAGCGGATTGCATGATGTGTTTACGTCACTTAGTTCTGTGGGCCCCAACATGAGCTATGTGTCATATCCACACCGTCCATCCATTTGGTGAGATCATTCTAGATCAGGAGCCCAAAAATGAGACAGATCCAAAGTTCAAGTGGACCACACATAGAAAAGCAGTGGAGACAATGATTCCTACCGTTGAAACCTTCCTAGGGCTCACCATGATATTTATTTGCCATCCAAAATGTTCATTAGGTCACATAGATATGGATGAAGTGGAAAAAACAAATATCATATTGATCCAAAACTTATGTGGTTCCCAAAAAGTTTTCAATTGTAGACGTTCAATCCCAACTGTTTCTACGGTGTGGTCCACTTGAGCCTCAAAACTGCCTAATTTTTGGACTCATGCCTTAAAATTGTATGGAAAAATGGATGGACGGTGTGGATATATATATATAGACCATGGTGGGGCCATCATGGTAGAACCTTCATGACTTGGTGATCTCAACACACCAGGCAATTCGTTTCCGTTGGCCAGTGGATGTTATTCAGCGAACACGGACCAGAAGCTCTCTGCTTTTTGTGCACCCAACTACTTGGTGTGCGGTCTGCCGGTGTCTATGTTCCGAGTGGTATTTTCTGACACCACATGCCGAGTGGTTTTCTGTTTTGGCTATATGATGGAATGGTGAGCAAGTGGGGGCACGCATCTGGCATGCCTGCTAAGCAGTGCGTCTGTCTTAGGAATTAGGATGGATTTGAGAGCCAAATACATTCCGCACCGTGCGCTTGTCAAACTGGCCCAGGAACCTATGCCTTATGTGTCAATCACCTTTGATCCAACCTCAGATGCTCGAATGCACGCAGCAGGTGACTAGCGCTGGACGCGATTTGTCTAGTTAGGCCGCCACTGGCCAAGTCGCTAGTGGTCGGTGCTCTACCATTATGTATGTGTTTTATCGGTGTCGTCCATCCATTTCTCCGTATCATTTTAGCGCTTGATCCTAAATTTTAGGTAGATATAAATCTCAGGTGAACCATACCACTGGAAAATAATAATGATTGGCTGTCCACCCTTAAATACTTCTTAGGGCCCACTGTAATGTTTATTTCACGTCTAACCTGTTGATTAGGTCATCCAGGGCTGGATGGAGGTAAAAAATATCATCTTGATACAAAACTTTTTTGCCCCAACAATATTTAATGGTGGTCGTTCAATCAACATTGTCTCCGATGATGTGGTCTACCTGAGGTTTAGATCTACCTTGATTTTGGGCTCATATCATAAAATGATCGGAAAAAAATGGATGAATAGCATGGACGAAACACATATATGCTACTCCAAAATCTATATTTAAGAACGGTTGAAAACGTTCTGAATCATTTACGAAGGGTTTTAAAAATAGGGCATCGCAAAAAAATTAAGAACGGTTGATAAACATTGCAAATTTTAGAAAAAAAAATTAAGGAAAAAAAAAAAAAAAACCATCATAAAATTTAAAAAACAGCTTTGAGCCATTACGTAATAAGCGCTGGTAAAAAGTCGTGCAACCACCGGCAAAAGCCTTTAGTGTTTTTACCAATTGGAACCTTGTTTTTTTTTTAATTTTTGAAACCCAAAGAATGTTGCAGTACAATTAAAAATGAATATTAAACAAATATTGTGTGACTTTACAATAAAAGTTATATAATATTTACGACGATAAGTTGAAAATTGTCTGAATACATTAAAAAAATAATTCTCGATGTAGTACACTCCTTGCTTGGTCAATACAGCTAACTATCTCCAACCTCTTTGTCTACACATCATTGCAACCAAGTAGCATTGGTATCCATCTGCAACAGTCACTGCCAAAGTCTCTATCTGCAAGTTTAAGATAACAAACATGTTAAAGAAATAATTAGACATACATCATTAGCTCTTGAATGCAGAGAAAACCATTGTTCAAAAATCTGAAATTTCATCTCAACTTGATATGCAGCCAGGTTGGGTCGACTCATGGACTCAATTCAAATCCACACAATATTAAATAATTAAGATGAGATTGGACCATTCTAGACCTAGTTACCACAAAATATACATATTCTGAAATAAATACGATAACTAAGCATAATTGCTTTCAAATATTTGTTTCCAATCTCCAACTGACAGGGGATAGATCTATGCCACGAGGCATACATGAACTCATACTTCACAGGTAATCATTTATCAATGCAATGTGGATTTGACCACAAAAACACTTTGGGATAGACATTGTCCTTGTATGCATGAAGGAATGTAGGGCCACCATGTGATAGTGAAAAACATAGGAGATAATCTATATGGAAAAGCACACCTTCTCGACAACGGATGTCAGTTTCAAAGTCAGGTAGAGCCCTGTAGTAAAGGAAGAAAAGAGACTTCCATGTTACGTTTTCAAGAAGAACCAATACCAAACTAGTGCTGGAAGCAGAGCACGGTACAGCAGCAGGAAATACTCAATAAGTTGATCCTCCATTTCTATCATATTTTCTTTACTTCTTCCACTTCTTCTTTTTCTTTCTAATTTTTTTATGCCCCAACATAAGGGTTAGCAATTGACCATAAAAATTGAAAAGGAGAACAACCATGTAAGAAAATGCTCCATTATTAATCACTGAAGATATCTATCAATGCAAGCATTTTTGCTGGGTTGAATAAAAATTGCAATTGTAAGAAATTCCCTCTAGGGTTTTGTTAATCTACACTCTGTTGGTCAAGTGTGTTATCAATTGTAAGAAAATAGACTTCAATTTGATGAAGAATATCAAACTGAAAGGAAAACAAGAATGCTGGAAACTCTCGTGTTCCATACAGCGAGAGATGATGTATATTTAAATCAGTAACTCTACAATTGTTGAAGATTTGTTTACAGCCGTCTAATGCCTATAGAATTAGATTTATAGGAATCTACAAGCAAGGAAATGTATTAAGGAGATATACATGGAAATGAGATAATTTTGTGGCCGTGAATCAAGGTGCAGTTACACTTGATTTGCTGCCGTGATCTTCGGTAGTGATTTTCTCCGTAATACAAACCCAATCCTACAACGAAAACAATGGCAGTTACAGGAATATTACAATTTTCAGCCCATATTTGATTGACTTGCCTTAGGACCACTAAATATATGTAGGCATGTATGTTATTTATTACGTTTGTGGGCATGTGCATGTATGAGACCTTACATGCAACTAGTTGGACAAGAAAGTTATCGTCCAACTAGTGCACCCAACGCGTCATCTATGAATAACAGTGAACCCATCCAAAATGTTGGCCCCACTGTAAATGTCACCTACTGCAAAAACCAGGCTGATATACTCATCAGGTGGGCTATATATACTTTAGATCAAATTGGCAGTTGTCTAATATTTTCTATGGTGTAGCATGCACAGTATATGTATCAGCCTGATTTTTTCATCAGGTGTTCTTCATACTACTGCCAACATTTTGGACAGGTTAGAAGTTGTACACTCACACATTGCCATTTATTACTAGTTGCAGGATAGCACTATAACCAAACTAGAAGTTTGTGCATGAGGATAAGATGACCCAAAAATCAGGCTGATCCTTTTGTAGCCACAACATAGAAAACAATGTCCACCAGCCAGAATTTTCTGAATTCATGTGAGGCCTCGTATATGATTGGATCAAGCTGATATTTGGATCATCCAATCATCCTGGTGGAATACACTTGTTGGATGGGTTGGCTTTCATACGCACACCATACAAGCCTCCCACAGTATTTTACTTCATTTCTTAGTTTTTCTGAAAAAACAAAATATGTGATAGGCATAGACCATGGTTCCTACTGCGTGATGGAATAAGATTCCGCCTAATCTCCTGTTTAAGCAACAATCAGTAAAAAGGATGTCGCCAACCATTTAGCAAATAAGTCTTGTCAAACCAACTTACTATTTCAGAGTTAAACAAATCCCCTCTATCCACCTTAACCTATTTTGGAGATCTGCTAATTCCATGCTCGCGTGCACAAGTCATAATATGAAACATGCAAGATCTGAGCTTTCTTATCAAGTGTGCTACATTGTTTAGATCTTCTGACATGAAAGTCAGGCTTTTCACACCTCAGTTGGGCCACATCATATCAAAAAATTGAATGTTTAGAATAAAAATTTAACCATAAACTTACGTTGTAAGTTGTGGCTATCTAAAGGGTGAATTTTTGGCAGAAGATCCAATCATTAATTCCAACCTTGTGTGTTTCATATTTGTACATGTGCTTACTTGTGAGTTGACTACCCTGATTTTGTATCATGGCACGTTCACACTGTGCACTATCTGATGAGTGGGTTGGATCTCTAACACGTGTTCCACCTCCTGGATATTTGACACTTGTTCCACCTCATCACATGAGAGGCCCTCATTGGTTCACGACTCTAATTGAAATGGATTCCACGTGCCTTCCACATGCATTTTACTTGTGTGTGACATGTTTGCATAGACTAAATTGTACACATGCTTGAGTGTGTCTGGGGGCTGAAAATGGGATCCCCAAAAACCAGTTGGACAAGGAAGTCAGGTTGGCCACACCCTTTTGAACAATGTGAAGGCTTGAAATTTGGTCAATCCACTCACCTAGGATGACATAATGAATGGGTTATGTCAGAACCACATAATGGGGAGACCCACAAGCACACCTATTGTCAGCATCCACTCTAAACTGTTTCCTATAGTGTGGCCCACCTAAATCATGGGCCAATTAGGTATTTTGGGCGTTGGGATTAAAAGGTATTTGAGGTTATACATAGGAAAATGATCATATGCAGTCTAGTGCATCGTAACTTACCATACAATCGATTGTTGTGGGCCCCACCATAATGCGTGCATGATATCCAAGTCGACCCTCAAATGTGTCCCATCATATTAGGCCCATGGATGTTCCTGTAGTACATTGGTAGCATACACTCGAAAACCATCGTTGCCTGTCGTACCATGGTATCTGGAAATTAAACCAATTTTGAGTGAGTGTTAGGAAGATACATTTTGTTATGGGTAAAAATGGATTGACCAGATGTACAGACTCGAAAACTATAGATTGCTTGAGAGCCAAAAATAACATTGGCCTCGAAGTTCACCTCAACCAAATACCTCGACTTCGGATGTCAGCCTTGGTTACCAACTTTGGAGGTTATCCTCAAATGCCGACCTCAGCCTCGGGAACTAAGGTCGCTTCGAAATATAAATACACTTAAAGATTATTAAGACAAGATATGATTAGCCTTTGAGATATTCGCCGATGATCTCGGAAAATCAATCACGATGCGTCCGGAAGAAGATATCTTCTGTAATATGCAATCACCATCAAAGAGGCATTGTCATATACGTCACTGCCTACAAAGGGCTATAAATAAGGACTCCACCTACGGTGAAAGGTATGCAGAATCTCTAACCCAAAACTCTCGACACTAATAGACCCAAATTCTTAGCCTAACTTTGGCATCGGAGGGTCCCCTGATCTGTGCAAGTACTCGAAGGTATAAAAAGGGTGGACCAGATTTTTGCATCAACAATTTAAAAACTGTTGATGCAGAAATCTGATTAGCCTTCCCTAGACCTTTGTGTACCTGCACAAGGAACGGACAAAGGAGACCCTGAATAATACAGGGGACACTCCGATGCTTAAGTCAAGTATGAACTTCGAGTCTAGTCAAATGGAGAATTTGGGCTAAAGATTGTGCGTACCTTTCACTATTGGAGGTGCTCCTATTTATGGATGAAGAGAGGCGGTGGCATAGGAGAGATCTCTCTATTTAGTAGGGATGAGTTATAGTAGGATTTGGATTCCATATATGTCGCGAGGATCTTCCCAGATTCCGGGCTGGGATCTCGGGTAGATCCGTATCCCAGTCGAACTCCTAGATCTTCGGCTATGATTTTGGATAAAGGCAATGGGATCAGGTTGGAACTGACAAAAGGTGGGTCTTGCCGACCTGGAGATATACCAACCTAACTCTCTTGGTAAGTGGCTTTAGTGTTGGGCAAGTCGGTGGGTCTTCCGACCTACTGACGGGAAACCTAGCTTGACCTCATCTCTTGCTCGGTGTCAGAGTAGGAGGTTGATCCTACAGTCGTGTCTGACCTAGCGAAGTGTGTAAGGTCCTGACCTAACCTTTTCTCATTGGTCGGTCTATTTTCCCTACAAAAGTAAGCCTGTAACACCCCGTACTTTTTAGTACTCGAGTGTTACCTGATAACCTAACATATGGAACCGCTCATCGTCATTCTAACCTAAATCTGACGGTTGGAAGTAATCTTCATCTATGGATCAACCATCCACCCATTTATTTTCAAGATGGACCCACACTTCCATCTATTTGGGGTCCCAATCATAAAGTTGTACCCCATCACTTTTGAGACTTGAATCACAAGATGTACCATCCGTCGGTCCAAAATGTTTGGTTAGCCAAAACCCCCCATATGAACATAATGGATTGTTCATTCAGTTCAACGTTGATTGTCAGATTCTATATAACCAATCCTCGAGACCTTAAATCACTAACTAAACCTTTGTATGAAAAGATTTGACCGTCAGATCTTCAAGGATTGTTGGATGATATCATTTGAGTGCACAAATCAAACATTATGGCACACCCGAACATTAGATTTGCCTAATCTTTGGCCTAATGGCCCAACAATTGTATACGAGACGTGTGGATGGAGCAAATTCCATTAAATATTACTGTGGACCCCACCGCGTGTGCGTGTGCACCATTATGCTTGTGCAATCACTGTGCACCATATTAAAACAGCCTGGTCAAATTGGGTTGACCCGCAACCTTTTCGAAAAGAGAGAAATTCTCTCTTTCTTTCTTTCTTCTTCTCGCCGAAATGGAGGGCCCCACTATTTGAATTTGGGCCCACCAGTAGCTCACAGATTGATAATCCAAACTGTCCATCAGTACTGGAAGGTGAATCCGACTAGGACTACAGGCGTTTCCACGTGAGTCGCAAACACATGGGTGAACAACTTCATCCGCAAATAGTGTTTTGTGCACACGATTATGCTAAAAACGGAAATTCTGCTTCCCTGCCAATGAGCTGGCAATCCAGGTGGGATTGTTCCTTTCCATCTCAATCATTCATTTCGGCTTATCCTAGCCGCTCAACTTTAACAAGAGTTAAGGTTTCTTCTTCACACCTAAAGAAAATGTGGAAGGAATCTTTCCGTATTTTTCTCACTGGCTCAATCTCAAGCGTTTGCTACCATCTAGGAACCCTCAAAACCATCTCCCACATCCAATCTAGAGATTTGTTCATAGCTATCACGAGTCCTCTTGGGAGATCTCGTCGACTCAAGATGAGCCTCCCGTGATTGAAAATCTCATGCACCATACAGATATCGGTGATATCTATCACCAAAGTGGGCCCCACACTGATCAATGGTCCAATGCAGCCCATCCAGAAGTGATGGACTAAATGATTTGGCCATACATTAGAAGTTATCATTACCGGCCACTTCATCTTCCCCGTAGAGCCAAGAAACCCATCACCACGTGATGGATCCCATTTGTTGATCTATAACGATAATCGATTGCCCCATGGCACCGAAATATCATCCCTACGAGTTATTTAGAGCCATGCAATTAGATCGAGTCATGTTGACTTTCGCATCAGCAAGGATAATAGAAAGTTACACTAGATTGAGTGTAACTAATCTGCCAATTAGTTAGGATAAAAGTATCTAGTAATAGGCTAATGGAGCCCTATTTAAGACTCCTTTTTAGGGCAATCACTTGCCATAAATAGAAAGCCAGAGAGAAAGAGAGAGCTCCGTCTATCCGTTGCCACACTAAGTCATTCAACTCGATTCGAGTTACGACGAGTCTGGCTTGACACAGAGGGGTTGTTGGGCATAGCTAAAGTAGAGAGAAGAAAGGGAAGAAAGAAGAAAGAAAGAAGAGAAAAAACATGGAGAGAGGAAGAGGGTGCATGCTGGCTGTGACGCATCGACTCGGCTCGACTAGCCTGAGTCGTGGGTTGGGTCTGGCGTGTCTGGACTGAGGCTAGACTCAGTACTTGTCATTCTAGAGAGAAGGAAGAAGAAAGGAAAAGGAAAAAGGGAAGAAAAGGAAGAGGGTAATAGGAAGAAGACAATGAAGAGAGAGAGAGAGAGAGAGAGAGAGAGAAGCAGGGGTGGTGCGGTTGCACCGTGATGTTACTCTACTCTCCGCCCACCAGGTTGCCGACTCGGTCAAGTGGAAGCTCCTGCTAGCCATGGTTGAAAGAAAGGAAAAGAGAAGGAAAGAAGATGAGGAGGAGAAGAACGAGAAGGAGAGGGAGTAGATTCGAGTTCGGGAACTTGACTCAGTCGTCCGAGTTGCGGACCGCTGAGTCACAGAGGGAGGGAGGGAGGGAGAGAGAGAGAGAGAGAGAGAGAGAGAGAGAAACAATGAGGGAAAGAGAGAAGAGAGAGATAGATTGAATCATGGTTGCCGCTGAGTCAACTCGACTGAAATCCACCGAGTTGGTCTGAGTTGGGTGTGGGTCTAGCTGAGTCCAAACTCATCTGGTCGGGAAGAGAGCGGAAAAAGAAAGAAGAAAGAAGAGAAAGGAAAGAGAAAAGAGGAAGAGAGAGAGAGAGAGAGAGAGAGAGAGAGAGAGAGCTGAGTAGGTCGTCGCATCAACTTGACTCAACTCACCCAAGTCGCCGGTTGGGGCGGGTGTGTTTGAGCTGAGTCAGGATGGATCTGACAACCATCGTTGTGCCTTTTCCGGCCAGAAGGAAGATGATGAGAGAGTCATCGGTCAGTTGACCCAGGATCGAATTAACTCGTTGGATATTGAGTTGGGCCACACAACTTCCACTGAGGTTATGAAATTAAGGGCGTGCACTCCCTAGCAACACTAGTTAACGATTTAACTCGTAAGGTGATGACTTCTTCCCCCTTGAGCTTTCATTGTATATCTTCTCATGCTTATGGATTGATTAAATGGACCAACTATTTAAAAAGTTCATTCTCTTATTTAGGATGAGTTGACTGTTTGAAATGCTCATCGCTATGCATGAATGAGCCGACTGTTTGAAAGACTCATTTTTTACTTTAGTGAGTCGACTGTTTGAAAGGCCCCCTATCTTGCTTGAATGGGTCAACTGTTTAAAAGATCCGTTCCTTTACAAGTTGAATGAGTCAATTGTTTGAAAGACCCATTCTCTTTCTTGGATAGACCGACTGTTTGAAAGGTCTATTCTCTTAATTGAGATGAGCCAACTGTTTGAAAGGCTCATCCCTATGCATGAATGAGCCAACTGTTTGAAAGGCACATTCTTTGCTTAAGTAAGTTGACTGTTTGAAAAGCCCACTATCTTACTTGAGCGGGTTGACTATTTAAAAGACCCGTTCCTTTGCAAGTTGAATGAATTGACTGTTTAAAAGACTCATTCTCTTGCTTGATGAACCGACTGTTTGAAAAGTTCATCCTCTTACTAGGAATGAGTCGACTGTTTGAAAGGCTTATTCCTATATATAAATGAGCTAACTGTTTGAAAGGTCCATTCTCTTTTATCAATGGACTGACTATTTGAAAGGTCCATTCATTTGACCAACTGGATGTGCATCCACAGTTGATGTGCATTTATGCATTCATGCATTTAAATAAGATCGCATTATGAAAAGTTTTGTATGTTTTCTAGTTTAAATTATGCTTAACTAATGCAGTGATGTGTAGTCTTGAAGGGAATTCACACTGAGCTATCTACTCATCCTCTGAATATATAACCGTACAGGTAGAGCCGATTGTCTAAATAACCAGGTGGATGAGGAGCAGGGTGCAAAGTCTACATAAGAGATGATGCATGATCTTGCAATTCAAGACTAGTTTAAATTTTATTTTAATTCATGTATCAAATTGTTTCCTTCATGTATTTGTAGTATTGAGACATTAATTTGTATAATAGCCACCTCGGTATTTGAATATTATAATTGAACTTCCCTTTATGCTTAGTTTGTCCCTCTTCTGCTAAACTGTGAACTCTGGAAATATATATATATATATATATATATATATATATATATATATATATATATATATATATATATATATATATATATATATATACACACACGTGAAATTTGGCTATGTTTAAAGGTTAACACTCGAGTTTTTTCGGAAAACGAGTCGTATACTCTGGTTTCGAAAACCGGGGCGTTATAAAGCCCCCCTTACTTTCGAGTCCACGTATTGGGCTTGATAAGTAGGCCTGTCAAGGTTAGGTCAGATCATCACGTGTTTCAGTCGTCAAGTTAACTTCTTCATTAACTGTTGGATAAGACGGCATATGCAAGAATCGAGGTGTATCTGTAATCATGATATGGTGTTCCTGTGAGATTACACACTGCTCGAGGTCACGTGCGCTAGGATTGTACGTTTGCTCATGGGATTGCATGCTGCTCGAGGTCACGTGCTCGACTCCTGGCCTATGCAATGTTGACGCATGACGCTATTTAAAGAGGCAGGACGGTCGGCAAGTAGGGACGCTCCACGTGTTCGATTGCGGGCATCAAGGAGCCGTTTTTGGCTACACATTAAATGCGAGCATTGAGTGCCCATATGGGCGAGCTACTGTTATGGGTAAAAATGAACTAACCAGATGTACAGACTCGAAGACTATGGATTGCTTAAGAGTCGAAAAATAACCTCGACCTCGGAGTTCACCTCGACCTCGGAGGTCCGCCTCAGTTACCAACTTTGGAGGTCATCCTCGGATACCGACCTCGGCCTCGGGAACCAAGGTCGGCCTCAGAATACAATTATACTTAAAGTATATTAAGATAGGATAAGATTATCCTTCGAGATATTTGCCAAGGATCTCGAGAAATCAATCATGATACGTCTAGAAGAAGATATCTTCCGTAATACGCAATCACTATCCAAGAGGCATTGCCATATACGCCACCGCCCACAAAAGGCTATAAATAAGGACTCCACCTATGGTGAAAGGTACACAGAATCTCTAACCTAAAACTCTCGATACTACTAGACCTAGATTCCTAGTCTAACTTTAGTATCTGAGGGTCCCCTGCTCTGTGCAGGTACTCAAAGGTCTAAAAAGGGTAGACCAGATTTTGGCATTAACAATAGTTAAACTACTTTTCAATGCATCAAGTAAATGTACTTTGTTTTAGAATTAAGATCGATGTGAGGGATGTAATAAGAATTCATATTAATGAAATAAAGTGATGATATTTATTCTTCGACTTTTCCTTTGTTATTATTGAATATAGATATATCCAATATCTGATACTTGTTTATGCTCGAAATAGAAGGCATTGATTTCAGTGAGATCTTTACACTTGTGGTCAAGTAAGTATCTATCAGATTTATGTTGACGTACTAGTTGCCCAAAACAACCCGAAACCGGAAAAATGGATGTAAAAATTGATTTCTTACATAGGAAGTTGGGAGAGCAGATATACATAAAGTAACCAGAGGGTTTGAAGAATGAGAGTCAAAGAATAAAGTTTGCAAGTTAAGGAGGTCGTTGTATGGCCTGAAACAATCACCTAGGCAGTGACATGAGAAATTAATATTTTCATGGTGAGTCAACCATTTTCCAGGAGTGAATATAATCATTGTGTTTACTTCAAGACACTGAATGATTGAGAATTCATCTTATTGGTATTATATGTTAATGATATGCTCATTGTTAATCATAACATGTCTGAGATCAATAAATTGAAGACTCAATTATATGTACATTCGAAATGAAAAGATCTGGACATTGCAAAGAGAATTCTCGGCATTGATATACATAGAGATTGGGAGATGAACAAGTGATAGTTATCTCAGGCTGAGTACCTTGAGAAGTTATTAGTGAAGTTTAGGATGGACAAGGCTAAACCAGTTATCACATCTAATGCTGCTCACTTTCAGCTTTCTTCAGAGTAATGTCTCATTACAGATGAAGAAAATCAGTTTATGTCTCATGTGTTATATTTGAGTTCGGTTGGCAATTTGATGTATTTCATGGTCTCTACGAGACCAGATTTTCATATGCAGTTGGTGTTGTGAGTAAATGCATGTCAAACCCTGATAAGTAACATTGAGAGGCAGTGAAATGGCTACTTCGACATCTACGAGGTACAATGGACTACGTCTTGTCATTCAAAAAATTGGAGGGAAAACTTATAGGCTATGTTGATTCGGATTACGCAGGGAATGTGGACAATAAAAGGTCGACTTCGGTTACTCGTTTGTACTAGTGGGTGGAGCAATCAATTAGATGTCAAAGCTTCAATTGTGATTACTTTTTCCGTAACCAAAGTTGAGTATATGAAAGCGATGGAAGCTTTTAAGGAAGGTGTTTAGTCACATGGAATGATGAATGAGTTGGGGCTTCAGCAAGAGGTCGTACGGTTAATTGTGGTAGCGAAAGTACAATCAACTTGACAAAGAATTTGGTTTACCATTCTAGAACTAAACGTATTGATGTTCGTCATCATTTTATTTGGTAGGTGCTTGAGGAAGGTGGTGTTACTCTCGAGAAGACCCATACGAGCATAAATCCAATGTATCTGCTTACAAATGTGATTCCCATAAAGAAGTTTAAGTTTTACTCGACTTCTCTGGGTTTGGCAAAGGTTTGATGAAGACGAGTGTGCACAAAAAGAGGCGACAATGGTGAATCTATGATAAAAGTGATTAGAGATGAAGCTTGGAGCTATGGTTATGATGATTGAGGCCATGGTGGAGATTGTTGTCACATATTTTTAATCTGCGCAAAAAATAAGGGATCGATTGATCGACCAGACTCGTTGATCGGTCAAGTGAGCCCAAGATTTTACAGATTGGTTTCTGAACAGTCTCGATCGATCGAACTGTTGGGTCGATCAATTGACAGAATTCAAAAAATATTTGTAAACTCTTTGGATACTTTTCAGCATGTTCGATCGCTCGAACATGTGGTACTCGATCGATGTGGATCGATCGATGCTTAGATCAACGACGCATGCGGTTTTGTGTAATTTCGTAAATTGTTTCCTATTTCGGTTGTAACACTATAAATATGAGTGTAATGCAGGATTATGGTATGATTAAGAGGCTTAAACGTTTCTTAGACGGTTTTGAAGGGATGTTAGGGTTTTCTGAAGGGTTTCGCATCTATAAGTATGGTTTATCTCCTGTAATTCATTATTCATAGTGGATTTTGCTCTCTCTTTGTGTCGTGGTTTTTTTCCACAAGAATTTTTTACGTAAAATTCGTGTGTTCATATGCATACTTTGTTATGTTTGTCTTTTGCTTGTTTGATACGAATTTGGGATTTATTTTCGTGGTCCCTTAACACTAAGGGGGTGTTTGGTGTAAGGAATTAGATGGTATTAAGTGGGATGGAACTTTAAATCCCTTGGTTTAAAAAATCATTCATGTTTGGTTCATCGTAGGTTTCTAACATTGGATCCTATGCATGGAGTATGGAGGGTTAAGGAGGGCTTTCTGCAATTCAACCAGGATTTGCGAAATTCATGGGATTTCCTCCTAAAAGCATGAGCTAGGAAGTTCTTACGCTGGGAAGGGAGGTGGGGCCCACCTTGATATTTGTGAGGAATCCACCCCATCCATCTGTTTTACAAGATCATTTTAGGGTAAGCGACCAAAAATTAGGTATATTTAAAACTCAAGTGGGCCACACAAGATAAAACAGTGAGGATTGAGTGACCACCATTGAAACATTCATATGGCCACAAAAGTTTTGTATCACAATAAAGTTTTTTATGTTGTCAGTTCATCCCAGCAGGAATGAACTTATAAACGGTTGGGCTGACATATAAACATCAAGGTGGAGCTTGGGAAGGTTTCAACAGTAGGAAATTCTTTCCCAACTCTTTCCTCTCGTATGACCCACTTGAGTTTTGGATTTGCTTGACTTTTGGTAGCATGACTTAAAATGATCTCACAAAATGGATGGATGCGGTGGTTACTCACAAACATCATGGTGGGCCCCACCTTACTTCTCAATGTAGTTTTCAAACACGATTTTTGAGATTGGTAGTTGTTTTCCATGTACAACCAAACACTACACGAATCAAAACATGTATTTAAACCCTACATCCTACATGATCCAAACACCAAAGTGAATAGCTCACTCCCATGACATTAAGATACAATCCACCGACAAATGCATTTATTGCAAAAAAATAATTCTGTAGGACTCATTGTGGATATTTCTAAATCTTAGAATCAGCTTTGTTAACACAATGATAAGTATAACCAACTGATTCTTGGGAGATTATTGAATTAGAATAGCTGGCTGTTAAGAGATTTTTTTATCCCTATACCTGCTTACATTTTACTTAATTAGCCAAAACAAGCTTACTTTTCAAGATCCCTGCCATTTAGAAATACATTCCAAAAAAAATGTTGTGTCGACTTTAACTACCATAAGCAGTAATGACCCATTCGCCTCTATTTGAAGGTCCACTGTTGAAACAGTCAGAGGGCTTACTGTTATATTTATGAGAAATCCGTATATTGATCAGTTTTGCTGGCTCATTGCAGATCGAAAATTCAAGTGAGTCACATGGCACGAAACAATGAATATTGAATGGCCATCGCTCAAATACTAGTCTACCGTAATGCTTATTATAGATCCACCATGTTAAGGTATTAGTGTAAAAATGAGGCAGATCAAAATTGAAGTGAGCCATGTGACAGGAAACAGTGGGTCAAAACCAAGCTAGACCATAACGGTGAATTCATTACTTTGAAAATACAAAGTTACGTAGGTGGGTACAACGTGCAAAACGCAGAGCGTCTATGTGTCCAACAATGTAACAGGGAGGCAGCTTAAAAGAAAATTTTGAAAGGTATGCATGGTTTGGTCTAAGACAGAAAAGTAGGCAGGTATATGGAAAAATCCCTCTTATTTATTTGAAACATCCGTAAAATATCCATTAATCGGAAAATTATTTCCCCGTGCATTTATATCATATTTGATTTGACTGCTTACTTTTTGACACACAAATTAAGAATATTCCAAAAACCAAGAATATTGCAAAATACCTATGGGTCCCACTATGATGTATTTTGCTTATTCACACTATTCATCTATTATCTATTATTCTAGTTGAATTTATAGCATGAGTAAAAAATTGAGGTATATTTAAAACTCAAGTAGACCATGTCATATGAAAAAAGAATTGAATATTGACTGTTAAAAACTTTGTGAGGCCACTGTTTCTTTTTTGGTGTGGGCCACTTGAGTATTGGATCTATTTAATTTTTTATTTTATACTTCAAAATATTGTAGTAAAACAGATGGATGGATCATGCGGTTCAAAAGTTGAAGTTACATCTTTTGAACTAATTTCAAAGACACGAATTTGTATGAATTTTCAAACATGTGAAACAGGGGAATTACCGTTTACCGTGTATTTACCATCTCTTTGAGAAAACAAACGGGCCCTAAGTTGGTACACGCGCTTTGGACGGTTTAGTTTTGACTTATTTACATGTAATGTTTACAATATCTTGGCGACTGCGCATCAAGTATCACGCAACGCGAGAGTATCAAAATAACCTTTGAGGTTATGCGCATACCCAGCCCTCCTTCGTCACTTTAAAAAATGAGAGTATCCTACTACCTTCCTAGTCATACCCTTCGCCTCTTGCACTCTCCTCCTTCGTGTACTGGCATCATCACAAAAAGCCCCACAACGAGAAAGATCAGGTCCTTAGGTTTCCAATACCGCCATCAGACGATAATTACAAGAATGTCATCATCATCATCATCTGCTTCCGCATGGGAATGCTCAAAATGCACGTACCTCAACCCTCCCACCCAGAAATCAGCCTGCCAGATGTGTCTCTCTCCTTTGCGGTGGTCCTGCAAAGCCTGCACCTTCTCCAACACCTTTAACAACACCAAGTGCGAAATTTGCAACACCAGAGCCTCTCCTCTCTACCATGGATTGGGTTTGGTTTCTGCCGACGACGATGATGATGATTTGGATGCTTCAATTGGCTCCGTTTTCCTTCCTTTGCAGCGGTGCAAAAGGAAAAGTCAATCAGTGGCCGAGATTGTCCCTGATGATGATGGCAACGATCAAAAGGAATCGGGGGAACATCGCAGCTGGAAATCAGCGAAGAAGGCGGTGTCTGTCTCAGGTTAGTCTTCTACCGTTTATGGTTTGGGTTTCCGATATTTTCTTGGGGAGTGATGTGGTGAATTTTGGGCAATGAGTCATTAGAGGCAATTTGTCAGATCCATGCCTCAACGAACATGAGCGGCCTTGAAAATCAAGAAGGTCCACTTGTCAGGTGGGTGACATGCATATGACGAGTAGTAGACTGGCTTGTTTCTTGGGCCAAGGCAGGGACATTGTAGGTGCCATCAAATGAGCAGCCTCGATATTGCACACATGTGCCACATTGGCACATGCAGGGGAATCAATTCTTCAATATCTCATCTGTCTTTTAAGGTTTCATATGAAAGAAATTATGTGAGAGGGAATGGACAATGTCCTTGTGGTCCTTGAATCCCTACCAGTGGGGCCTATGGTACGTACTGCATGCTCGGATGTAACTTATAAATATGAATACTGAGAAAGAAAGAAAGAAAGAAAGAAACGGGACAACTCTTTTTTCCCCCAAAAAAGAGTGATTTTTAAAACTTTTTGGGTGTGATGCTCAATACATGTTATGAACTATTTCTTATTGTGGTGTGATGGTTCACATGATATCTGGTATGCCGGTTATGTGATGTTAATTAGAAACTAAATATGGTTGGTGTGATGCTAATGGCTAACCTTAATCAGAGGTATGCACTGGAAATGTTATGTTTAGTCATTAATTATTTATTATTCATTCACAATTGTGGGCTTAGATGAGGCTCCGACCATAATGATTGCAGTCATACCCTATATTCAATTTGTTAATGGATAACGTTATGTCCTCAAGTTTGATTCTTTTTGTCAAAAAAGATTTTGGATGAACGTTATTGGTGGCAAAAGAAGAAGTTGAGAGAGGATGGCACCAGAAGAAGCGATCATCTTAATAATCAGCCTGTGACACTCGGTGATAGTTCCGGGAAAGGAAAAGGGGGTTCTGTTGGGGTCTCGAGGGAGAGGGGATTGCCGACGAGAGTTGGAGGAACTCGAGATGATGGTCAAGAGTAGGAGATTGTTGGTAGCGTGGGGTGGGGGTGGGGGTTGGTGCTTGTCAAAATATCCAACACTTTTCGTAGAAGGATTTCCTGAGGGCTGGGTGTGCCGATAAATTTCTCTAGTGTTCGAGAGGGTTGGAGCAATATTGGATGTTGTCTTGCACTAGGATACGTTCATGGTGGCTTATAGGGGATTTGCATTCGTCTGGATGAGCTCTGGAGGGGCACGCTCGGGCGGTGATGATGCTCCTGTTGGAACGTCCAAACCAAACCGACCTTCCAGACGGTCCATATTCATCCAGTTCCATCCATTCTCCCTGGTATTTTTCAAATTCGTCCAAATTCATCCAGATGCATTTCTTGACAGCTAAGAATGGAGGCCGTTGGTTTTCTAATGCTTGGAAATAGGTTCATTTAATATATATTTTTTATTTTTTGTAAATAGTAGTTAATATAAATGCCCTGTCTCACATAGACTTCTCTAGAATGAGGGCATTTTGGTCTTTTTACATGGTAGCAAATCTCTATATAAAGGGCCGTGGTATTACACGTTGAAAGCAAACAAGTAGTTAGACAATTCAATACAGATAGCTTTAGTATTCCCTTTCTCTTTATGGTGTGTGTACGGTCATAAGGCTTAGTAAAGCCAATCTTCCTACCAACAGCTCCATGGAGAGAGCTTCGGTTAGTCATGAATTCTGACGAGACACACATGAAGATGCACAGACGTTAGACTCTCGAGGAGCACATTTTGCTAGGCCGACATCGTGTGAGAACGCGATTAGGGGAGAAGTGGTAGGTGGTGGAGTTGGATACCTGGGAGCGACAGGTAGCAACAGGTGTGTCGTGAGAGTAGTTTCTCCTTACTCTCACCCGAATCTGCTCTTTGAGGGAGATTCAGTTTCCAAGCCTCTCCCAATCTTACACCTAAGTTCTGAAGTGACTGGCGCTCAGGCCACGTGTCGCGAAGAGATTGAGCCTGAATCGCTGAGCCAAACAGCGAAGCAACTTTTTGAATTTTGTGGTTTTGTAGTGGACACGTGTCCAAAGGAGAGCCCTCTTAGGGAGGATGGAGGACCCATATGCGTCACATGAGAGAAGGTTTCTCCGATGTCTTCACACATGACTCCAATCCCCTCACGTGTCAACTTACTTAAGTCCCCTTCATGTGTGCCGTTATCTCTCATGTGTGAGAGCTCTCCTTATATTTTACCCCGATTTCATTTACGTTCTCTTGATTCTTTGAGGAATGCAACGTTCGAGTCGAAGGACAATGCGATCCAGTCACTTGATTCCAGGGCCTCCAAAGTTTCTAACGTCGATTTTCCTACTGAGAGCTCATCACAGGGTGGCATTGAGATGGATCTTGCCATTGTAAGTAAGGAAGTCATAGGGAGCAAAGTAGCTGCCATGTCAGCAATCATTTCTCTCGCAGCAAATGAACTGGAGGTAGGGGAACTCTTGTCAGAAGTGGATCTTAGTGAAGATGATCTTCTGGAAGAAGCTTTGGCCATAACCTTGCTGTGTGATAAAAAATGTGCAAAGGCCACAACCCTATCTATGATCGACTCTGATGTGGCAACATGCGAGGCTAATGGGAGGTCCTTTCCGATCTGTGAGGAACAATTTAGATGGACATAGGATGTCCTAGAGAGGGTGCGGGGACTAGTGGGGATGTCTTACAGGACCCAAGATGAAGATGTCTATGATTTCTTTCAATTTGTTTGGGTTAAGGCTGCTTAAGGTATGTAAGACAATCCTATTGCGAAACCAAGGAGATCCCCCAGAGGTTGGAGGGAGTTGTTAAATTTGGAGTGCACCATCAATTATGACTTTGTGAATAGAGCAAGCGGAGCCAAGAGGGTGAGATTGGGCAAAGGGGGTGATCAATGACCATCCTAACCTATAATGTTAGAGGCCTAGGGAGTGCAACGAGGAGTGCCTCAGGGCCCAGGTTAAGAAAATGTACAAAAAATTGAAGGCTGACACCATTGCCGTACAAGAATCCAAGTTGCAGTCGATGAAGAGGTATGCTTGATTCTATATGGGGGATTAAAAATTCTGATTCGGTAGTTGTCGATGCTGTGGAAGCGGTAGGGGGAATTTTGGTTGTGTGGAAGTCTCAAGTTTGGGGACAAATCAATTCCTTTTCTAGTTTTTCTATTTTTTTATTTTTTTATTTTTATTTTTCCTTCTATAGGAAATTTCTTCAGGTTTGTAGTGGGTCTTTACTACCGTTTATGGCCCTTGCTCATACAATTTGTGGGATTAGTTTTGGGAAGAACTTGACAACGTCAGGTAGAGATGGGCAACCTCATGGTGTGTTGTAGGGGACTTTAACGTAGTCCATTTTTCGTTTGAGAAATTTGGAGGTGGTGGGGTAACCAAGATCATGTCCAGTTTTATTTTATTTTATTACGTGGGTTGCCAGATTGCCGGGGGGGGGGATGGGGATGAATACTATATCCAGTCTGGTCGTTGATAGAGCCAATACTACAAACAAGAACAAGATTTGTGATTCTATAGTTTCTTTCTACCAAAAGTTGCTTTTTGATGAGAAGTGGGGATGATCGAGACTAGATAATCACCAATTTCGTAGGCTATTTGCTGAGGATGCAACATCTCTTAAAAGACTTTTCTCAGAGGAAGAAGCGAAAGCGGCGTTAGATTTTATTTGCAAGGATAAGGCTTCGGGTCACTATGGCTTTCCAATAGCCTTCTTCCAGAAGTTCTACCATCTTACGAAGAAAGATCTCATGGATTTTGTTGTGGAATTCTCAGAGCGGAGTTGTTTATCTAAAGAGCTGGCGGCCTCATTTATTGCGCTGATTCCTAAATTGGAAGGAATAGAGTAGTTGATAGACTTCTGACCGATTGGCCTCATTGGGGATCCCTACAAGATATTGGCTAAAACCCTTGCCTCGAGATTTAGGGAGGTCCTTTTGAACCAAGGCACTTTGTGGCAGGTAGACAGATTCTGGACAACGCTCTTATAGCTCATGAATGCATTGATACCAGGTACAAGAAGAAAAGGAGCAGGTTAGTCTGTAAGTTGGATATCAGAAAGGCATACGGATATCATGTTGATTATGACCTTTTAAACTATATGCTAGACATATTGGGGTGTGGCCAAAAGTGAAGGGAGTGGATCAAGGCCTACGTGAAGGGAGTGCATTGGGGCGAAAAGTAAATGGATCTTGAGATTTTGGTCAGAAGAGGGTGGCAGATGGAGGGAGATAATTGCTTCTAAATATGACACTCAGGGGAACGCTGGTTCATGAGGTTTTCTTCTCTCTATGGAGCTTTGGGAGTTTTGAAAGCAATAGCGGCCACGGAGCATACAGTGCGTAGAGGTATTTTGTTCTCTCTTGGTAGCAGAAATTGCATTCGCTTCTGGGTTGATAAGTTGTGTGGAGATAGGGCACTTCAGGATCGAGATTTGTTACCTAGAGTCACTCGTTTGGCTTCCAACTACTTCATTGTTGTGTGGATTGTTATGCCTTCGATGGAGTGACGATTCTGCAGTCTCCTCCTTGCCGTAGGAACATGATGGACGAGGAGATAACTGAGGTTTTTGGTTTGTTGGACTTCCTAAAGAACATTAAGCCTGACTTCACTCGGAGGATCAATTTTTTTTGGGTAGACATCAATACGGAAAGTTCTTTGTCAAATCCTCATGCAGTGTGTTTCCTGAAATGTCTTCCGGCCCTTCCATGTCTCACCCTTTTCACCATAGCTTTTATGGTGCCCCTCCTCGGGTCGTGGTGTTCGTTTGGCTCGTAGGTAGGAAAAGAATTTTAGCAGTTAACAATCTTTAGAGTAGGGCTTTAGTTCTCCCCAATGTTTGCTTGATGTGCATGGAAAACGAGGAGATGATTAACCATCTCTTCATTCATTGTCCGTTTGTTGTTAGAGGGTGGAATCACTTCCTATCCTTCTTTAACACTACTTGGGTGATGCCAGAGTTAATAGAAGATTTCCTTTGGGCATGACATGGTGGAGGTGTTGGTAGAGGTGGTAAAGTATTGTGGAGGTTGATTATCATGGATGTCTTCTAGGCCATTTGGATCCAGAAATGGGCATTGTTTCGTAATGAGCATGAGAGGACAATTAGAGGTCATTGTTAGAGTTGAGGGCCTGGTGTCTGATTGGGCGATGTATGTTAAAGAAGTGCCGGCTGGCCCTATTTTCTGAGTAGTTTTGGTTCTCTCCTTCGTTGTATTTTTTCTTGCTTCTCGTGAACTTTTAATAAATTGCTGTATCTTTCAAAAAAAAAAGTTTTGTCCTCAATAACTTGATTAGTTGATCCTATGGTTTGATCTACATGAGATTAATTGACAACAATGTCAAATATTTGGTTTATGCGAGTTTAATTGATCATCAAGATCCTGAAATTAGATCTACATGAAATTGGTTTTGGTTAGGTATGGTAGCAAATGATGTTGATTAATGAGGTGATTTTCTTAGCACTAATTTAGTATGGTATGAGTAATCGTAGGTAGTGTAATGGTTGATGGAGCTAGTTGTGAGAACTACATCTTTGAGGAGGCTATAAAGTAACAGGTTTTTTTTTTTTTTTCTTTAGCTGACATTGTCTGATGTCCTATACCATTAGAAACTACTACTTGATGATACATGGTGCATTGTGAATCCAATGGATCATCGTTACATTCTTCATAGATAACCATGGCTGTATGATCGAAAACTACATATGAGATGGAAGAGAATACATATTTCATTCAAGAAGGCTAGAGAGAACTTCACCCTACATTTTCATTGCGTGGGAAGATTGATAGTGCAAAGAAGCTTTCTCATGTCAAAATTCTAGAAGAAGAAATATAGGAGAATGAACTTTGAGGACAGGCACAAGGCGTGAGATAGGGAAGCCAAAGAAGCTGATGTTAAAAGTCTACATATGGAATTTTGGAGGCATATTTTTGGGTTTTCCCTTAGCCCCCCTTGAAGGTTGACAATGTTGACGGAGAACCACTCTTCGACAAAGGAAATACCAATAGTAAACCTTAATGACAAAATTTTCCTTAGTATTGAGAGATTGGTGTAGTTCAAAGGGTACTACACCTTTAAGGATCAAGATCAAACGGGAGAAATTTGACCTGCTTCATTATGCGTTGGGATTTGGGACTGAGAATGCAGAAAACTCTTGGATTTAGTCTGATTTTCATACCACGAGCCATCCATTGTGGTGCAATTGGATTAATGAAGTTGATCATAAAGTGCAAGTCTCACGGGTGTACGTGCTGATGGTCCCATGGACTATCCATCCTTCTTACTCGATTACTGTAAAATCATCATAATCACCTTTTTCATGCAAAAACTGTTATGTTTCATGTTGCATGTCACATGTCGGATTGAATCAAATTGTATTGCATTAGAGCATTGAATTAATTCATTGACTTTGAATGAACCCATATTTCTAATTGAGTGACTCGGAATATGAACTAAACGAACCTAATTCAATGAACAGGCATACTTTGGCAAGTATCAAGCTATGAACTGCAAGCTTGAGTTCGAATTGTTTGAATTGTGAAGTAACTATTGTTTGTACAAATGTTAAAATAATAAATTTTATATTTAATAGCATATTTTAAATATTTATAATTTTATATACAAAAGAGTCCAAAGAATAAACAACAACAAGAACAACAACAATGACAAACTTAATGTTTAATTATTTATACGAACCGATCACCTACAACTGTTTACAGGTTAAAACCTTTGGCCCTTTTTTATTTTTTACAAGAAAAGGCTTCTAAGTTCTACCTCTGTGAATTGAACCATTTCCAATTTTGATTTGCAAGCTAATTGTTTCATAGCTTTAAATTCAGCTGTGGATCCTGCTTTGGAGATGGAAATGCCCACATCAATAGCAGGATGACTTCTAGCATTAAATAGATCGGTGGATAAGAATATTTGTCTATCCGTAATTGAAATCACGTTAGTAGGAATATAAGATGGAATGTCTCTAGATTGAGTCTACAAGCATTTTACCCTTGAAAATAGCAACTATTTCAAGGGAAAAAGTGGAGAAAACACAACTTAGAAGGCATAAAAAGTGGGTTGTACGATGTGTATTGTTGTAGGAGATGTAAAGAAGTATCCGAAAAATGAAAAGATAAAGTTATCTTTCTATATGACCTATGTCTAGAGTATCAGGCACTTGGACATGTGTTGGCACAGCACAATTAAAAAACATAGTGCAGTGTCTTTGTGGCACAGACTTCACACCTCTTCATATATATATATATATATATATATATATATATATATATATATATATATATATATATATATATATAAATGAAAACTTCCATGAGAACTAATGAAACACGGAGTCCAATTTTGAGTTCTTGTTTGGATAACAAGTGGAAATCTTATATTCCTCTCACAACACTCACTTAGGTTCTTGTGCCAGGAATCCAATATATGAAAAAGTGTAATGATTGCTTGGTGGAGTCCACCTTTTCATTTACTATCCAAACAACACAAATTATCACATCAAAGGAAAGCCCTTTTCCTTTTTCATGGTTTGGCATAGAATCTATAGTTTCCAATCTTCACAATAGTAGAATGAGGAATGACTAGTGAAGGATAATCTTTTGTAATGCTATGCAAGTATCTTAATATTTCAATATCAGAGATGAAGGGAAAAATGCATCTTCAGAACTTGCATTGTGAGATGAAATAAGCTCTAAGGTAGTAACAACGTGATGTGAAAAAGGAGAAATGTGCAACAGGTTGTATGTTTTTAGCCTTTTAAAAAAAATATAATGAAATAACCTCCTGGGTGAAAAACTTGTGTTCTTAATGACAATATATATCAATCATAACCAGATATGTTGTGTTTGCTCCATGGACGGGCATGGGAGACAGATTTTACACAAAAGATTTAGTACTTGATAATAAAATGCTGGAATGGTACCTTCCTAAAGCATCTGGGCTCATAGTTATGTAGGGTTTATTGATGAAGGTCATGTAGCTATTGACAAATTGGTAAAAGTAGCTGGCTTGTTGCTGGTTAAAGCTTAACTGGTTCTGGGTGTTGGAGTTAGTTGATGTTGCTAAATTTATATGAGTATGGGCCTTGCTAGTTGTGATTCTGTAAAACTAAAATGGACATATGTCAGGGGATACAAATGCCTCTTCTGGTCCAAGTACATTGAAAATTTTGAGTTATAACGTTTGGTTCCGAGAAGACATGGAATTACACAAGAGGATGGAAGCAATTGGTGACCTTATTCAACAGCATTCACCAGATCTTATTTGTTTCCAGGTCTGATTACTTTCCTTTTCCATATGATGGATCATTGGGCCCCTTGCCAGTCTGTTCAATGATTGATAAGGCTTATGACATGTACAAATTTCATTATGCAGGAAGTCACACCAAATATTTATGACCTTTTTCGGCAATCCGGCTGGTGGAAAGTATATCACTGTTCAGTTTCAAATGAGAAGGCAAAAATGAGACCATACTTTTGCATTCAGGTATGTTCTAACATGCATGTTTTCTAGCATCCTTCTTGTCTGTTGGTTCATTAGTAAGCAAAACAGCTCTGAAAAGCTCTTTTTTTTTTTCATTCTATAACATTGGTTGTATCCTCATTTGCTCATAGATTCCGTATCCAATACGCGCTTTGAAAAAAAAATCAATTTGCAAAGTTCTTGTTTCTAACCCAATATGAATTTGTAATTGTTGAGCTTACTGAAGCAGTTTTCTAATGTCCCTCAAATATATTTCTTATCACATATCCTCATGGACTTCTGTTACTAGATTTCTTCAAGATCTACTAATATCTTCCATGTTTGTTGAGTTTTCCACTTCTCACTTGAATGCAATCCTTCTACCATGCTGATTAAGCACATTTCTTTCTGATTTTTAAATTCCCAAACCTAGTACATGGTTTACATATCCATATATGCTTGCTTGAGAGAAACATTTTTTGTTGGACCCAGCAGCGGTACAGGTGGAGCCCAGCTTTCCATAACATGAACTGCTGATCTAGTGGGCCTCATCATGAGATGGACCATGACCTAATATCTCATCTTCAATGATCCTATCCACGTGTTGAAGGTGGGCATTTATAATCAATAGTTGACATTTAATGGGGTTGCAATTGGACAATTAAGATCATTTGTTGATGGAGATTTTGTTGGGTATGGCACGCAGAACAAAGTGGAATCAAACCAGGAATTTGTGCAACTACAATGATTTGAGAATCGGACCACAAAGCAAAGCCGAAGTGTTGAAGTGATCCTATCTAATGGTCCATCATGAGATGGATGTACCATGACCTAGTGTCTCATCTTCAGTAATCCTATCCATGTGTTGAAGATGGGCATTTACAATCAATAGTTGACATTTAATTGGGTTGCAATAGTACAATAAAGATAATTTGATGATTAGGATTTTGTTGGGTGCAACACTCGGAACAAAGAGTAATCAAACAGGAATTTGTGCAACTACGACAATTCGAGAATCGGACCACAAAGCAAATCCGAAGTGTTGAAGCGATCCGATGATCCACAATCCAGCCACCACAAGAAGGAAAGAAAATCTTCACCCTTTAGATCTACCAGCGTAAATGGCAAATGAATGGAGAATGGCCTTCATCAACGGACAAGATCGCCTGAAAATTGGCTACTCCTTTCCCTCTTTCTTCTCCTTTTATTCTCTCACTCTCTCTCATAGAGAAGGTTTCTACATTACACCCAATTCTCCTTGTGCATATATATAGGTAGGGAAGAAAAGAGTTAAGAGTTGGTCTAAGAGACTTACCGAAAGAGGAAATTGCTCCTTAAGGAGGCCATATGAATTTTTCCTAGAAAGGAAAGGTGTATGGCTCCTTATGGAAGCCTTGCCAAGTAAGACATGGAAACTAACCCACTAAGGGTTACACAAAGTGGGTCTGTGTGGCCCAAGTCTTCCCACTTGGCCCCATAGGGGTAGCAAATATTAGTTACAAAGATCAAGGTGTCTCACATATAATGACTCTGAGTTACTCTTTACATCGTCTCTAACATAGGTCTGAGTTTACTAAGTTTCCATCCTGCTGGCACACAACACCCCAAGCTCTGTCATGCCTGCCCTCGAATGCTATGACTACACTAGATGAATGGATTCTTGATCTGGAGTTAGCATTTAACACATGTATGCACTATTCAACTTATCAAATGAACTTCGTTTTACAAACAAAAGTTTGAACTTTGTAAAACTATAGTATTTATATATATTTATTATTTTCAGGATCATAGTTTGCAAAAAGATTCAATGAAACTTGATAAAAACTCAGGCGAATAAGTATCACAATTGCGTACTTAATTTATAGGATCAATGTTGCTGTCATAAGATCATCCCTACAAACATAAGCCATTCAGAACTGACTAAGCCACTTTCCTGACAGTGCATGCAATAGGCTGCATCACTCATGACCATTGCCATTGCACATTAAAGTGGTGTCACTCAATCTCATCTTTTCAGTTCAGTCACTAAAGGCACACGAGTCACCTACGGATTGACTACGTGTGCTTTGTACTGATCAGATTGGACCATTAGACTATAAGCAATGGTCGAGGCACTTAGCATAAAGCTCGACCATGCCGTAAAGAGACTATCCTAGATAATCGTATGACCTACAATACGCAGATTAGTCATATGCACCAGTTCAACCGGCACCCCTAAAATTGGCAAAAATATAGGTGATGATGCTCTGCCAAGAGTACAACTCAACACCAATCCATCATTCGACTCGAGAAGAGTCCCATCCCTAATCACTTAAGTGACCATAGGCGGTAGTACTTGCTTGTACATACCTCATCTTCTATAACAAACGGAGAAGACTATCATCTTGAACAAATGGAGAAGGCGCACACCAATATTTTCAATTGTGTAAATTCCAGATGTCGCTTGTATCGCTAGTGTATTAGTGATATTTCGATGATATTCCCAATATATTGATATCGCCAAAAATCTGTTTATTAAAAAAAAAAAAAAATTCTATTTCAATTTTTTTATGGGCGCATGTTTGCATGCAATGTTCAATTTGTTGATGATAATATTAATAATATCACGATATCATTGTCATTGCAACATGGGGAATATTGAGACCACAATCTTTCACTTCCTTTCCAGTTGTTGACGATTTCTCGACAGAATATCATGTGTTGTTAATATTCGGGAATATCAATGGATGTTTGGATGGTTGGATGGATAGATGGGATGGGATGGCTAGATGGATAGATGAGATTGTTGGATGGATAGATGGGATGGATGATGGTTGGACTAATTTCTTATGACAACACATGCTTTTAGGCCCCCATTAAATGGAAACTTATTATGTATGCATTCTTTTTGCAATTTTTTTTCTCCTAAATATGCAAATATGTGTATTTTAGCATCTACTGAAGTTTCACTAAAAAACTTCCAGCATTTTCCCCACATTCCTCAATATTTCCTGACATTTCTGGTTATCGGTGATATTGATATTGTTTCTGTATCCTCGGCTACTGAAACTTATAGCGATACTGATACTTCAAACATTGCTTGGGCCCAACATGTACAAGTGCCTCGCTTGTGCTATATGTGCCAAATTTCCATTGTCCATCATTTGTTGTGTGGTACATGTGCCACCATTCATCTTCGCTTGTGCCCCACATGTCCAAAGTGCCCACATGTGCCATTTTCCATCGTCAATCGCTCTATATGTGCTACATGTGACAACATGTCTCATGTTTCGATGTGCCTATGTGCACATGTGCCACCATCCACCCTCAAGTGCTCACATGTGTCAAATGTTCTAATGAGTTGCTTGTCACATGTGCCATCATACAACTTCCAGCACCATCATGTCGTGTGTGACACCATTAATCTTATGTACCCACAAGTGTCATAGTCTTATCTTCAAGCATTCCATATGGGTCACATATTAATCTGGCACATGCTAATAACTACTAGTATTTTTTTTATTTGACCAAACAATGAAACATGCTTCAAATTCTCTAGGAAAATCTGATTTAAAAATAAACATGAAAAACAGTTTTCTTTCCCACAATTTTTTTGTAAGACCCTACCTTGATTAATTGACTGTACGCTTCAATTTTGGCACCGATATGTTTTGGGCAGACCAGATTGATGAGTTTTGATCGCGACCCTATTTTATTACCGCAACGACCTGAGGCTTGTATCCTAGCGACCGCACGTGCGCTGCGATTCCAACATTGTGCGACACGCTCTGTTGTGATACCTAGTGGTGTAAAAGATGCCTATGCGCATGCGAATCAAGGCAAGCCGTGCTGCGTACGTGTGGCATGAGGCCCACCTAGAGAATCTAGCAAGGGATCTCTAAAAGTAATTTTTCCTAAAACCCTAAACTTTATTTATTTATTTATTATTATTATTATTATTATTATTATTTTTTACACACGCACACACACCCCAACACACTCACGCCGTAGTGGGATTTCACCACTATGGATACTCGAACCCTTGACCGACTATTGAAACTCCTAAGAGTCTACTACTAGAGCAAGAGTAAGGATCCTAAAACCCCAAACTTCCCCTCACCTATACCCTCCACAACTATCATTAACCAAATGACCAAGGATACCCCTATGAAGGACACCTCCATCCCTACTATTCCTAAAATGCCCCTACCACCCATCCCCTCACCTCACACAAGTCAAACATCCCATGCTCTCTTTCCCTTCAAATCAATCCACGTCATACCTCTCCATGCCCTCTCTCATACCACCCCATCCCTTTCTTTCTTTCCTTCTCCCCATCCAATCCTTCCTTTTCCTTCTTCCCTCTCTATCCTAAAATTTCTACCACAAATTCCCAAACCTCTCTCATTTCCACCATCTTTCCTAGCAAGAGAGAGTGAGAAGAAAAGAGATTAGAGAGATTAGAGGGAGAGATTAGGGAAAGATCAAGAGAGAGAAAGAAAGAAAGATTGGAGAGAGAGACTTGAGTAAGAGGGAGAGATTAGAGAGACGGCTTGAGAGAAAAGAGAGAGATTGAGAGGGAATTAGAGAGAGGGAGCTTAGGGAGAAGTAGGGAAACTTGGTGGACCGTTTGATTGCCGATCCGAACTGATCCAACTGTTCATCTTCGCCGTGAGTGCAAAGGAGGGTGAAGCCCCCTTGTGTTATTTTATTTTTGGTGGACCCACAAGGGTGGGACCTACCTTGATGTATATATAGATGGGTATGGAGGGCCCAATAGTGGCGGGGCCCCACCTGATCACTAAGACCTCCCTTTTCTTCATTCCATTTCTTTCTTTCCTTTCTTCTCTTAGATTTATGGGTTTTGTGGGGCCCACAAGTGGGCCATGCCGTTGGATGGCATGGGCACATGCTGTCACAGCATGGGCCAACTTGTGTGGCCCACCGTGGTATTTATTTCCATCCAACTCGCTGATTAGGTTCACATAGATCTGAATGGTGGAAAAACACAAATTAGATTGATCCAAAGCTCATTGGGACCGCCCTGATTTGGCTAACCTAATGGATGGATTAGATTGTTCATGTGCGGACCCAACCTAGCAAAAAGAAAAAAAAAATATTATACGTCTCTCTCTATATATAGGGAAAAGGTTCTATGCAGTCGAGCTCATGGGAACTTCCCATGAGGTCGAGCTGTGGGCCCCACCGTGATGTGTGTCGAACATCAACACCGTGCATTTGATGGGTCCCCTTTAAATTATGGGATATCCCAAAAATCAGCCGTATACGGAAATCAGGTGGGCCATACCATCTAAAATCATGTGAAGATATGGCTAAAACATATAAAAGCACTTTGTGGGGCCCACCTGAAATTTGGAAGCGTCTGAAACTTGGTCTGACCCCTCATCCAAGTGGGACACACATAATGAATGGTTTGGATTTGTGAACCACATCTCGGTGGGCCCAACAAATGATTATGAATGTTTTAATGGAGGGTAGCCCCTCTCAACTTATGTATGTGGTGTGGCCCACACAAGTCACAGATTGACTTGATTTTTAAGCCCTAGGCCTACCATGGAATGGTTCATTTGACTGATGGGGTAGATGTTCGACACGCATCACGGTGGGGCCCACGCAGCTTGACCTCATGCGAAGTTCCCATGAGCTCGACCACAGCGTCCTTGTTGACGCTGCCATTTTGGGCGTTGGGGGTGACCCCATCCATGGGACCCACCATGATGTATATGTTTAATCCATGCTGTTCATATGCTTCGCCATATCATTCAGGGGCTAGGGAACAAATTTGAGGTCGATCCACATCTCAGGTGGACCACACCGAGAGGAATGGTGGGAACCTCGTCCATGCATGGATGTGGGGAGTGTGGTCCCCACTCGTGGGACCCACCATGCTGTATTTGTTTAATCCACACCGTCCATTTGTTTCCCCAGATTATTTTAGGCCATGGGCCGAAAATGAAGATCCAAATCTCAGGTGGGCTGCATTGTAAGAAATGACGTCTACTATCGAAACCTTTTAAGGCTCGCTGTGATGTTTCCGGGCATCAAAATTTGCCCAAGTTAGGGCTCATTGAACCCCTCATGAGCCGGCCAATCCGATGGACAGATTGGATCCTTCAAATGGGCCCCACCTGGGTAGGAAATCAAAGAAAAAAAAAGAAACAACAACAAAAAGGGGCTGGGCGTCAGGATGCTGCTTCCCAGCATATGTGGAGGTAGAAGCCTTGTTGGGCGAGATTTGGTGGGACCCACCATAATGTATTTGGTTTATCCAAACTGTCCATCCTTTTTACCAGGCCATATTAGGGCCAGGGCCCAAAAATTAGGCAGATCTGAACCTCAGGTAGGCCGTACCCTAGGGAACTGTGGGGCTATGGGTGTTGCCCCCTTCTTGTAGCTGCTGGGGTCCCACTAGGACCCACCTTGTTGGATGTGTTTCATCCGTGATGTCCATCTGTTTTCCCCTATCATTTTAGGTGATGGGCCCAAATATCAGGTCGATCCTTACCTCGGGTGGACCTCCACAAGTCCCCCCCCCCTCTGGATTTGGAATCCCTTGGATATGGAAATCCCTCGATCGGGAACTCTTTGGATTTGAATCCCCTGGATTTGGAATCTCCTAGCTATGTTTGGCACCCTAGATTCAGAATCCCTGTAATCCAAAGATAACTATGCATAATATATTTACAGGAGTTTGAGTTCAATTACTAAATCTATTTTAATATCTCTAATTAGTGTATGTATTTAATGTTTGACACAATGTTTGTAATCAGCCCGTTGAAATGTATACTTTGCCTGACAAGGATGAAATCCCAAGTCTCGGATGGGCCACAAGCACAAGATCACATCCTAGGGAGTAAACCGATGACTTATAACCGTTGATTTACACTGACAATGTTTGGATGGTGTAGATTATCCTATTAAAGTAAATATAGTGATGCAGTTGATAATATGATTGTTTTGGGATATCGTCAGTGGGCCATGTGCCCATTAGATTAGTAGCCTAGCCATGCATGTTACATATGCAGGTGCCTATTCAGGCCATCCCAAGAGGGTCCCGCCTTGGCTAAGTATTTTTATCCTTGCCTTACATCTAGTACTAGACCTTGTTACTATACAGGCTACATGAGGAGCCGATGTTAGTCTAACATGGGCTACACCACATAGACCTTTACATTACTATAGGGCATGCCGTTCAGGTTCCACTCTTTGTATAAACTGCGCCAATTAAGGCCGATTATCACATTATATGTTTGATAACATGCTAGTATAGCTAGCCTGATAGGACCCACTCGTAACATGCTTAGTGTAATGGGTACCATGCCCATTCAAATGCCTATATGCATCATCCGTATGCTTGTTATGGATGATGATTGATCATAGCATACGTCTTTCGCCTTGAGATACTTAAGGGACCTCATATGAGATTAGGTTGCCCCACATGATCGCGCGGTACGCACATGTTTGGTGCATCACTTGGATAGTGTGATTCATGCATTTCGCATTCTGTATGTCACGATTGACTTCATACCTTAGCGACATCGAGTTTGTGGCCACCACAGACATACCGTGGCTGGCATGGTTGGATATCAGAAATATGTTTTAGCACTTGGGCACTATGGATGTCCTTGGGTGAAAGTCCATAATCTTGTGGTACCAGTAGGATGTTCCAACGTCGAGACCGAGTGGATAACATGAGCGCCTGAGTGCCAAATACCAGTAGGTTGCGTTTCCACTGTGTCGGGGTCAGTTGGAAAGGAGTGTGACCTTATCTGCCTGGGTGTAGGGAACTATAAATTAGGTTGAGTCTGACAAGCGTGAAATGGGTGTGGGCATTGGCATATCACTAACGAGGCAGATAGTGAGGTCTTTTCCACTCACTTGGTCATGTGTGCAATGCGCGTCATCCAATGTCGGAGTGTACTAGACCCCGGTGATGTTTCCAGTTAAGAACTGTTCCGATACGTGGAATGGTTGAGGTTTGGCATGTTTGTGTTGCATCTCTGGCACATGACACTCGGCCACGTAGGCCTTGCATTGTATAACCTTGGTATGACTAGCAACATTCATAGACTTGACAGCTTAGCTCCCCCATCATTTTCCGCGTACTCTAATATCTGTATTATTGTCATATGTATTACGCACGCACACACACACACTCACACTCTACTGAGCTTCGTAGGAGGCTTATGCACGTTTGTTTACGCTGCAGGTGATGCTAGGGCGTATCAAGCCCGGAGCATGAGCTTGATCTTTTGAATTTTTGGTTATATCTTGTATTTCTCTTTCCAGCATTGTACTTATTATGGGTAAAAATGGACTGACCAGATGTACTAACTTACCAAGTTTGGAGGTCGACCTCGGATATCTACATCTGCCTCAGTTACCAACCTCGGCCTAACTCAGCCTCGGCCTCGGATAGACCACCACCTTGAAATTCAAATACACTTACAATATATTAAGATAGGATAGGATTATCCTCTGAGATATTCCCCGAAGATCTCGGGAAATCAATCACAACACATTCGGAGGAAGATATCTTCCGTAATACGCAATCACCATCCAAGAGGCATTGCCATATACGTCTGTGAGACCAAAGGCTATAAATAAAGGCCCCCTCTAAGTAAAAGGTACAACATCTATCCCGATTCTTCTACACTTTCTACAGACCCATCCTGACTTAGGCATCGGGGGGTCCCCGGCCTCAATCGGCGCCCCCAATGTCTTTCCTCATTTTCTATTAAATCACAGGTACTCCGGCTAACAGGAAGTGAGGAAGGATCGACCGGATTTCTGCATCAAAAGTTTGGCGCCGTTTGTTGGAACGACATCAAAGCTATTCCTACTTTATCGGAAAACCACAATGGCGAAAGGAAGAAAGAGAGCTTTGGCTGCCATTGCTGCAATTGCTCTTGCACCAGCGGAATAGTCTGCAAACCAAGGAGATCCGCCTTCCCAACTCCAGGTTGATTCTACGCTTGTAGGCCCTGCTCAGCGGTCCCGAAACCAAGGAGGTCGGCTCGTCTCTCTAGAACAGCAAGTCGAAGCATTGACCGGTAACATTAACCGGATAATGCAGATTTTGGAAAGACAAAACCTACCTCCCGAACAGGGGATAGATGCACGGTTAGCCACTGAGGTCTTTGCACCACCTCAAGTACTAGTCGACTCACAGAGAACCAAGCAACACCCTGGGTAGCCAAGCCATGCACCCTCACACATCTCGGGAACTACCACGCCCGCTAACTCCAACTTGCGTCACACGTTGGAGAAGAAGAGGCGTGGAAATGCTCCTGATGTGGTAGCTAAGAACGAGGGACCTTGGAAGGCAGAGTTCAAGAAACCGCAAGGTCAGATCAGCGATATCCGCTAAGCCTACTGCGCTCAAATACCAACCCATCAAGGTTACATTGGATGAGACCGAACCGCTGTTTACCGACAACATTATGGGAGCCCAACTCCCGTCCAAATTCCGAATGCCGTAGATTGCCCCCTACTCCAGGTCTGGCGACCCGACCGAGCATTTGGAATCGTTCAGGGCATGGATGGAGCTCCACGGCATATAAAGGTCAGTTATGTGCCAAGCCTTCTCCCTGACTTTGTTGGGGACTGCGTGAAAGTGGTATAGGCAATCGAAGCTGAGATCCATCAACTCCTTCACACAGCTCGACAAAGCTTTCATCACTCTGTTCATCGGTGGAAAAGATAGGAGAAAGCCATTAACCCACGTCCTTACGATCACTCAGAGGGAGGACGAGCTGCTAAAAAACTACATCATCCGTTTCAACACTGAAGCTGTCCAGGTCGATGGTTATTCTGACCAGATAGCTTTGGCCGCTATGGTGGTCGGCCTTAAACGAGGAAAGTTCCTCTTCTTTATTAGTAAGAACCCCCCGACTACCCTCACCGACTTAACTAAGATAAAAAATATTCCAATGCTAAGGAGCTCTTTAGTTCATGAAGAGCTACTTGAGAAGGAAACAATTCGGCGAAGGATGGGAAGTGAAGGGAAGAAGGGGATCCCTCTACCGTTAACTTAACGCCAAAAGAAAGAAAGAGGACGACCAGGAGCAAGGCCAACATACCTCGACATCAGATACTGAGGAGCGCGTCGACTGACCGACCTACTCGACTAAGAGCGACCTCCCTTTTTAAAAGGGAAAAATGTGCTCATGATTCTACTAATATGTTTTCTACTGCTTTATAGGCTTCTATAATAAAAGAACTTCCCCAGGTTAGGGGAAGAAAATTCTTTTAAATGATTTCTCGACTATTCGAACTACTGTCCACTGAGGACTTTCTTTAATACAAGGAAAAAATAGTCCTCAACCAGTCGTTCGATCCTTAGAGAAGAGGTCGGACCACTAATTGGCAACGCTACTCGGACTACACGACTGACTACGAGGGCTTCCCTTAGTGTAAGGGAAGAAAGTCCTCCATTATGAATTCTACTACGAAAGAACCTCCCCAGGTCAGGGGAGGAGAGTTTTTTTCAATTCCTTACTATCCGACCTTATGATCGACTATGAGGACTTCCCATTAGTATAAGGGAAGAAAGTCCTTCTACTGAGTGCTCGGCTTACTACTATGGGAACGACTGGGACTTCTCTCAGTTGAAGGGAAGAAAAGTCCCTTCTATTAATTCTACCGTACGTGATCTATTATTGAATAATCGACTTATCAATCTTAGCCGTACTCCATCCGACCTCCCGACCTCTTGAGCGCAAGTCATCACTGTGTCAGTCCACACTAACTTCCTGAGCTCTTGAAGAACGCTTGGAAGTAGGGGGCTACTGTTATGGGTAAAAATGAACTAACCAGATGTACAGACTTACCAACTTCGGAGGTCGACTCGGCTACCAACTTTGGAGGTCAACCTTGGATATCTACATCGGCCCGGTTACCAACCTCGGCCTAACTCGGCCTCGGCTTCGGCTTCGGATAGACCACCACCTCGGAATTCAAATACACTTACCGTATATTAAGATAGGATAGGATTATCCTCGGAGATATTCCCCGAAGATCTTGGGAAATCAATCACGACCTGTTCGGAGGAAGATATCTTCCGTAATACGCAATCACCATCCAAGAGGCATTGCCATATACGTCTGTGAGACCAAAGGCTATAAATAAAGGCCTCCTCTGCAGTAAAAGGTACGACATCTATCCCGATTCTTCTACACTTTCTACAGACCTATCCTAACTTAGGCATCGAAGGGTCCCCAGCCTTAACTGGCCCCCCCAATGTCTTTCCTCGTTTTCCATTAAATCATAGGTACTTTGGCTAACAGGAAGTGAGGAAGGATCGACCGCATTTGTGCATCAACAGTACTCAAAGATTATATAATGGATATGTGATGGTGTTTTTGTGAATTTGGTACACTTATGGTTATGCTCCTTTACAAAAAATAAAAATAAAAATAAAATAAAATTCACCTTGAAAATCCTCCTTGTGGGATCTCAGGATCGGAACCGGCGTATGGGAGATAGGAGCCAAGAATGAGTTACTACAGAGGCTGTTAACACCGAATTTGGCGGCTGAAAATTTAGTGAGCTCGGTTCCCAAGTTTAGTGCATGACAAGGTTTCCCAAGAAATAATGTTTCTGTTCCCATGCTTTCCACAAATCCAAAGAAGCCCTCAAGGTTCGAGAGAAATTAATTCCATGTCAACCAATAATCCCATATCATCTCTTGAGAGTATTATATCATCAACAAACATGGCCAAAATTAATCAATATTTGTTAGACTCAACTTACGGACAATTGTCCTCATCGACGGAAATACATGGAGATGGTTATTTGGTAGACAATTTTTAAATGGGAAGTCTTAACTTTCATTTAGTGTAACTCGTAGTCTTGTACACAACTATGAACATAATCAAGTGGATGTAAGAGAATCATACCACAAGATTATAGTATCTCCAATACTACGAATTAGGCCTCAAAGTATTTCAACTATAACGATTACCTTAGTGATCTTCAATACTCAAATGTTTTTTGATTGCTTTATTTACAAAGGTGGATTAATACTATTTTCTATATAAAGGCTATTGTAGGAAAATATATTTAGTTGTTTGTCTGTGTAATGTTTTCGGTATTGACGATATTGGCCACTATATCCCATGATATATCTTTGTATCCCCACATGTGCGATACAAAACGCATAGGTAGTGTAGACATATCCCACCTGTTCGATATGGTGACCATTTTCGATTTTTGATCCTTTTTATTTTACTGTAAATCATGTTAAATCAGTGTCAAATGGTTATAAATCTATGATTCTTCATATTTTGTTTGAAAATTAATGAATCTAGCTTCAATTTCGAGATTTGGGGGAGGGGTCGAGTTACGGAAAATTGGAAAATTTTGAAAATTTCCAATTTCTCGCAAATTGGTTGCAATCTTTGTGTTCAAACACAAAATCAAAAATTTATGTAACCTGATCTAGTGATTCTTAGTAATTTGGGGATTTTTAGGAAAAAAAATTATTTTTTAAATATATATATATATATATATATATATATATATATATATATATATATTGAAATTCCACCTCAATTAGTAGTCAATTGACCCCCATTTCAGAGTATTCAGGAGTGTTTGATGAAATCATCATCACATACACTCTAATTTTACGATTTAGGGGAAGATGGGCCAATTTGCGAAACATTGAATAGGAAGAGTATCAACGTTATGTTAGAGAGTATCGTTATTGGTATCATTCGACTATGACTTAGTCATATTATTGTTGGTTTGTGGAACATCAGTACTATGGCCAGCCCCATCTAGATGGAGATGATGAGTTTGAGCCACCGCACAACTGTGGGTCTGAGCCATACATTAGTCACAAGTATATTTCTAGTTTTCTACTTCTTTTACTTTTGAATTTATTGCTTGTGTTTCCATACATGTTTTCTTACATTTATAAATTATACGAATAGACTTTTGAATATACTTGCATTAATTCAGTTCAACAATGTATAGATTAGGACCCCATACGAAAGAAACCTATTATTTGCACTTGTTTTTTGTGTTTTGATTTTTAAGCGTGTATTGAGGTCCTTTTTAACAATCCTTGAAGTTTCATTGAAAAATTAGACCAATTTCCCAATGTTTCAATAATAGTGATACATTACTCGATACAACCGATATATCCCATGTGATAACCGATATGTATGTGTATCCCAAGGGTGCAATACATTACGTGGTAATGATATAGAAAACATTGTTCCTGTGGAGTATTATCTGTCTCTCAAGTTAATGTGTGTTTGTGAGTCTTTTGAGCTAAAACAACTTGCTGCCCCAATCTCTCTTCTTCTCTTTCTCACTCTTTCCCCTCTCACACCATCTCACTCTTTCTACTTGGTATCATTGCATCTTTCCTATGCTGATTGTGGTCTAGGTAGTGGGGTCTACTACTGATGTCATTTGCTAGACGGATGACCTCGGCAGTGTATGGCTAGATAGTCCTCTTAAGGGAAAAACTATGGGATCTGGAAGAGCTTGATTTTAGAAGATTAATAGTGTTTTTTTTCCAAGGTTTTTGGGTAAGTTTTGAGGGTTTTTTCACACAAGATAGAAAAAGTTGGGAAACGGTCCATATTTCGTCTATGGCACTATTTTTTCTGAGGATTTTTTGGTATGGTGTTTCTTTACATAGAATTGGTGCGTTTGAGTGTTTCCTAACAATAAAAACAAGTTTTGTGTGATTTGGAGGAGATTTGAGTGAGTTATGAAGTTCTCTATGTAATAGCTTTGTCATAGAAGCAGAAATAACTATGTTTTGAAGATCGTTTTAAATTATTGCTCTAGTTTGCCGACTGTATATGGTAAAGTGAGGAATGGTGGTTGTTTGGGTAAATTTGGAGCTGTTTGGTGTTTGGTTGAGATGAGCTCCTTCCACCATTGGCCACATAGGGGCTATTTTGCAATTTATTATTATTATTTAAAAAAAAAACTTTTCGGTGGATTTTTCATGGATCATTAGTGGCGTAGGTATTGTACTGGGTTGAAGGTGTTCGTAGTGTTCTCCTTTTGTGCTTTGAGGCGTCATCACAGGTGTATATGTACAAAGTGAAGGTGAAGTAGTTTGGATGTGGTATAACACTCTAATTGTTTGACATGTTGGTTGACCCAACTTGACATGGAAGATTTCTGCAAGCAATGGAGTTTTCCATTTCCATTTATTGTTTTTTCCTTTATTAGTTCACTCACATGCTATCCAGTGTTGCACCTATGTCTTTACTAGTGTTTGAAATAATGGTAACGTGTTACATAGTGCTTAGCCCTCTGTAGCGTGTAGCGTAAATAGCAGTGTGTAGCGTAAGCTACACTATACTTATATTTTTTTAATTTAAAAATAGAAAAATATGATAAATAGTATGAAAAAAGCGTGCGTGCACACACACACACACACACACACATATATATATGCCAAAGAGATGATTCATTTTTTCAAGTCTAAGCATGTCCAAACAAGTTATTAATTATCATTATCAAAAACTAATTCACATATATAAACCATATTAACTAATTATCACATCAACGACTTTCTAAGCAAACCATTTCAATTAATAATGTCTAAATGAAACCATAAGTTACAAGTATGAAAAGAAATAAAAATCCCACAGGTTAAAGAGTATCAAGTACAATACGAATATCACATTCCTCAACATTAGATAGAAAGGGGAAAAAAACATTATAGTGTATGCTACATATGCTACATGCTACGTAGCTGAGCGTATGCTAGTGTTGAACAATCCCAATTGTAGGTTTGTAAAGTAATATATTCTCGGTGATACCGAGGTTGATCCATAGGGAATGTGAGAACACAACTAGAACTAGTGTAAAGTTATAGTCTAAGATTTAGGAAATCCAGCAAATAAGTAACGGTTTCAAACAATAATTAAGAAACACTTAAGGATCTAGGGATCCACTTCTAGCAATTACAATGTTTAATTCATTGATTCATTTTCTATAACTCAACTAGAACCGAATTCCAATTCGTTCTAATTGGAAGATCAAACAGTTAAACCAATCTCAAACATCCAACAAGACATGACTTTATTTGAATGATTATCTCATGAAGCACAAGGATATCAAAAGCAACTCGCAAGGAATTCAAAGCATCTATTGTGCCCGGAGTTTACAATAGATCAATGGATTTTACAGATTGATTCTTTCTCTAATCAAGCTAAGCAACTGTACTTCAAAGCATCCGATGTACCCGGAGTTCACAACGGATCCAGAAATAAACAACTCAAAAGCTTTGAAGTAAATTTAAATCTAATTTAATTAAATAATCATCATTCAAATCCAATGTATGAATCAACAAACTAAAACATTGCAATAAACTAGAAAGCTTCACCCCTTAGCCTTAGCTAAGAGATTAGCTGGATATAGCTAATCTTATAAAAAAAAGAAAAATAAAGAATCTACTAGAACCCGAAAGGAAATTGAGGTGGGACGGTGTTGTCGCCCCCCCCCCCCCCCCCCCCCCCTCTCTCTCTCTCTCTCCAAACCATATAAGATACCTAGGAAAGTCTAAAACACCCCTATTTATAGATTAAATTTCCGCACCGCCCCTGAAAAACGTGAACTTATGCAGTCATTGCCATTGTCGATTGATGATGCATCAATCGATCGATCAGTTGATTTGTAACACCCCGGTTTTCATAGCTCGAGTATAAGACTCTACCAATGTAAACCCAAGTATTAACTTGGGAAAAAATAGCATGCATATCGTTCATATCAGTGGGGCATCAAAGATAAGAAGGAGAAAGCTATCCATGAGATATCATCAAGTATCAGAGTCCAAGTAAATAACCAGAAATTACGAGTCCACCCAGTAGGGGACTCGGTACAAACCCAAAGTATCAAATGTTAATAACGAAATTGCCAAAAAGGAAAAATACTAAGAAGCTACTGATAGAGCTCAACCACATCCTGGTAGGGCTTCTCCTTGCCCGACTCCACTCTCTCTATAGCAGAAACGTGAAACATCCTCAAGATTTGCCCCAAAAGCTCCATCATCTAGAATTATGCCTGCATCATCTGTACGGTTGTGTAATTCAAAGCATGAGTGGCCAACTCGGTGTGAATTCCTCTCAAGATTACACACCATCATGTAGTTTCAAGAAGAAACATACAAAACATTTCATTATGCAATCTTATTAAAATGCATGAATGCATGCATATGCACATCAGCCTGGGGATGCACATCTAGCTGGCTGGGGCAAAACCCCACGAGTGGGGAAAAACTCACATGCAATCTCAAGTGGCTAGTCACCAGTGAAAGTACGACAAATATAACAAATACTAGCTCACACCAATTGGGCCAATCGACAGTGGTTTGGGAGCCAGAGAAAATACCTTAAGAAGGGTACGTGCTACCACAACATCTAGATTAGCCACTCGATAACGCTCGCATGCCATGAACACATGATTAGTCTAGCCTTTATTAGTCCAATTTACATACAACCAATTATGACAACCCTTTGAACTAATGGCCTTCCAAGTCAATAATGACAAGATAAATCCCGATGTCCTTCCATCGTGAGTCTAGTTATGGACACAACTAGGGCTTCAACCCACAAGACATTTAAGATAAAGAAGCCCCTTCAAGGACATAAGTAGGATTTATTCTACAAGCCATATTGACACCATATATCATTCAAACCATTTTTAATGACAAAGGGCAATAGTTCAAGGTATCCTTAATGTAGGTGATGACAACATTCAAGTTCACATACCAATTCTAGTTTTTCATGCATGTGTTGAAAATTTCTAAAAATAATTCTCAATTTAATGGATATGTTCCAAGCTTCATATTATAATAAAGAGAGGCTTCCAACCTTTTTACATTCAACGTATATGTTCAAGCATGTGAGAATTTTTACAAGGTGAATCTAGTACAAGTATCCATGAATGTCATGCGAGTACTTATGCAAATCATAAGTTAGACATACAATTTGCAAATCTATTTAAATAACTAACACATGTAAACATGAGGTTAAGCTAATAATTATCAATAGAATTTGATAGATAAAACTATCCCTTAAACCAAAATGAAAGCGGAAAGCCCAAGGGAAAGGTCATCACCTTACAAGTGAAGCTTTCCGGATTTGAAACTAACTAATGTGGTCATAGAGGGAAATTCAATTCCTAGAATCAAATAGAGATTAATTCCCATTAAACTTCAATAATTCTCTAATTCAAAATTTTATATCAAGATTGAGGGATGCGTTTACCTCACCTCGATGGCCAATCCTATCTACTGGTCACAACTTGGCCTACTCTTGGCCCCAACAAGGAGAATTTACCCGTGAGTTTAGAGGAATCAAGGTTCCTACATCAAGTTAAATAGGTCTATTGCTTATATATCTAAATTGTATTCTAACTCAACTTCGACTAAGGAATAGAAAGATCTACTAACCTAATCCAGGTCGGAGGCGACTCGGATGAAAACACTAACCCGATTGATCTAGCTGCTGTATAAGCTGGACACACTGACCCAAATTGATGTAACTGGATAGATTCAAACCCGGATCAACACGGTAGTTACATAGTTACTTAAAAATCGAGTTGATTCAACTGATTTAAACTCGGTTGAAGTCATTTCCTAGCAGAATGGAGCACAATTCGTCGGATTAGAATTTGGTTCGGAGGAATTAATGATTGCCGAGAGTTGAATTTCAGCTCCAGGGACTCAAAGATTACCGAGTCAGCTCCTACAGTTGCGGGAACGAGCTAACTTGACTTGAAGGCAAAACTCGGATTCGAAACTGATTCAGACGCCGTTGCAGTACCACCCAAACAAATTCCAAATCCAAGCTTGAAATCACACTAACTTGATTTGCGTTAAGAAGAATATGATTCAGAAACAACTCAATAGTTAGGTGAGTTGACTCGATAAGTTGCTACACCGGTTGCTACTACTTCGACCAGAGCTTGGCTCGATAGACGATTCCGGATGGATGGACAAACCCGACTCGACCCAGAAGCTTCTTTGGCAGATTTGGAGTGACCAGATCCAGATCACCCGACTTGAGAAGAACAGACTAATCGTATGTATTCGAGACTCAGCGGTGATGAACGGTCAGTCGGGTTATCTTGGCTAGACTTGGACAGTAGCGACCGGAACTCAACTCTCTTTCTTTGTTACATTCGTTCTTCCGCTCTAACAGACTTAGGGCTTATCCTGGCGATCTAGAGAAGCTCGATTCAAGCCTGAGACACAGTCGCGACTCGACTCGAATCGGAGTAGTGCGGCACGAGTTCAGACCCGCACCCGACTCTCTCTCTCTCTCTCTCTCTCTCTCTCTCTCTCTCTCTAGATTTCAGGGTTTTTGGGACCGTTTGGAAAGAGAGCTTTTATAGTCCTCTAAATTCCTTCCTGAACCTTCGAGCGTAACTAATAAGAGGATTAGTTATGATTCATCATCATAATCGCTTTGAGTTTGAGGTGATAAGTCTCGAATACACTTGCATGGGGGTAATCTAACATTTGAGATGGACTTTTGGCAATAGGGTCCACTAAATGAATGTCTTAGATCCGAAAATGGGGCCCACTACACTATGATGGGTTCCATGATTTAACGGAGAAGATGAAGTGGCCGATCATGGCAACTTCTGGTCTATGATCAAATCTTTTGATCCATAACTTCTGGATGGACCGTATTGGTCCATTGATCAATGTGGGACCTACCAATCATCACGGCTTTCTCAAAATTTTGATGGGTTCAGATAATTTCTGCTGCAGACAAAATCTCGCGCAAGAGGAAGATTTCTCGTGAGAACTACCAACCCTAAGGAGTAGAGTTGCTGCTCACCCTAGGATCGGCGGTCACAATGCTTTGGAAGAGCTTCTAGAAGCTCTTGAACGTCTAAGATGAAGCCACGACTTGCAACGGAAAGATTCTTTCAGCCTTTTACTGGTTGTGGAAAGAAACCTGAAGGTACAATTGATGGAAGGTTGGGATGCACAAGAAGGGCTGAGATGAAATAAGAATAGCTGCCACTGATTGCCAGGGTTGCTAACGAAGAGGAGATGCCGTTTTTGGTGGAACGGCCGCACACCGCACTGCTTGAGTCGAGCTTGTGCATCCAAACACACGAAAGCAACACGTGCAACGACCATGGTTTTGGTCGGATCTGCCTTCAGGACTAGATAGACGGTTCAGATCATTCGACTAAATGATGGTAGTGGGCCTCATATCGGAATACATGGACGCTGTCCATTTCAACTAAATCCGTGCGGGAAAAAGGGGGAGATGACCTTCCTCTTTGGGCAAGCATCAGGTTAAACCCAATTTGACTGCAGGTCTGACTTGGTGCACCGCGTGTGCACGCCTGCTGTGTACACACAACAACATATCGGGGCCCATGATGATGGTTCTCCTTCATCTTCACCATTCTTCAAGTCCTACTGAGCCTAATAGGATGCCTGTCCAACTATTAGGTAGATCTAAAGCTCAGGTGGGCCACAACTCCCAAAAACTTGTGATCATCCTCCGATTTTTGAATATCTGACAGTCAGATCATATCATAAACTGAATTTCTTGATGATCTAGAGTCGTAAGGCTATCTACACAGAACATAACAGCTAGCCTTGACATAGATGGCAGATTCGAGTAGGGATTTTGTTTGACCATACCTATGGGCTGATGGACGGTGGATTTGATGATCCGGATCCTGATATTGATAATGAGTGGTCTAATTTGCCTATCAAGGTGATAGGTGAAGTTTGTTAGGTTGGATTTCCAAGATTAGGGTCTTTATGTACAACTTTTCCAATTTCTCGAGTTTTAATGAAGTGTGTGCTAACATGTCTGTATAGTTAATTAAAAAAAATGTAGTGACACCCCAGGATACCCAATACCCTAGTATTAGAAAACCAGGGAGTTAAAGGATCCCAACAATGTCCAAGAACTGATTTTCAAAAATCCTGTTAACTGTCGATCAATCGAAGTTGATGAAATTTGTCTAGCAAGCAATCTGAATAAATTAGGGGAGTTTCAATTGATTGGACCCTGGCTGTCGATTGATCGATGGCTCTGTCAATTGATCAGTACCTCTGTTGATCGATCGACAGGATTTGTATTTATGATCCTGCAGTTTCAGGGTTTCATTTTTTTTGGCCCTAAATCAGGACTTCTTTTTCTTGGCTTCTTCATTGTTTTCAAGCATTGTTCAACAATCCGTAGTTCTTCCTTTGATTTTCCACTCTACACGCTTTGATCATCGTTTCTTGAGCTTCAAATTTTCAAATGCTCCATTCTTCAATTCTTCCATCCTAATTCTTTTGGTCTTTAATTTGACATTTTATGCACAATTTCATCTTAGACTGCAAAATCTTTTTGCAACTCGAAAACATATTTAATTAAACTTTGTTAACACTTAAATGCACAGGAAAATGATGCAATATGAGGGATAAATATGCAATATTAGGTCTTATTAGCTAGTGCACGCTACAGGAGATTTACGTTATTTAGTACGCTATGTAGCACTACGGCTACGCTACACTAAACGTATGCTACCACTATGTTATGAGTGCTACTTGAAACAGTGGTCTTTACATGCTATTGTAGGTGTAGTCCCCTCTCAACCGTTACGAGTGTAGTTCACTCCACCTATTGTGTAGTGTTGCACGTGTGTCATTAAGAGGATTTTGCATGTGAATGGCAGTTTGGTGGCTCGATGGTTGTCAAGTTTGGTCGTGACCTTTTATTTGAAGAAAAAATTCAACGGATGATGAAAGCTCAATCTACAGACTATAGTTGCACGAAGCGTGAAGCAAAGCGAGAACAAATTTGGGGTGCAGGAGCCGGGAAACCTCTCTTTCAAAATGTAAACAAAAGTATTAATAAGTAGGAAGCGGGGGGGATCCTGCAACTATGCTACAAAAAAGCAACCATTGAAGAACTTGTATCCCACCATGTTGTGCTTGGGAGAGAGTGGTGGCCCATGCTAAGTGTCACCATCTTCTTTATATGTGTTCCAAGCTGGGCATGATCTATATCCATGATGGGGAGTGGAGGAAAATATATGTAATTTGTGTGTGTGTGCACGCATCTCTAACACAACAACTTGTTGCCCTCATATGAGTCTCTCACAATTTTCCAAATTAAGGCTAGAATCTGAGCATCTTTTGCCGCCCAAATCTTCGTAATTTGTTAATTAGGCTTAGAGGATGTTAAATACTAAGCAAGGAAGAAGGGAGTGGAAAAGTCGTAGTGGGGAAGATGAGTTTTTCCACGAATTATCTCCCCCCTTTCTCCCATACTTTATCTACAACAAAAAAAGGATTACAAAGATAAGCATTTAAAGAAACCTAGATAAACACAACCATAACATGGTGTTCTGTTGTGGTAACAGTGGCCATAATGGTGCCCACCATTACCGTTATCGTTACCGTTACGGCCCATGTCAACTGTTATGGGAACGTAACGGCCGATGCGACCCTTGTAATGGTTAAATTTTTTTGTAAAAAAAATCTAGAAAATATCCATTAAATCTACAAAATTCGAAATATTCCAAATATGCATTCATTTATAATTTTGAACATGTTTATGATGGTGTAACAGTCTACTCTTTGGTAAGAAAGTTGTATCGGGCTATCTAATGAATTTGTGAACCTGCCAACCTGGAATTGACTGCAAAACTCATAGATATAATTTTCTAACTATCTAATACTAATGATAGATATATTAGAATGAATGTAATATCAAAATATCTCACATGTGTAGGTGTTTGCTATTTTCCCCATAATTTACTCTACATTACATGGTCGAGGACTTGCATAAATTATAACGTTTATTCTATTTAAAGTCTTCAACATGCCAGAGACTTCTCCTATCCTGTGATTCCCGTCCTGTCATCCTCAAGAAATAAAAATAAAAATACTAGTGTCTGATTTACTCCCCCATGACTTGATTAAGGATTACTTGATTGGTTGTTATGGGAGTTATTACTTAATGAATGTATGGGTAATGGGTATAGAAATACTTACCTTAAATGTAAATATTGTTTAAAAAAAAATACTTACTTTAATAAAACTCCTGAGTCACCACCAAAATGAAAATATGCTTGGTTGTGGTTGCTTGACCTCTACATCCTCATCATCATTAGGTTGCGGCTGTGGAATAGGTGCTGAAACCAGAGGATGATTGATCCTGACTAGGCAACAACTCTGACCCTGAGTAAGGATATCCATTAATGCCTATCGAATAGCCGTACTGGTGCCCGTACTCGGGTTGTTGAGATTGAGAATATGTCTGTGATAAAAACTTGGATTTGGATCTGAATATCTGTAATCATATGGAACATGTGGATCAAGGGGACTACTCTAACATGAATGTGACGGAACAGGCTCCGTATAATCCCATTGGCCGTAAGAATATCCATAATGCCCGGGACCATAAGCCTGTTGATGTTCCGGACCTCCCAATGCACCACTGGAGCCAGCCTCCTCCCGTTGCTTGTATTGTGACTCAATAGACTCATAAGTCCGACCTCGCATACTCCCCCCCAGTCGATGCTCATCGGCATCGTGATCTGTAGACGGCTATATGGTGTGCCAAGCAACACCATAAGTAGGACTAACATCAGGTGCGTCATCATCATTACCACCATCATGATCATCCATCTTGGTCTTGCTGCTACTACTGCTCGTACTCTTCTGCTGAGCCAAACTTTGCATGAAATCTTCTCCTCTTTCGGGTCCAACACAGTTGTACGATTCTCTTGCTGTGCTATACGTATTATTGGGTTTATCTTGGTCTTGCCGCTACTACTGTTCGTACTCTTCTGCTAAGGCAAACTTTGCATGAAATTTGCCCCTCTTTTTGTGTCCAACATAGTTGCACGACTCTCTTGCTGCGTCGTGCATATTATTGGGTTATCCACTTCCAATTCTTCGCTATCCTCTTATATCTGTTTTTCCCTTCCAACTAAGGTAGAAGCGAGCCATCCTTGTCATAAATATTGTCCAAGTTTATTGAACAGTTTTCTGTGTCACCGATGGCTGTAATGCTCCTATGATGTCGTTGCATTCTTAGCCTCATGTTGTTGTGCATGAAGACAAGTCTATCCAACGTCTTAGTCTGCAATCTATTCCTATTCTTCGAATGAATAAGTGCAAAACAACTCTAGTTCCTTTCACAGCTAGAGGAAGATGTTGTCTGGCTAAACTTTTATTGCAATTTTTTATGGAGCTTTCGTACTCTCTCTAAAATTCATCTATACCATTCGTCTGGTTGCAACTTAAATACTGCATGTTATATAAGAACATCTCCAAAGCTACTGTGACAATTTCCAAATGTATCTAATTCATTCAATGCGTTTATTTGCACATCTTAGTCAGGCTCTAATCTCTTTATCACATTTTTTAGCTCGACAAAAACCTCATCATCTGTAACAAATGATTAGACATTTCTGTACCTAGGATTTAGATAGTAACCTGCTGCATGAAGATCGTGATGGAGCTGCTTTGTCCATATCTTGTCAAACATTTTCCAGTAGACCTTCCAGTTTGTATCATGTTGAATTGCAATCTTCGCCTTATCCATGACATCGTAGAGGAAGCCCATGGTAAGTGCTTCATCTGTTTCAATAAGACAAAGTACTCTCATTAGTGGCTCCATCACCTTTAGGATTTTTTGGACCTTCTTCCAATATTTGTTGTCTTTTATGGTCTTCACAACCTCAACAGATATCCCCGATGTCTTCGTCCCATATTTTGTGTTAAGCCAATCTCGAGAAGCGAACATCTCACTCAACTCTCCCCTATGCTGGTACAAACTCTCCAGGGCTATAAAGTTGCAAATCTAGTCACTGTGGGCCTAAGAAACTCTCTTCCCTTCGTAAACCTTCTCATTATTGTAACTACTTGATTATAGTTGTAACTAAATGTCATCACTTCTCTTACCATGTCGACCATTTCCTTAACACTCTTCTTCTTCCCAACATATTCCAATATGTGGTCTCTTTATCAACAACTTTTGTCATTCAACCTTATATGTTGTTTCGTTATCTGTCACAATCTGCACCACGTTCTCCTCTCCAATCTTATCCACCACTTTATATATAAGGGAAAAAAAATATAAGTAGCACTTTTGGTTTCATTTGATGCATCAATTGACTTATGGTATACCGTTCCCAAGTGGTAGTACACCATAAAGTTAATCATGTTGCGTCTAGTTGGGCCAGTCCAACCATCACACATGATCCTGTATCCTCTAGTCTGCCATATGGGTTTAAAGGTAGCCACGTATGCTTTCACATCCGCATACTCTGCATCTATCCATTTCCCTCTAATCTCCCTAGCTATGGGAACTTTAATTCATTCGCCTGCTTCTGCTGCATCAATTACCACTTGCCAATACGAAGAATTGGCCGCATGAGGGGGTATGTCGTTATGTATAAATAACTTTGTTGTTGCTCTACCCAACTTCTCAATGGAAGTTTTACTCTACATTTGTTTTATCTTATTTTATTTAGTTGATTCTTTCCTAAATAGGATCAGATCAACAAAGGGTTTCCTCATTTTCTTGTACATCCGTATTTACAGGGGCATGACGTGAAGATGTCTCCCGTTAGCTACCAAACATACGTCGTAAACCACCCAACCTACCCCGCTTTGCAGATGCAGTCGCACTCCCACTCCCACTCCCACTCCCATTGCCCCCCTGTATCACGTATAGACCCAGACCAAACATACGCCCGACGTTTTTCCTCTTCACGAGCAAGGCGTACACTCTCTCTCTCTCTATCTCTCTATCTCTCTATCTCTTCATCACGAACGCTCATATATTCAGGACCAAACACATCCTGTTGGGTTGCTTCCAAAATCTCATCTTTCTTCTTTTGCACAACAGCTCATTTTCCCTTCAACTCATTCAAACTAGCTTGCGTCAAGATCATTATATTTTTTGGCACTATGGGAATCCCGCAACTTGACCCTTTCAATGTGCTAAATGTTGTTTGAGTTGTGTAATTCCACCAGTTATTAGTCTATCACAATAGGTGCACTTCATTTGGTGCCTACTACTACCTACCCTCAACATTGTTGTCATCCAATATTATCACTGCCTTGTTGGCCAGGCATTTTCTAGCGAGTCTAAGTTTTCAATCCAAATATAATAAGAGTCGAAAACTCGAAGACATTAGTCCAAAAAAATTATGACTTATAATGACTAAAGTCCAAAATCTAAATAGAATACATGGAAATCTAAGTGTAAAAGTCTAAAATACACTCTGATTTATGAAGCTCCAACACCTGTTCATGTTGGAGCACAAAAATCAGAAAGGAAGTGGTAATGAAAGTATAGGAATCAAGGCAGAGGAAAGAGAAGAAATTCATATTTTTTATAGAGCAGAAGTGTTGCGCACATGCAACAGATATGTTGCACGGCCAAATAGTGGTCCATTGCGCGGCACACAATGAGTCTCCCGTGTGCCCGCGCAATGGGGTATGGTTGTGCGGAAATGGGGTTCACACACACGTGTGGTTACCTATAAATACCCCCCCTCCCTATTTCATTTGAAGGATACATAAGTGTGAAGCTCCAGAGGATCTCGAAGAAATTCAAGACTTCTCCTCCAAGACATCTTCCAGGTATTCTTAATAAGAAGAGGGAGAAGAAGAAGAAGAAGAAGAAGAAGAGAAGAAGACGGGGGAAAATCCCTATTGTGCTGGCGCGTGCAACAGGTCACCATTGCACGGCGCGCAACAACATTGTTGCACGCGCAATAAATCTCCGTTATATATACTTCTTTCCTGATCCTCGTAAAAGGCAATGATCTTCGATGGAATTGATTATCTCCTTCCGGATTATCATCCCAGGTGAATCAAAAGAGATGGGGGATTCCAAAGGATTCTCAAATTCGTATAATCTCTCTGTTGATAAGACGAATGCATTGCAAGTCAGACTACTGCTAAAATCATGATTCGAATCATCCCTATTAATATTGTTATTATATTCATTAAATATACTTTGTATTGGAATCAAGGGAAATACAAGGATGTAAACGAACTTTAAAATCAATAAAAGTGTCTGATGATGATTGTTCTCTAATATTCCTTTGTTATTGTTGAATAAGATATCCTGATTGCAATACATTCATTTCTTGTCGAAACAAAATGGTGACTTTGCTGGGGAATTTATCTTATTCATTAATAACTTAGGAATCATCAGAAGAAATATCACCATCAAATGGCGCCGCTATGGCACCAAAATGGCGACTCTCAACGGGAACATGCTCCCATTCATCTCCAATATAAAGTATATCTTGCTCGGTTCGTACTACTTATGTCTTTTCTTCCAGAACCTTCAACTCTTCCTAACTACAATGACTTCATCAATCAACACTATTTTCTACTTCACGCCCAATGGATTCGCTATTGAATATGTACAAACGTCATCTGAGACCTTGGTCAAGAAAGATCAGTCGACTTCGACCATGAACAACAAGACAAAAGTGATGACTGGGGCGATTTCCGTGTCACCAATCGTACAGAATAGTGAAGAAGAATGGACAGTAGTATCATCCAGGAGAGCGAGAGTCCAATCTCCTCCAGTCAGAAGTCCAATCCCGCTATGGGCGATTAGAGGACCTATCACACGTAACACTGCGAGAGAGAATCCTGCATCAGCTCCGCCTTCACTATATCCAAGATAAGCAAAAGTTGCTTCCATCATATAAGAGGATTTCTCGGCTCTTCTGGTTATGGCTTCGCGCTGGACTCAGAAAGAGAGAAAAGGCACCTCGTGTACACCCGCGAGTGAACATGACTAATATTGTACTAGCTAGTCAAGAAACAAGTTTACAGGCAGTAGAAGGTAGTAAGGAGTAGTGTTTAAAATGTCAACGATATTATCGAAATATCACCGATAATATCTGTGTCGCTGCACTGGCGAACACCGAAACCCATTTTTTCGAATAGCTTCCAAGTTTCGCCGATAATCTCGCCAGATTGTCGGTATTTTCAAAATCTCGCCGATATTTCGTTGTTCCCACCAACCACGGGTGGGAACTGTAGCCAATAACCCCCTTTATCGATAAAAGGGGGTAGTTGTGGCATAAAATCTAAAAAAACTAAAAAAATACCTGTTTTTTCTCCCGGATCTGGAGGAAGACGTGATTTCACAACTGTTGAATACAGATCCGCAATTTCCGGTAAGATTCAACCCAAAAAATTTCCTTTTTTTTTTTCCGTCGAAAGATCCTCTGCAACTTCTCGAATCCGCTTGCGGGCCGAGATCTTGTTGGAAAATAGAGGTTTTTTTTTTTAATAAATTTGGGATGAGGGAGGGATTTTCGGGTTGAAAATCTGGAGAAATTGGTGGGAAGGAGATGAAAATTTGAGATTTTCGGGGTTTTACGTGAATTGGGGATCGGGCAGGTGTAAATTGGGGATCGGGCGAGCGTGAAATGGGATTGCGTACATAGTTACTCAGTACGTCTTATTGTACTGAGTACACTCTGTTGGGCCCACCGAGAATGTATCTGGTCTTTCCATGCGGTCCATCCATTTTTCCATCTATTTTAGGGGTTGCGACCAAAATTTAAGCGTACCCAAAGATCAAGTGGACCATACCATTGGAAACAGTTGGAATAATGATTTCCACCATTAAAACCTTTCTAGGGCCCACAATGATGTTTATTTCTCATCCAACCTGTTCATAAGATCACACAGACATGGATAAAGGGAAAACACAAATAGAAGTTTGATCCAAAACTTTTGTGGCCCCCAAGAAATTTTCAACGGTAGATGTTCAATTCATAATGTTTCCTACGGTGTGGTCCACTTGAGGTTTGGATATACTTCGTTTTTAGGCTCAAGACCTAAAATTATTTGTTAAAATGGATGGACGGAGTGGATAAAATACATAAATCACGGTGGACCCCACAGAGTTTACCCAGTACACTTAGGGCGTGTTTGGGGCATGGCATTGGGAAGAATTAGGTGGGATGGGATTCAAAAAACATAATTATTACCCATGGCAGGGATTGTCCCCTGTTACCATGGGATAAGCTTAATTTCGTGCTTTGTTTGTAATACGGTGTACATTGAATGGATATACTCGCCATCATTTGAAACTATTGAGAATAACACACGTGTTATATCTAAACCGTTCATTTGTTTTGTAAACTCATTTTATGGCATGGGCTTAAAAATGAGGCAGATCCAAAACTTATGTGGCCCCAAAGAAGTTTTCAACGGTAAGTATTCAATCCCCGTTGCTTTCTATGGTGGGGTCCACTTGAGCTTTAGATCTGCCTGATTTTTTGCCCATGCTCTAAAATGATCTCGAAAAATGGGTGGACGGTGTGGATATAGCCCACACATCATGGTGGGACCTACACAACTTGCTAATATTGAGTGAAATTGGCACGGAACCCAATGCAATTCCATCTGATCTAATTCCAAGCTTTTCCATTCTTCCCAAACATGGAGTGGAATTGGCACAGGACCAGATGCAATTCTATCCCACCCAAGCCCATCTAATACAATGCTCCAAACACGCTTAGCGTACTGAGTTACTCAATATGCGATCGGCGGGTGGGGCTTTGATGGTGCAGGTCGGTGCTCCGTGGGCCCCACCATGATGCATCTGTTGTATCCGTGCTGTCTATTAATTTTTAAATATTATTTTAGAGCTTGATCCAAAAAATGAGGTGGATCTAAAACTCAGGTGGACCCCACCACGGGAAAACAGTAGTGATTAGATATCCACCATTTAAATCCTCCTAAGGCCCACTGTACTGTTTATTTGACATCCAATCTGTTAATTAGGTCATACAGACCCAGATGAAGAGGGAAAAAACAAAGATCAGGTTGTTCCAAAACCTTTATGGCCCCCAAAAAGTTTTTAATGGTCAAAGTTCATTCAACACTGTTTCTTGTAATGTGGTCCAATTGAGATTGGGATATACATCATTTTTATTTATTTATTTATTTATTATTATTATTTTTTTATATCATAAAATTATCTATAAAAATAGATGGACGGCACGGATGAAACACATACCTCGTGGTGGGACCCACAGAGCACGACAGGGGGAGTAGCCAATCCGTTTCTGCAACGCGGAAGCCTTTCCCAGTACTCTTGCGTTGCAAGCTCAGTGGGGCCCACTGTGATGTTTGTGAGAAATCCTCCCCGTCCATCCGTTTCGTGATTTCATTTTAGGACTTGTTGCCAAAAATGAACTGTATCCAAAGCTCAAGTGAGCCATACGAAAGGAAAATGTGGTTAGGGAAATTCCTACCGTTGAAACCTTCCTGGGTTCAACAGTGATGTTTAGATGCCATCCATACTGTTAATAACGTCATTACTATTGGGATTAACTGAAAACAAAAATATTGGCATGAATCAAAACTTCTATGGCCCCACAAATATTTCAACTGTGGATGTTTAATTATCACGTTTTAGGCTCACTTGAGCTTTAGATATGGCTCATTTTTGGCATAATGTCCTAAAATGAACTCAAAAAACGGGTGGACGGGGAGGATTTTTCACAAACATCAGTGGACCCCACTGAGCTTTCAGCGCAGAAGGAAATCCGAGTCCCGCGGATGGAAGCAGATTGCGTAGTGTACTGAGTAAGCTTACGTACTGAGTAAACTTGTGGGGCCCACCATCATTCATGCTTTGTATCAACTCCGTTCATCTGTTTTATCATATAATTTAGTGCGTTAAAACAAAAATTAATCATCTCCAAAGCTCCCGTGGACCACACCACCTGAAACAACGTGAATTGAAGTCTACTGTTGAAAAGTTCTTGGGGCCCACATAAGTTTTAGATCAAGATGATATGTTTATTTAGGCTGTGTGGGGCCCACAGAAATGCCTGCCACAAATCCACTCCGTCAATATGTGTTTTTAAAGACCGCAGGAGGATAGGAATATAAAAATCATGCTTGTCCAAAACTCATGTGGGCCCTACAACACGAAACAGTGGGTATTGAACGCGGTAGGGAGCGGATTAAGTGTTACTAGGGTAACACGTTAGTGAGTGTTTCCCAGAACGTGGGGCCCACCTTGATCTATGTGATACATATCCATGCCGTCCATCAGTTTTTCCATATCATTATAAGGGATGGTTTAAAAAATGAAGTATATTCAAAATAAAGAAGATCACGACTGCTTCTAATGTTTATTTTCCATCCAACCTTTTGATAAGGTCAAGGGCTGGATGAAGGGAAAACACAAATATCAGCTTGATTCAAAACTTCCGTGATTCTAGGAAGTTTTTAATGGCGGCGTTCAATTACCATTGTTTTTAGTGGTGTGTCCACTTGAGAATTGGATCTACTTTATTGTTTTAATCTCATGGGCTAAAGTGATAGATCAAAATGAATGAATGGCATAGATATAAAATACATTGGGATCCACAATCATGAATTCACCTACGCATGTAGTTTATAAGATCAAGCGAATTCCACCTGATTTGTTTTTCATTTACTATGATAAATGAAAAATGATAACTTTCACGTGCTGTTGGGAAAGAAATTAAAACCACATAATGTCCACCCTTTATGTACATGGACCCATCATGTTGTATGTATAAATCACAATAGGCCCCATAAAGTTTACTCAGTATGCAATCTGCAGACTCTTTCCTCAATTGTAATTTATATGAAATTTTGATTTGATCTAACATCTTAGCCCTTGAAATGATTTGGGCTTATTACACTGAATACGAGCTGATGTACTTGTTTTTTGTCGATCATTGCAAATTTGTATACTATTAGGGAGCAAAATGTCGTATGGATCGGGAAAAGGAGGAGCAAGGGACATTGGGTGGAGATGTGGATGGCCAGTGGAGGAGAATAAATATGGAGCTATATGCAACTATTGTGGCCAAGTGATACGGAGTGGGGGAGTGTCTAGGCTAAAGGAACATTTGGCAGGAGGATACAATAATGTGAAAGACTGTCCAAGTGTAACAATGCCAGTGAGAGAGGACATGAAAAGAGTATTGATTGAAGCGAAGTCACGTAAGCTGCAGCAAAAGGATTGGGAGAAGGATATGAGTGAGGAGCTACGAGGCACTGGATGGGGCCTAGGTGCTATTGACGAGCACAATAATGACGACGATGAGGGGATCGCATACCCCAATGACTGTGTTACGGCTCGAGAAAGGAGTGATTTTAGACAAGTGATTCGTGAGTCTCGGGCTTCAAAGTGGGAGGGAGAGCAAAGAAGACGGGTTGATGAGAGTAGGCCGTCGTTTGGGACGTCCCGACATGAGGCTGATGGGAGCAGCAAAGATTTGAGGGAGGCAGCGGAGCTGGCCTACAACGTACGCAAAGCGCTCGTGTCCCAGATGCACCCATCGCAGGCGTTAATAAAAAAAGATTAAAAAATATGTGGAGCACGGGGCTCAGGGGGAAAGCGGGTGGCGCTATATATAGGTGGTTCATCTCGAGCCATGTACCAGCAAATGCAGCAGTCAGTCCTCACTTCAAAAATATGATTGAGGAGGTGCAGTGTGCCGGGCCCGGTGTGAAGCCTCCCACGTCATAGGAGATTCTGGCATCTACCTCGATTGGGAGCACGAGGAGATGTAGACTTGGGTACGCGGACTCAAGCCGAATTGGAAGCAGTACGGGGTGACGATCATGTTGGATGGGTGGACGGGACCCACGAAATTGTCCATTATCAATTTCATAGTGTACTGTAGAGGACAACCTGTTTTCCTCAAGTCCATTGATGCACTGGCCAGAATAAAGATCACGAATACATATATGCTCTCCTAAAAGGAGTGATTAGAGATGTTGGGTCCCAGAATGTTGTCCAAGTTGTGACGGACAATGGCAGTGCGTTCGTTAAGGCGGGGAAGAAATTGATGAAGAAGTTCAATCTCTATTGGACCCCGTGTGCGGCACACTGCATTGATTTAATGCTCGAGGAGATAGGACAGAGGGATTCTGTCAGGAAGACCATCCAGGATGTGAGGAGAGTGACAAACTTTATATACAATCACTCATGGTGTTGGCTGCAATGCGTGAGTGTTGTGGAGGGGACATCATTAGACCAGGCGCAACATGGTTCGCCACGAACTTCATTGCACTCAACAGCTTATACAGGCACCGCGTGGGTCTCAGAAATTTGTTCAGATCCGAGAAATACATGGAGTGGAATCAGAGGAAGACTGAGGGTGCAAAGACTTGTTCAAAGATAGTGCTTTCCAATTCCTTTTGGGATAAAGTTCACAACGTCGTTTCCTTCCTGCATTCGATGTACAAGGTCCTATGAGCCGTAGATAATGAGACGTGGCCTTCGATGGGGTCAATGTATGAGCTTGTGAGAATTATGAGAGGGGATAATGACTGCAATCCCCAGTTCGTATCAGTGGGTGATCAATATCATCGATCATCGATGGACCGGGACTCTCGAGCATCCACTCCACCAAGCCAGTAAGTTTGTTAATACAACTGAGTACTTTAAGCATCATTTCCGTTTGTATGTTAATACAACTGAGTAACTAATATTTGGGTTTCAGCATACTACCTGAATCTCAAATTTCATTATAAACATCGGCTCCATGAGAATCAAGATTTGATGATGGCCGTCCACGAGGCATTCAAACAATTGTTCCCAGAATCGACAGCACAAGCAGATTTCGGTAACCAGGTGATGCAATAAATTTTCTTCCTTGTAGCCTCTAGAAATATGGGTGATTAAAAATAATGACCTGTGAATACGTGTTTACAGTTGTTGCGGTTTAGGGATGTGACGGGTATGTTCTCATCCGCACTAGCAAAAGCATCGATTGAAACAATGATGCCCTGTGAGTGGTTACATAATTAGGTAATTGCATTTTTCGTTTAAACTTCAAACTAAAACAAGCTCCTCATGGATATATAGGTTGAGTGGTGGGCTATGTGCAGAGTCCACAAGCCCGCACTGCAGTTATTGGCACTCCGTGTTCTCGCACAGACTGTATCCTCCTCACCGTGTGAGAGGAATTGGAGCACATGGTCACTCATACACACCAGCAAGAGGAACAGGCTGGCATATGAGAAGCTGCAAAAGCTCATTTACTGTCACTACAATATGAAGTTAAGAGAGGCAGTTGCGGGTAGACCGAGTCATGGAGGAAAATCAGGACCCGCTGGACCTGTCGTTTATAGGTAACATGGCACAAATAGGTGATGATGATGACCCACTTATATGAGTGGGTCAAATCAACTGATTTAGATGATGCGGAGGCCCTACTCCACAGGTAGCCGAGAGAGCAACGTCTCTGGGTATCGATGTCAATCAGGTAGTAATCGAACAGAAGACGGATACAGACTTCTTTGATCCTTTGGTGAGAAGTTCGGCACGTTCCAATGAGGGCGAGGAAGCATCTTCACGACCCCCCTCCCCATCATTAAGTCGTAGTGAGTGATGATGATGATGAGACTCGACCCCCACTCGACACTGGTCCTAGGGACGACGACGACGATAACGACGGTGATGAAGGAGGGGACGGAGGCACCGACACTAGTATAGGTGGTACTAGTGGGGGTGGGAGTGGCAGTGGTGGGGGTACACAACGGCTCAGAGCCAATGATCCGTTGGCCAGTTCACTGAGGAGCAGAGCTTTGACCATGCCACTCAAGACGTGGACCATGGATCTCGTCCACCATCCAGGGCGAGAGCATCGGAGCCCACATATATGTTCGAGCGTCGTTCGAAGAAGAAAGCCGGACGCGCCACGGCTGATGCTCTCACACAACTTGTCATCTATGGACATTAGTTCATATCAGGGGAGCTCCACCTCTGTTCCACCTTATGCTCATGGGGGATATCACGGGTATGGCCATGACAGCTTTGACATTCAGTCACACTCATCTACCCATGGGTACATGTAGCCAGAAGATAGTTCTTCGAGTCATGACCCTTTAACAAGAGGATATTCGGGGTACCCATATGACTGGCAACAATACTATCAAGGAGTCGGGGTTGGACTTGATCTGTTCCCTCAGCACCCTGCTCAGCAAATGCCGTCGATGTATGTCACGCAATTCCCACGTCTAGGTGTACTCGTATAGTTTTGGGAGGATGACTATTAGAGGTACATAAGAGAGTTCCTCAATTGGTACGAGCAGTGGATGTACCTGGGAACAGTACTGCCAACATGTTGGGCAACGGTACTACTCTCAACTGCCACGGGATTCGGACAATGATTACAAGCCACCTCGTCACTCTATGTGGGGATGAAACATGGCTAGAAATGTGTTTTTTTTTTTTTTTAATTCATTTACTTTTGCATGTCTTAATTGTTGTAAGCTTGCATTTGTATTATATAAACTCATTTTGGTTACTATTTGAGTGATTTCTTACGACAATGCATGCCTTTTGGCCCCCATTAAATGGAAACTTCTAATTTAAAGTATTCTTTTTGCAATTTTTTCATTCCCAAATATGTAAATATGTGTATTTAGGCATGTCCTGAAGTTTCACTGAAAAATTCCACCATTTTCTCCATGTTGAACGATATCATATCTTTATCTCCGGCCAGCGAAACTTGTAGCGATACCGACAACTCGAACACTGGTAAGGAAGAAGTCAAACATCCAAAGACAACTCCTGAACAGATAGAGGACGGGGGGCAACCGACAGTTGATGCGTTATGAGAAGTGAATCTGGGAACAGAAGAAGAACCCCGAAATAATTACACAAGTCCCAACCTATCAGAACAAGAAACCAACCAGTACGTTGAATTGTTAAAAAGAAACATAGATGTATTCGCCTAGACATTTGCAAAGATGCCCGGTTTGGAACCAATAGTGGCAATGCATCAGCTTAATATCTCTAAGGATAAGAAGCTGGTTAAATAGGCACACAGACGATTCCATCCCGATTTAATACCCCTAATAGAAGAAGAGGTGAATAAATTGATTAAAGTGGGGTTTATAAGGAAAGTCAAATACTTCAAATGGATTTCTAACATCGTCCCTGTGAAGAAGAAGAGTGGACGGATTAGAGTATGTGTTGATTTTAGAGACTAAAATGAAGCATGTTTGAAATACAACTTTCCATTGCCCGTAACAGAGTTACTGATCGACAGCACAACGAAATATGCGGTTATGTCCTTCATGGATGGATATGCCGGTTACAATCAGATATGCATGGCACCTGAAGATGAAGGGGCTACAACATTCAGGACATCTCTAGTAATCTATTGTTATAAGGTTATGCCATTCGGACAAAAAAATGTCGGAGCTACATACCAGAGAGCGAGGATGCATAAACATGTTGAATGCTATGTTGACAATTTAATAGTTTGATCGAATGATCATGAAGAGCATCGAGAACACCTATCCTCTGTTTTCCGCCGACTCAGGAAGAAACGGTTGAAAATGAACCCAACAAAATGTGCATTCAGTGTATCATCAGGTAAGTTTCTTGGGTTCGTTGTCAGACATCGAGGAATCAAAGTCGATCTGGGAAAGATCAAAGCCATTCAGGAAATGCCACCCCCGAAAACGTTAAGAGAACTCAAAAGCTTACAAGGAAAGTTGGCGTATATTTGATGTTTCGTTTCAAACTTAGTCGGAAGATGCCAACCGTTTTCTCATCTCATGAAAAAGGGAGCAGAATTTGTATGGGATCAAGCATGTCAGAATGCTTTCGATTCCATCAAAGAGTTGTTGAAACTGCCTCTGGTGCTTACAACACATGTGAAGGGCAAACCTCTAATTTTATATATCATTGCATGTGAAAACTCTTTAGGAGCTCTGCTGGCTCAGTGCAATGAATAGGGAAAAGAAAACGCTCTCTATTACTTGAGCATGACTTTGATAGGGGCAAAGTGTAACTACTCGCCTATTGAGAAAATATGCTTGGCCCTGGTATTCGCTGTGCAGAAACTGCAACATTATTGTCTCTCCCATGAGATAACTTTGAGCTCCCGAGCAATCCAATAAAATATCTAATGACAAGACCAATGCTGTCTGGGAGATTAGCCAAATGGATGTTACTTCTCTCTGAATATACGATCACTTTCGAACCATTGAAAGCAATAAAAGGACAAGCAGTAGCGGATTTTCTAGCAGCACATCCGATTCCTGACAATGAAGAAATTTCTGATGAATTACCAGACGAACAGGTATTGCTAGTTGAACCGCTTGACTCGTGGCAAATGTATTTTGACGACGCTTCCCGAACATCAGGAGCAAGAGCTGGGATAATGTTTATCAGTCATCATGGTGATTTACTGCCGCATTCTTTTACATTGGGTCCAACGTGTATTAACAATGAAGCTGAGTACAATGCTTCCATCATAGGACTGGAAATAACTCATGAGATGAAAATACAAGTCCTACGAATCTATGGGGATTCTAAGTTGGCAATAAATCAATTGACGACATATTTCGAAATAAGAAAGCCAGAATTAGTACCCTACCGCCGACGAGCACAACAATTATTAGAGGGTTTTCACAATGTTGAAATCAAGCATATACCGCGATATGAAAATGCGAGAGCACATGGATTGACTAGTTTAGCTGCGTCTCTTTCCTGTCACGACAGGAGTCCTCTCCAGATAACAATTGAGGAATGAAGATTTCTTCCGTCAATGGAGCTCTTAAATGAAGCTGTTGAAACACTGCTAATATCTGGTTTATAAATTACTATCGAAGATTGGCGTCAACCTTTCATTGATTATCTTAAATACGGGATTCTACTAGAGGATTAGGTTCTGAGATCACAAATTAAACAGAGATAAAAAAAGGTTCGTTATGCATAATAAGGTATTGTATAAGAAATCTTATAATGAGATGTTGCTACGCTATTTGGATACAGAAGAAGCGAATCATGTATTACAAGAAGCACATTAAGGGGAATGTGGAGCTCATCAGGCATGTCGAAATTTATTCCATCGCGTACATCGTATGGGACATTATTGGCATTTTATGTTCAGAGATGCAATAGTTTATGCAAAACGATGACATGAGTGCCAAGTACACAATGATATTGTACATGTACCCCCAGAAGATCTGCATCAGTCAGTGACTTCATGGCCCTTTGCAGCCTAGGGACTGGACGTTATCAACCCTATTAATCCGTCATCATCAAGAGGACATCAGTATATTCTGGCAGCAACAGATTATTTTTCCAAATGGACGGAGGCAGTCGCCTTGTGTAACGTTAAGGAAAAAGACATTATCGATTTCATTCGTCATGCGATCATATATCGCTACGGAATTCCAAAGAAAATTATTACTGATAATGGCACTCCTTTTAAAAACAGAAACATGAAAAAACTATGCCAAAAGTTCGGTATTCAGCATTCATTCTCAACACCTTATTATCCCCCAACCAACGGTTTGGCAGAAGCTTTCAATAAGACAATAGTCAAAATTTTAAAGAAATTTGTTACGGGAAACAAACGAGATTGGGATGAAAGATTGCAAGAAGCCTTGTGGGCCTATCGAATGACTCATCGAACAACGACGAAAGCTATCCCCTATTCACTAGTCTACGGGGTCGAAGTCGTTATTCCAATTGAGACGCAGGTTGCATCACTTAGGGTGGCAGTCCATGAATCAAAAACAAATGATGATAATGCCAAAATAAGGCTTATGGAATTGGATGCCCTAGATGAAAAGCGGTTAGCAACACAACAACGATTAGAATTATATCAAGCATGGATATCTGCCGCTTTTGACAAGAAAGTCAAATACCGTTCGTTCAAGAAAGGTGACACAGTGCTGATGTTAAAAAGGTTCATTGTGGTTACTCACAAAACTGGGGGCAAGTTCGATCTCAAATGGAACGGGCCGTATATGTCTATTCTAACGGATCCTATCGAGTAGTAAATCAAAACGGACAAAGCATCGGAATACCTGTCAATGCCCGATTCATTAAGAAATATCATCCTTGAGAGACGGGCAAAATTTTGATTAAGAAAGATTATCAAAAGAATCTGTCCCAATCAAAAGGGGGCAGGACAAGTATAGCACCATGACTGCATGGAACTCTCTGTAAAGCACATGTATTCTTCGGATATTGCTCCAAATAAATAACAGATTCATGAACATGTTATTACTCCCGAAGCTCCATAAAGGCCTTTTCAGTCAACAATTGACGATAAAACGACAATCGAAGGATCTGTGATAATAATGATGATATGAATATTAACAGTTAGCATGCGACTTTCAAACTGCCAAAGAATTACCGCCTTATATTTATATGCATTCTAAAGCATCGCTAATTATTGAGTTATCATCGGTTATAGCCATTATCGCCGATTATTGTCAATTATCACTTATTATGGAATATTATTATAAAGCATCGATGATCACTGAGAAATCATCTGTTACGGAATATTATTACAGATCATCATTGATATTGCCGCCAAGCTGATATTATCGCCGAAATGAACTATTATTATCGTCGACCATCGCTAAAACGTTATTTTCGCCGAATGGATATCATTGCCTATTATTGCCATTAATGATATCGCCAATTATTGATCATTGCTGATTGCACCGGATTAATTATATCACCTATTTATCATTTACAGCAATGGTGAGCGCCCCAATAGGCCAATCATGCGTAAGCCCTATGTTATCAGCAATGACGATTTATCATTTACGGCAGCGGTGAGCACCCTAGTAGGCCAACCACGCGTAAGCCCTGCAAAACCAACGACAAATGCAAGGAGGAAGAAAGCTTGATGGTACCAGTTCCAAATTCAAGGGTTTGGTTTCTATCCGCAACGGTGACAAAATGTGACTGATTAAAGGGAAGGTAAGAATAAATAGGCGAGACTTTTACTAGTCATGTGATAAGTGGTTCCAAAGTCAATGACCTAGGATGAAGGAGAAGACACATGAAGAACAATACCTGACTGGGCTACAACGGCTCCGAAAACATTAGGATTATCACGAACATGGAGTCGCATAAAGGTATCATAGATCTCTCGGGAGACGATGACAGTATCGCCTAAAGGAGACATACCTTGAGGTTCTCCAAGAGTAGGCTACAAAGCTGGATCAACATTAGGAGCACTACTAGCCAAAGATGCACTCGCCCAGGATGGACGAACCGTAAGTTTCCAACACCGATCAACAGAATGATTTGTGCCCCCGCAATGTGTGCAATTGCGAGATGCATCACGGCTGCGTCCACGCCCACTTTGGCCACGGTACCCACCACAATTGATAGCATGGCCATGCCCAAGTGCTCTAGATGCAGGATTGAAAAAAGACCGGTCACCAACTGCATATGTAGAGTTATTAGATGATACTAAGGTAGATGTGGTTGAGGAGGAAGAGGTAGCAATATGCTAGACCATAGCATGCATAAATTGTTGTCAAAGGAGGAAGAGTATCCATCACAATAATCTGCTCACGAACAACTTTATATTCAGAGTTTAGTCCGAAAAGGAAATGGCATGCTTCGGGTTTCTTCCCGTTGTTTACAAACAATATCATAATCTTTCTTGCTCTTAGATGGGAGAGGATGATAGAGATCCAACTCATCCCACATACCTCGAAGGGCAGAGAAGTACTCCTTTAGAGATCGGGAATCTTGTTGGAACATGCCGATATTTAAAATCAACTTAAAATTCTTGATAAATTCCTTGCTTCTGAATACATGTCATGCAGGGTATCCCATATCTTTTTTGCAAAAGATAGAAACATAACAAAGTTACTAACAGATAGATCCATACTGTTAAGTAACCAAGCCATGACTTGGTAGTTCTATTTAGTCCAGGTCTTGTAATGTCCATTTGTAGGGTCTGGAGCATCATCTAATATGTAGTTAAATTTATCTCTTCCTCCCAAAAATAATTTCAAGAACTAAGCCCATTGCAAATTATTATTACCATCCAACTTGACTGTTGTAATCAACAAGCAGTGCGAGTCCAAAGACCTCGCACCAGATCCGGAAGAGATTTTATCATCCATATGGTCTACAAACACTAATATGGAGCAACAAGACACTTATAGAGAATAAGAACAGTCACCAAACTATATAGGACATTTCCACATAACAGAAGCTCCAACTAATGGGTTACGGGTCCAAGAAGGAGAGAAAACTCAAGATCCAGTAGAAAACTTTCCAGAAAGGCTTGCACAGACACAGCCCGCTGCCATAAAAATAATAAAATAATAATAATAATAAAATTTAAAAAAAAAAAAAGAAGAAGAAGAAGAAGAGAGCACACTCGGTGTACACCAAACGGTGGAGCTGCACCTCTAAAGTGTTCAGAAAACACCAAAACACCTTCCCTTGATCAGAAAAACTCCCATGGATGTCTTTGTATGGTAAAACCAACCAACCCGAAGGAAAAATCCCCCCCAAAACACTTACCGATTTGGGAGAAATCGCGAAAAAAATGAAGATTTAGGGTTTTTCCATCGGACTTGAAAAACGGTCCAAACACACCTCAAATTAGCCCAAAAAATCCTGCAAAAATCACCACAATTCCTCTAAAAATCAAGCTCTATCAGATCATGTTCTTCCCGATGCAAAATTGTCCGTACAGTACCTACACATGCTAACGTCAACATGAGATCCTTGGGCTCTGATACCAAGTAGAGGAGTGGAGATTTGAGGAAGAAGATAAAAAGGAATGGAAGAGAGAGAGAGAGAGAGAGAGAGAGAGAGAGAGAGAGAGAGAGAGAGAGAGAGAGAGAGAGAGAGAGAGAGAGAGAGAGAGAGAAGTTTGGAGAATACGTAGTTGTGTTAGGGCTTTCAACCCCGCACACTCTTTTATTATAATGCTAGAGTTACAATAAGGTACTCCACAGGAGCACCAAACACTGACACACACACACAAAAAGACACATAAAAGTACATCATCCCCCTTGTAACTTCCTATAGATCACACATTGACACAAGGAATATATAATTCAATCACATTTAAAGAACATTAACATTTAGCACATTGGTTAGCCATCATCTACGTGAATCCCACTTTGAAGGATCTGAATACTTAGCATGTTTCTTCATAAAACACCTTAAAAATCAGACGTGAAGGGGGCCCACAAAATGTAATTCTATTTTCATGATTGATCAAGACCCATTGGCACATGACGGCACCACAAATGACCTAAGGAAGATGTGCTTGAACCATGGCTCACATGGCTGCTTTGAAAATGGTCATGGTTGATTGAAGGCTACAAAATCTCCCATGCAACTAAAAACCATCAATTATAAAAGAAGACGTTGAAACTTGAAACAAACTGGTGTGTCGTGAATCATGAGGCACCAAAAGCAACCCACATGGCATATGGTGTGTCACAATGCATACCATAAGCAACCAAAATGGTCGTCATTGACCTCTGCCTCTTTACGCAGAGAGGTGGTGGTTGGGTTCATCTTGGGTTTCTATGGCCACCAAGGTGTGCCCCACTAGCCAGAAATTTATCAATCAAGATCGCCGCTGGACACTGGCAAGCATTCTGGCCAATGGTATACATGGCCCAAAGCCAAGTGCTGTTGCAATTTCTCTGTTTATACATGAAAATCCACTATGTCGATTTGGAATTCCCATCTCGTTTTGGGGGTTGATTACTGACAATGGAACGCAATTAACAAGCCAAATTGTTGCAGATCTGTTGGAAAATTATTAGAAAACGACACCAATTTTCTACTCCTTACAACCCTCCCCGAGTGGACAAGTGGAAGCCTCAAGATCCTTCCCATCGTCGAGTAGAACAGTGAACGAGAGCAAGTGAAATTGGCATGAGATGTTACCAATGCACTCTGGGCGTACAGAACGAACACTAACAATATTGTTTAATTTCTTTTTATATAATAATTGAAAAGAAAATCCATGGGTCCTACTTCTGTACCGTGGGTGCCGTCTAGGTGGAGTTCCCTCAGCAGGGCCCCTAAGTCCAATGCCCTGTGGGCCTGCTTGGGTTCTCCAATATTTGTTTATTTCTTGAAAAAGCTTTCAAGAATAAATAAATATAAACATAATTAATGACCTATTTCTGTTCATGGATGTCAATTTAAGTTGTCGAAGTTGCATGCTAATTGTCTCTGATACTAGTCTTGGGCCCAGCATGCAAAACGAAGTGGAAGCATATAAGGAATTTGTGCAACTGCAATGATGACATGAGAATGGACTACAAAGCAAAAGGCCAAAGCCGTGATTTGATATAGTGATCTGTGATCCAACAACCACTGTACCCCTTTATGCAATGGCATAGGTTACAATTGACAAGATCAATGGACAAGATCACCTAAATACGGGCAACATGTTGATCAATGGACAAGATCACCTAAATAAGGGCAACACCTCTCTCTCTCTCATCACCAGGCCCACTGTTTGATTGATTTAGATAGACAAAATGTCAGATCTATGCCTAAAGTTTGCTGCTCTGATCAAATGTTTGATCAACAATTGTAATAGTTTCCTTGCATGTATGTACTTGAATCATTTTACTTTTCAGAGTTTATTGTTGAAAATGGATGTCATGAAATGTGACATGCTGTCTACTTGCCATTTGCAGCTGAGTAAATTACCTGTAAAAGCATTCGACTGTAAACCTTTCAGCAATTCCATTATGGGAAGAGAGCTATCCATTGCTGATGTCGACGTCGGGGCAGGCCAAAGCTTGGTTGTTGCCACTAGCCACCTTGAGAGCCCCTGCCCCTCCCCACCCAGATGGGATCAGATGTTCAGCAAGGAACGCGTCGCCCAAGCAAAGCAGGCTATCAATCTTCTCAAGGATTCACCAAATGTCATATTCTGTGGCGATATGAACTGGGATGACAAGTTGGATGGGGCGTTCCCCCTTCCTGATGGGTGGATTGACGCATGGGCCAAGCTCAGGTCTGGAGAGAACGGATGGACATACGATACCAAGTCCAACCCTATGTTGTCTGGTAATCGGACATTACAGAAGCGACTTGACAGGTTCATATGCAACTTGCACCATTTTAAAATAAGTAGTATTGATATCATCGGGGTGGAGGCGATACCGGGGATTTCTTACTGTAAGGAGAAGAAAGTAAGGAAAGAGGTGCAGAAGTTGGTGTTGCCTGTTTTACCAAGCGATCATTATGGGTTGCTCTTAACAATCTGCAACATATGAAGTTTTTTTTTTTTTTTTTGGGGGGGGGGGGGGGGGGGCTCCCATTTTGGTGCTGGAAAAGAATCATAGGCGTGATTGATTCACTATATTGCTCTCGTCTTTTCACTTCTTAAGTTGGACAAGGGTTGTGTATAGCAAGCAGCTCTGCTGGGTAGAAAATTGCATGTTCTGGCATCTCTGTCAAGAGGAATTATTATTATTAGAGTCCAGTGTGTGTGTGCAGGAAAGTGGTACTATGAGGTCTGGCTGTGTGGGACCCACTGTGATGTGTGTAGAACATCAACACCGTGCATTTGATGGGTCTCCTTTAGGTCATGGGATTTCCCAAAAATCAGCCATATACAGAACTCAGGTGGGCCATACCATCCAAAACCATGTGAAGACATCTCAAACATATAAAAGCACTTGATAGGGCCCACCTGAGTTTTGGATGTGGCTGAAACTTGGTAGGACCCCTCATCCAAGTGGTATACAATGGGGCTGGAATTGTGAACCACATCTCGATGGGCCTAATAAATGATTATGAATGTTTTAATGGGAGGGTACGTAACCCCTCTCTGTATGTGGTGTGACCCACCCAAGTCATGGATTGACTTGATTTTTAATCCCGTGGCCCACCATGGAATGGTGCATTTGACTGATGGGGGTAGGTCTTCGTGACACACACACACACACACACACACACACACACACACATATATATATAAGGTTCTATACCGTTGAGCTCATGGAAAATCCCCATGAGGTCGAGTTGTGTGGGCCCCACCATGATGTATGTCAAACATAACATCGTGCATTTGATGGGTCCCCTTTAAATTATGGGATATCCCAAAAATCAGCGGCATACGGAACTCAGATGGGCCGTACCATCTAAAATCATGTGAAGACATGCCTAAAACATATAAAAGCACTTGGTGGGGCCACCTGAAATTTGGATGCGTCTGAAACTTGGTCTGACCCGGCATCCAAGTGGGACACATAATGGATGGGCTGGATTTGTGAACAGCATCTAGGTGGGCCCCACAAATGATTATATCTCGGTGGGCCCAACAAATGATTATGAATGTTTTAGTGAAGGGTAACCCCTCTCAACTTTTGTATGTGGTGTGGCCTACACAAGTCATCAGAATGGCTTGATTTTTAAGCCCTGGGCCTACCATGGAATGGTGCATCTGATTGATGGGGTAGATTTTTGACACACATAATGGTGGGGCCCACACCTCATGGGAAGTTCCCATGAGCTCAACAGCATAGAACCTTTTCCCTAGGGTTTAGGGTATATATATATATATATATATATATATATATATATATATAGAGAGAGAGAGAGAGAGAGAGAGAGGAATGCTCACCTACCCACCTTATGTGAGCACCCGTGGGCATGTGCATAATGCTCACCTACCCACCTTATGTGAGCACCCGTGGGCACCTTTGCACATGTGTCTTAGGCACACAATCTGAACTGTCCACGTGATGTGGCACCCCTTGAAACTATAAAGGCCCAATTTTCAGCTTGATCTAAAGCTCTAGAGAAATGAATATCAAGGGACAGCTTTTTCCTTTTGCCATGGCACACCAGAGTTTTGTATCGGGCTGAAAGTTGGGTTTGTGATGTTTCATGAGGTGCTACATCATGTGTACGGTTCAGATTGTGCGCCTAAGACACGTGTGCCTTTTGTTACATCAGAACTGATGGCTAGCCTAGAGGAGATGTTTGATGATGAAGTTCAATCCAATTGTCATTCTACGGTACTGAATTCCGATTGTCATTCTAGCCTAAGGAATTCCGTAAACAAATTCCAGAAAATGATCATGCTCTCAAGGTAATATAGTAAGTCTTTGAGTTGGAGATTCTTGGAATTCTTGATGGCCTTGACTTAAAGCCAGAGTGATCATGCATTTGATGCCAGGGTACTTTTATTCCCCTCGTGTTAAATCACATGATGGATAATCTGTGTTGAACCTTTGACTAGTTGATTCTAGATCTTCTACTGGCTTACTTAGTGTTACATGACAAAAGCGATCAGTCTATGGCCCTTTCCAAAATCTGCACTAAGGAGAAGTCCAAAAGAAGAAGAGAAAAAATGTAGAACGGTAAAGGCAATTCATAAGCTTTTTGCTAATGTCAATACATGTACTTAATATTTCTACCAAATTGAATATTCAAAAGAATGAAATTAAGTAATTGAAAAGAGTTCAAAGGAAAATGTTTCCATAGTGGAGAAATAGTTCATTTGAAGAGTTCCCCTTGATGGGTAACTTGAATTTGTACACGTGTGCCTTGATGGCACATGTGATGGCATGTCAGAGGGTAGGAATTAGCCAAATGTGTGCCTTTAGTAGAGAGCAATTCCTGAGATTTTTTTACTGTTAATGTAAATGAGAAAGAGTAGGAAACTAGAATGAATATCTGTTAAGGGTTATGGTGTATAAATGATAACAACATAAACAAGCATTGGTTTCTCTAATTGCATGCCTGTGATAGATGAAACTCACACGAACACACCTAGCGAGATGGTAACAAGCACTTTGTCAAGGTAATCTCCGATAAAACCAGCAACCCAACCATGAACAGCATATATTCCAGGGACAACATTGTTGATAGCGAATGCTCCATTTGAGTCAGTGCTTACCCAAAATTGATAACCCTTCATAGGCAAAACACCATATTAGCCAGATTAACCATTCGATGGATATTTTACCTTGGCAATTACAGCTTAATATAACGAGGTTTGTATCACAACTAATACATAGATTGGAAGAATCCTAGAGCATAGTTGGATATGTAGCAATAGAAACATTTCAGTTTAGTTACCTTGCTTTCTGTTTGCCAATATCCTTCATTCTTCCTTGCAGCTGAAAGGCCAATATATGCATATTTAGCAGGGATTGGAGTTCCAGAGACAAATCAGAGACTAAACAATTTACAAGCACTTGAAGGAACGAAACACCATAACAAATATTCTCTTTAGTTTATCAGTAAAACAACCACACAATGTATCCAACGAAGATCCACAAATAATGTTTCCATGATGAAAGTGCTGACTAGTATTTTAGATAGTTCACAAATAATGACGTTTAGCCAAGAAAATAACTTCTCTAGGTATGTACATTTCATTCAGTAAAACTGTAGAACGAGTGTATACATTATTATGTACATGAGAGTCAGTTCCTAGAAGCTGCCTCATCTCAAATACAAGCAGTTTCATGTTTCTTCACTATACGAGTCATACTCGTTAATTTTGTTTCGTCTTGAGCTCTATGAGGTTTTTAAGGCAGTGACATCTCTTCACCTTAATCTTCAATGGTTCGATTTAGATACTGAGGCCGGGGCCTTGTTAGAGATTGACCCATGTTGATTGAGAAGTTACTTCCTGGATCGAAGAGCTACTTGATCAGCTTCAGTTCGAGTATCAGAATCTGGGTCGTCATTGGTGGCCACAGACGTCATGACACGAGACCTGGAGGAGCTTGTGGAGGGCCTTAAGAAGGTGCCGATCGAAATGTATCAACTGGTGTAGCTTCCATCTAGAATATCCTTAACTTGAAGATTGTAGTAGTAGAGACACATTCCTCTACTTGCAGCCTCTGATGCTGGGAGCAGTTGTTAGTGGTACCAAAGGTTTCACTAGTGGTGGATGAAGTCAATGACGTGTTCATCAGGGTACTAGATGACGGCTTAATGCTAGCCATTAGTTACCAAAATGCTATAATGGTGGAACTGCAAAATAAATGCATCTTGCAGGTCCACCCAGCATTGAAATGTGTGTGCTGACAGGGAGAGATATAAGGCCATGGGCTGACTTGGAGTAGCCAAGGAGAAAGGAAAATGCCAGGCCAAGTATCTTCCTCCTATTGCATCAGCTCGAGCCCAGGCCATCCTCTAGTAAGCGATGAGGTGAATAACGGGAGACTACTCGCACTCGCAAAATTAATAGTTTGAAGAGTGGCCAGTTGAGAGCTTTTGAGGCCTTGGCCTATACAAAGTTCCTGGAATGAGGAGATTATGGCATGGTAGCCACCAGTCTTCTTGTATGGTTGGCATGAGCCTTAATGAAATACTGAGTTGGTGTACCATATGGTTGGAGGAAGGAACCATGGCAGTCACCACCTTGAGGAGCCAAAAGGAGGAGCAACACAGCCCCTAGCTTTTATTTGCCAGCCGACACTTCACATCTCAACTATTTCATGTTCGGGCTGCTCTCCTAGCGTTGGCAGTGTAAGAGCAACGCTAATCAACCTTAGGACATTAATACAGGCACTCATCGGTAGCTTTACGAGTATCGGTATCTTGATATATATTGATGACCAAGAATACGGAAACATATATCAGTATCGCCGATACTTGGAAAAATATCCTTGTCTAAGCGAAACATTGGGGAAATGTTGGGAAAAAGATGAATTTTTTTAGTGACACTTCAGGAGAAATAAATAAAAAGGCACATGTTTACACATGTAAGAATCAAAATATTGTAAAAGCAACTATACATAATAAGTTTTTATTTTATAGAGGCCTAGCCATGCCTTGTCGAAAAAATAAATACAAAATAAATATATAGATTAGCCAACACTAATTAATATATAAAATTTCCACATTAATTGACAATGAAAAACAAATTTTCCAATATGAAAAAGGGATTTTTTTTTTTTTCAATTTCTCTATTTTTCACTCAAATGTTATTTTTTTGGCCACAAATCCATGTCAATGCATGAGAATCATACATAGACATGGATTTCCATTACAACTCATACCAAGTTTGGAAAAAAGATGAAGCTTTTATGGATTTTTTGTCATCTTTAAGTTTCGACCCATCTTCATTTCGAGTCAAGATTTTTCTCTAAATCCAAACTTTTATTCAATAAAAATCAAGAGTAATCGAAATCATCCAAAGAATAAAATTCAAGAAAAAAAAATCTCCTAGAATTGGAGATTTTTTGATTTTTGAAAAAACTTCCAATTTTCTGTCATTTTTCGTCTATTTACAGATATTTCTTTGGCATCAGGGATATTATTGTTTGTATCGATGATATTATCAATGGTACCCTTGATACCAAGGAGCTTTTATAAGGGATTCTTTTCAAAATATCACTGATTTCGATAATATTCACTAATATTATTGATAATATCAGTGATATTTAGAAAATTTTATGCTTCAACAATTTTGGTATCCCTAACGTGGCCATACCGATAATATTGGTGATATTGTCAATAACATCGCCAATATTTGGAACATTGCTTGTCGGGGATCTTATTCCTGCGAACAAGCTCCTAAATGTTGCAAAAAGAGAGGTCCCTTAGTTCCTCCAATGTGCGAATCCATTTTAAGATATCCGAATCATACCAATCTCGGGCAAAGCCCATGAGAGACTGGTGGAAGTGTATAAAGAGATGACGAAGATGCCCGGGACCAAGTTAAAAATCTCCACCCCCTTTAGGGCTTGGGGGCTTATCCTGTATCGAGTGTATCGAGAGGTTTGTTGCAATACACCGACAGTTCATTGCATTGTCGGGAAACAACATACTAATATCACCTAGAGTTGAACTCATCACCATGACATTCCTCTATATAGTTGATGAGATGCTACACACTCAATCCCGTGCACGAAAATTGAGAGAAGGACAACTAGGGCCTCCTACCTGCTGTCTGCTTCTTGGAAGAGTGACGAGACCATAAGCTGGCCAAGGCATATGAGGGAGTGATATGGGCAACAGAAATTGCCAAGCAATACATGATTGGGCCTAACCCTAAGATGACACGGCAAAAAGGATGGGCGGCATGGATTATACACATACATCAATGTGGGCCCAACGAGGTTGGTCCTTGCTCGCACACCAAAAAAAAAAACAAATCCGTACACATTACTTTCTTGGCATTAAATACAACGTAACTTCTTCTTCTTTGGAAAACCGTATAAGTCCTCAACCAACATCAGGGGCATTTTCATCCGAAACAAACTCCAAAAGCTGTTAGAAGGCCCTTTTGTGAACATATGGAGTGTTGTAGCATTCCAAGTAATTTGCCCAAACTTTGAGGTGAGTACGGTCAATTTTCTCTAGAAAAAGTACCTCGATAAACAATCTTTGAAAAGCTCGCATGATCATCTCGCGAAAAGAGATCATGCGAGCTTTTTGATGTTAGCGCCAGTTGCTTGACAATGGTGCGAGTAGTTGCATCTCACTCTCCAGTGAGTGGTTGGCACGACCCTCTCATGCGGACAAGTAGATTAAATGACACGATTCTAATGTGAATCATAAAATCAGTAGATGGTGCAGGTCTTTCATCCGAACCATCAAAGCATAAAAGTGCAACCTTGTTGCATCTTGGCCTATTGATATGATGGTGTGACCTTGTAAATTGAATGATTCAAGTGGCGTGATCATTAATCTAATCTGTTCAGCAGATACAGATCTAAGGCCATCCATCAGATGGGTCACGTCATCATCGTTCAGCAAGTGGCATATACCACTTGTCTGCTTGGAATGACGATTCTCCTGGAAATTCTAACAACTTTTGAAAGGCGCATAACAGTTGTTCATAGGCATTCAATAGAAGTCCAAGAACTACAATAGATGTCTGAGAGCTACACCAGCTATCCATCACAAGCAACATTTGTCCATTTCGCCTCGTGATATACGCTTTCCGTTGTGCCTCATGATCATGACGGTCCACCACACATGATTGACGTGGACCCAACCATCCATCTTTTGGGCCTTTAATCAACGCCTTCATCATGGAGATTGACCATCAACGCTTGGATCAACTAATAGAGATGATCATTCATATGCTGCAAGATGAGGGAGGATGGAATTAAAAATGAATGCATTTATAGGCATTTATACATGCATTTACAAAATGAAGGAAAGTAGAGACAAGAATTACGCTTGTTATAAGCAGTGAGTTCGTAGAAGTAGAAGGCTCTATTAAAGGCTTAATTACCTGTGGTATGATGTAGAGCCAGTAGCAGACAGTTTCATGGCCAAGATGGATTAGAAAAGGCCCAGTCGATGACAAAAGTCATCCAGACAGTCAGACCTTAGATCGGGCGTATCTCGCAATCCGGAATGAGTTATCGGGCATACAATATATGATTTTGGGGTAGTACGAGATACTTTAGCCATCCAACCCCGCTATGCCAGGTTGCACAAGCCGGATTTGCGAAATACCCCCGGATCGACGGTCATTTCCCTATTTTAATTCCGTTTTTACTATAAATAGTAAGTTTTAGTTTGATTATAACTCTTCATCCGCTGGGCTTTAGGAGTTGCGCCCAACGCGAAAAGAGCTTAGAATAATTAGGAGAACAACTAGGTGAAGTCAAATAGGACACTATTTTTGGCCAAAAACCTTGCGCACTAGTAGACATCATGACCGCGTCTATAAATAGTAAGCTTACTATTTATGGTAAGTTGTGAATTCTAAGAGTTTTAATTGTAGTTTGCTTCTGATTTCTCTCCCATAACTTGGTATCCCTATTTAAAGGGTTCTGAACTCATTTATTTCAATCATCTATCAAATTACGAATTTATTAGAATTTATTTATATTCTTGTTTTCTTTCCTCGTGGATTTGAGAAGTCTCTGTGAGGGGTCCAGAGAAGCTCCGTGGATTCGGAGTAGTTATCCTTGAGGAAGATGGTGATCAACTTCAACACCCTCATCTCTGCGTCAATTGGTATCAAAGCGAGGATTTCCCTCGGTCCGATGGCAAACTGTTCACAACCCCAAGGGCTTGTTTGATTTTTGGGCTCAAGTGTAATTACCATGTAAATGGGTTATAATTATTTACCTAGGTAATTACCACATCTTTCTCAATGCAAATGTGACAACTTACTTTTTTAACACTTAAATCGAGAAATTTACAACATCAATGTGGAGCCCATCAAGATGTATGTTACTTATCCACAGTACGCTCATTTGTTATGCCAGCCGAATTTATGGCATAAGAAAAAAAATGAGGCAAATCCAAAGCTCAAGTGGACCACACCACAAGAAACAACGGGAATTGAACGCCTACCATTAAAAACTTCTTGGGGCCTTTAAAAGTTTTGGATCAAGCTGATATTTGTGTTTTCCCCTTATCTGTGTATGTGTGGTCCTATGAACGGGTTAGATGATGAAAAAACCTCAATGTGGGCCCAGTGAAGAAAATAACTTTCAATGGTGGACGAATTAAGGCCCATGTTTCCTTTCGTGTGGGCCATTTAAGTGTTGGATCTGCCTCATTTTCCGATTCATGCTCCAAAATGTTATAATAAAATAGATGGACAGTGCAGATATATCATATACATTACGGTGGGGTCTATATATTTAAGTCAACACTTTTGTTTCAATTTTCGAGGTGAAATTACTCTCCTGTTTTCAAACAAGGTGAAAAAGTAATAATTGCTTATTTACCATGATTTCATGTATCATGGAAAATCAAACAGGCCCCAAGTGTAGGGTCATGATGTAGTAATAATCTCGGTAAGACTGAGGTCGAATTCACAGGGACTGAAACTTGTACATTTCTGAAATTAACTAGAAGTAGAACTAGAAGAAGATGTGAAACTAATTCTGAAGTATATGAGAAAGTAATTGCGAATAGAGTAATTAAAACTAAGAATTTAAAAGTGGGAACTAGGGTGCCAAGGATCCACTTGTAGTGATCAGGGAGCCCTCTTACTTGATTCAAGTAACACAATTGGAATTGGAGTCCTATTTTATCCAATTGAAAGATATATCAATAAAACCAAATCTGAACTTTCATTGATCTAATTCTCAAAGGAGAAGAATTGTGATACTTGGAAGGGATTCCATCACCAAACCATGCCCATGGGACGATGGCCGACAACAAGATTTACCAATCCCACAATCTCAAAGTAAGGAAAAGAAGAAACTCAAAGATATTGCAGATCTACTGTAATTTAAGTCACAATAAATCATTAAAAACTGAAAGTATCCCTTTAAAATCAAATTATAATCAAAGAAGGTTCAACATAAACATGAATTAAAGCAAGAGAAACGTCTCATCACACTACAAGCCTCACCTCTTAGCCCTAGCTAAAAGGTTTAGCCAATCATAGACATGATTGGACCAAAGTCTCTTAAAAAAAACATGAAAACAACTAAGGAATAAGAAAAAAAAACCCCTAGCGACAGCTTCTCTACCCTTTTGCTCCACTCCTTAAACCCTAGAAGATGCCTAGGAACATCTTAGGGAGTCCTATTTATAGTTGTGGAACTCCGACTTTCGCACCTAGTTGGAAACTCTAGAAACGCTTCAAAGTTATGCAATTTGCTAAAATAGACTTCACTCTGTGCAATTTTCCAAAATAGACTTCACTCTGCGCAATTTCACAAAATGACCCAGAGTTTTAGAATATGCTTTTTCAGGATGATTTTAGGATTCCTTTTCTTCACTTCAAATCTTTGATTCTCTTCATTCATCACTTAGTTTTCTTGAATCTTTGGCATATGAATTCTTCAATCTTGGTCTCCTAAGATCCATCCCTTGCCTTGATGAGTCTTGAGCATTAAATCCATGCTTTTAGTATCCTTTTCAATCCAAGCTCTTAAATTCACCTCGCAACACAAACATGAGCAAAATAGAACATTAAGCATTATCATGTTCATAAAACCAAGATATAAATGGGGGATAATATACAATATTTGACCCTCAACATAATCCCCAACCAGCATTTTGCTAGTCCCGAGCAAAGTATGCGAAAAATATTTTGAGAAGCACAGGATAATTTTTATAAGCTCAAGTGGTTTTTAAAAAAAAACAATCCAGATAATAGAATTCTAAAATACATCAATGTTGTACATTACCTTCTCCTAAACTCTAGCACTCGGTAAGTTTCATAATCAAGTTCAAAGCATTAATTCTCCAATTAGAATAACTCCAAACATTAGGTTCCATGAGTGAAAGTTCAATTCTTTACTTTAATGATAACATTTATAATTAAAAGAGCATTCAAGACAACCAAAACCTAAACTAAAACTTGTCTTACAGTTCATCTTTTAATTCCCTCTTTTATTCCTCCAACTTTTGATTTTCCATCGATGGTTTTCACGTTACGTCAACCTTTTTAAAGATCTTTAATAGGTGGCCTTTTCGAAGACAACTGTTTTTTAGCTGGGTATTATTATTATTTTATTATTATTATTTTTAAACATGATGGACAAATTCTCCAGGTGGGTTTCTTTCATTCTAAATAATCACCAAGTTAGCAATTCAATGTTGACTGAAGCTTTAATGTAACTGCTAGATGTGGCATGTGAAATCATGACTCGATAAATGTTTAAAACTTCTACTCATGGACTTAACTTTGAAATCTCCAAGTAACTGAATCCAAGGGATATAAATCATCAACATTAAGCATCTTATACTTCTATTTTTCAGAAAATTTCCAATTTTCTGCACTTTTTTTTTCCACAATTTTTGCTCAAAGACTAAGAGAACAACTGATTAGGTAACTTAATCCCCCATCTCCAACATAAAATCTATATTGTCCTCAATGTAAAAGAAATAAGCATATAATGCAAGAGAGGCAACGAAAAGAAAAGGGAAGTGATGGACAGATAGTACTTGAAGAAGGAATTTTAAGGCTTTTCCAATGATCTCAGTACAAAGATGATGTAGCACAAAAGACTCGAACAGATAATAAGCAAACTATCCTAAAACAGTGGAAAACAAACTATCCTAAACAGCGAAAAGTAGTAAACATAACTACACCTCTGTCAAACTAGGAGGTTAATCCTGGTAAACAGGATCATTCAGAGGTATGGACATGTCCTCTGAATCAGATTTTTTAACAAATGGATTTAAACGGTGTCCATTCACTTTGAAATCATTGTCATTGTTTGGATTTTGAATCTCGACAACCCCATGAGGATAGACATTAGTAACAATGAAAGGGTCGGTCCAACGAGATCTGAGTTTACCTGGAAAGAGATGTAATCGAGAATTGTACAAAAGGACCTTCTGATCTGGTGTGAATGATTTTCGAAGAATATGTTGGTCATGAAACCCTTCATTCTGTCCTTGTAAATTCTCAAGTTCTCGTATGCATCTTTCTGGATTTCCTCAAGCTCATTCAATTGAAGTTTGTGCAGCGAGCCAACGTTGTCCAAATTAAAGTTCAGATTTTTAATCGCCCAGTAGGCCCTATGTTCCAACTCCACAGTTAAGTGACAAGCCTTCCCATAGACAAGTCTAAAGGGAAACATTCCAATAGGAGTCTTAAATGCAGTACGGTAAGCCCATAAAGCATCGGTCAAGCGGATTGACCAATCCTTGCAGTCAAGGTTAACCATTTTTTCCAGTATGTGTTTAATTTTTCTATTAGAAATCTCAGCTTGCCCACTTGTTTGTGGGTGATATGGAGTGCTCACTTTACGAGAGATACCATATTTCTTCATTAAATTTGCAAATGGCCTATTACAAAAGTGTGATCTTCCATCACTAATGATAGCTCGAGGCGTTCGAACCGAGAAAGGATGTTTTCTTTTAAGAATTTAATGACAGTTTGATGGTCATTGTTCCAGCATGGGATCGCTTCGACCCATTTAGTGACATGGTCTACTGCTAGCAAAATATATAAATTTCCAAAAGATTGGGGGAATGATCCCATGAAATCGATGCCCCAGCAATCAAATGCTTCTATGATAAGAATGAAGTTTAAAGACATCATATTTCTATAGGACAATGCTCTCAATTCCTGACAACGCTCACAAGTTTTGTAAAACTCATGAGTATCCCTGAATATAGTGAGCCAATAAAAGCCGCACTACAGAATTTTGGCCGTGGTCTTTTTAATAGAAAAGTAACCACCACAAGCCTGAGAGTAACAAAAGGAGATGACACTTTGATGTTCATTGTCTGGTACACATCTCCTTAATATTTGTCTGGGCAATATTTGAATAAATACGGATCATCCCAGAAGAATTTGTGTACCTTGGCAAAGAATTTATTTTTTATCTTGTGCAGTCCAATGTGTCGGTGTGGAACCTGTGGCAAGATAATTAGCAATATCCGCGAACCAAGGTGATTGAAAGCCTTTAAACAATTGTTCATAGGGAACATGTCATTTATCTTTTATTTATAAATCAAATTCCTAGAGTAGAAGGATCCATCTTATCAAGCGGGGCTTAGCATCATTCTTAGAAAGAAGATACTTGAGCGCCGCATGATCCATTTAGATGATGATCTTGGATCCAATCAGGTATGACCTAAATTTGTCCAAAGCGAATTCTATGGCTAAGAGTTCATTTTCTGTAGTAGCGTAATTCACTTGGGCAGGATTTAAGGTTCTACTTGCATAATGTATAACATAGGGCCTCTTATCTTTTCTCTGACCTAATACCACTGCAAGAACATAGTTGGACGCATCACACATAAGTTCAAAAGGGATGCTCCAATTGGGTGGCTGCATGATTGGTGCAGTGGTTAACATGCCCTTGAGCTTAGAAAAAGCTTACTGGCATTGCTCAGTCCACTCATATGGTACATCCTTTCGAAGTAGATTGCATAAAGGATTAGAGAGGTGACTAAAGTCCTTTATGAATCTTCTATAAAATCTGGAGTGTCCTAAGAAGGATCGCATATCACGTATGTTCTTGGGTGGAGGTAAGTTAGAGATAAGATCAATCTTAGCCTTATCTACCTCAATTCCTTTGGAAGAGATGATATGTCCCAGGACAATTCTCTTACGAACCATGAAGAAACACTTCTCCCAATTAAGTACTAAATTCTTTTCCTCACATCGCTTCAGCACATTTTTCAAATTTTTCAAACATTCGCTGAAGGATGGACCAAAGATCGAGAAGTCATCCATGAAGACCTCTAAATATTGTCCCACCATATCAGAAAAAATATTCAACATACATTGCTGAAAAGTGGCGAGAGCATTACATAGTCCGAATGGCATCCTTCGGTAAGCAAAGGTGTCGTAAGTACATGTAAATGTCATCTTTTCCTGATCTTCAAGGGCCATCTCGATCTGATTGTAGCCCGAATATCCGTCAAAGAAACAGTAATAGGAATGACTAGCTAGCCTTTCCAAAATTTGTTCGATGAAGGGCAAAGGAAAGTGGTCTTTCCTCGTGACGACATTCAACTTCCTGTAGTCAATGCACATTCTCCAACCGATAGTAATCCTAGTTGGCACGAGTTCATTGTCGGCATTGGCTACGATGGTGATTCCTGACTTTTTAGGAACCACCTGAGTTGGACTCACCCATTGACTATCAGATATTGGGTATATGATACCCACATCTAATAGCTTAAGAACCTCGGCCTTAACTACTTCCTTCATGTTTAGATTTAGTCTACGTTGTGGTTGCCGGGAGGTCTTCGCATTATCCTCGAGATGAATGTGATGACTACAAATCAAAGGGTCAATTCCCTTGAGGTCCGCAATCGACCATTCAAGGGCTCCTTTGTGATCAATGAGAGTAGAGATAAGCATACTCTCCTGTTCTTGCTCCAGGTGGGAAGAAATCACCACCGAGCATGTCTCATCTTGATCTAAATAGACATATTTCAAATCAGAAGGCAAAGGTTTTAAGTCAAGCTTCGGTGCCTAGAGGTTAGACAATAGAGGCACTACATCAGTTTGGGGCAATTCTTCAAATTGTGGCCTCTACTAGTTAACTTCAAGTATCGGCACAGTATCAAGCATGGCACCTGTCTCCATAATTGTATTATCATCCAAATCATGGGAGTGTGTTAAGCATGTCTCTAGAGGGTCAGAGGATAAGGTCATCATGGTTCTATCTTCCACGAACGAATCAATCATGTTAATGTCGTGGGTATCGTCATCATCCTCCGCCTGTTTGCTCATATTGAAGAAAATATTAAGCTCTAACGTCATATTCCCGAAAGATAGATTCATGACTCCATTCTTGCAATTTATGATTGCATTTGATGTAGCAAGAAATGGGCGACCAAGGATGACAGGAATTTGAGTGCTCATGTCCACGATGGGTTGAGTATCCAGGATGATAAAATCTACTAGGTAGTAGAATTTATCAACCTGGACCAACACATCCTCAATTATTCCTCTTAGTACATGAACTGAACGATCGGCAAGTTGTAATGTGGTTCGGGTGGGTTTTAATTCACCCAAATCTAGTTGTTCGTAGACCGAGTAAGGAATCAAACTTACGCTTGCTCCTAAATCAAGAAGTGCATGCTCAATCCGATAATTCTCAATTACACAAGTGATGGTTGGGTTACCGGGATCTTTGTATTTTTGTGGCACATCTTGCTTTAGGATAGCACTCACTTTTTCTGTCAGAAAAACTTTCTTTTTTATGTTTTGCCGCCTTTTAGTCGTGCATAGGTTTTTCAGAAATTTGGCATATGAAGGAATTTGTTTCATAGCATCCAGAAGAGGGAAGTTGACCTTAACTTGTTTAAGCACCTCTAGAATATCCTTAGAGTTAGAGAGAGGTTTTGGTGCAACCAACCGTTGGGGGAATGGAGCAATTGTCTTGCTTTGAAGTTCCGGTTCTACCTCATGTGGAGCATCACTAGGTCTATTAATTTCATCTACTTTCGGGTCATTAGGTTTTCCAGCCCTTACCAAAATAGATTTGTCAGCTATCTTCCCACTCTTAAGTGTGGTGATAGACTTAGCTTGCTCCATTGAATTTTAAGAACTTTGTTCACTAACTCCGTATTGTGGTTTAGGGTTGGGGATAGGTTAAGCTGGAAGTATCCATTTCTCCATAACCGTAACACGTGAGTCTATCTTTTTTATGGCCTTTGTGAGTTATCGTAAGGCTTGAAGAGTACTTTGTTGGATAAGCTCTTGAGGGTTTTGAACCAATTCCTCTTAAGGTTCCCTTGATTTAAGAATTGATTAGGAATACCTTGAGGTGTAGCCGATTGTCCATTCCTCCAACTGAAATTTGGGTGATTTTTCCAACTAGGATTGTATGTATTTGAAGTGAGTCCTTTGAAAGGCCTTTGGTAGTTGTTTATGGCATTCGACTGCTCATTCAATATTTCTTGAAATGCAGGTATTGTTGGACAATTTTCAGTTGTATGAATATTTCACGCACAAATACTGCAGACAACTTCCTTACCCTTATCCTTCCTAAGTTCCATGGCTTCGAGTTTTCTTGTGAAACTGGCCACTTTGGCATTTATATCGTCATCTTCCTTCAACAAGTATATTCCACCCCCTCTTTTGATTGATTAGGCTTAGATGTGGTGCTAGGTCTTGGGGAGATGTCCCATGATTGTGTGGTTTCAGCGAGTTTGTCAAAGTAATCCCAAACTTTATCGACATTTTTGTTCATGAATTCCCCATTACACATCGTCTTGATGAATTGGCGAATGAAAGATGTCAGTTCGCCATGAAAGAAACTTGTTATGCGTCACGCTTCAAAACCGTGTTGTGGGCATGAACTGACAAGATCCTTGAACCGCTCCCAACATTGGAAGAATGTTTCGTCTTCCTTTTGGGTGAAGTTCACGATCGACTTCCTAATGGTGTTCGTTTTATGGTATGGAAAAAAAATAATATATGAACTCCATCATGTAATTCCATGTGCCAATAGATCGCGGACGTAGTGAGTGTAACCACGTCTTAGCTTTTTCTTTCAAGGAGAAAGGGAAGAGTTTCAGCCTAACCGTGTCCTTAGACACGTTAGGAAAATATAAAGTAACTATAATCTCATCAAACTCTTTCAAGTGTAGGTATGGACTTTCAGATTCAAGTCCAAGGAACTTTGGAAGGAGTTGGATCACTCCTGGCTTGATATCCATGTTTCCTGTATTTTCTTGAAAGATCATATAGGAAGGTATGCTCACCCCTGCCGGTTGTAAATAGTCTCGTAAAGTACGAGGCGGGGGTGCATGATGCACCTCATTCTCATCCTGGGCTTCCGCAACCGAAGGTTGCAGTTGCCTTGCTAGTTGATTTTCAGGTTGATTGGCAGTCATCACTTCAATTGACTCTAAGGATCTCAAGTGGTGTCTAACCCTACGATAGATAGATAACCCCTCGACTAATCCTCCTTCACTTCAGAGACGTAGAGTGTCATCACGGACCCACTTGGGCATGAAACACTCTCAGTCCTCAAGTTCAAATTCTAACCTAACCCTAAAAAGGAAGGAACCTGAAGCAGTAAGGAATCTAGAAATAGAAAGAGAGAGAGAGAGAGAGAGAGAGAGAGAGAAGAGAGAGAATTAGAAATAGGTTACCAAATTAGAAGTTTCTATATTGAGATCCTGCAAAACAAAGAAAAAAAATAGTTTCTAAAAAAAATTAAGAAAGTTTCTAAATCTGGAAATAGAAAGAAAAGTTAGCTTCTAAAAAAATTAGGAAAGTTTCTAAATCTGGAAATAGAAAGAAAAGTTAGTTTCTAAAAAAAATTAGGAAAGTTTCTAAATCTGGAAATAGAAAGAAAAGTTAGTTTCTAAAAAAAAAAAGTTTCTAAATATGGAAATTGAAAGTAAATAAATCCTAATCTTAACCTAATTCCAAAACTAATCAAATCCAGAAAACGCAACCGTCAATCCCCAGCAACGGCGCCAAAAACTTATTCACAACCCTAAGTATAGGGTTGCAACGTAGTAATAATCTCGGTAAGACCGAGGTCGAATCCACAAGGACTAAAACTTGTACGTTTTTTAAATTAACTAGAAGTAGAACTAGAAGAAGATGTGAAACTAATTTTGAAGTATTTGAGAGAGTAACTGTGAATAGAGTAATGAAAACTAAGAATTTAAAGGTGGGAACTAGGGTGCCAAGGATCCACTTGTAGTGATCAGGGAGCCCTCTTACTTGATTCAAGTAACACAATTGGAATTGGAGTCATATCTTATCCAATTGGAAGATATATCAATAAAACCAAATCTGAACTTTCATTGATCTAATTCTCAAAGGAGGAGAATTGTGATACTTGGAAGGGATTCCATCACCAAACCATGCCCATGGGACGATGGTCGACAACAAGATTTACCAATCCTACAATCTCAAAGTAAGGAAAAGAAGATACTCAGAGCTATTGCAGATCTACTGTAATTTAAGTCACAATAAATCATTAAAAACTAAAAGTATTCCTTTAAAATCATATTAGAATCAAAGAAGGTTCAACATAAATATGAATTAAAACAAGAGAAACATCTCATCACGCTACAAGCTTCACCTCTTAGCCCTAGCTAAGAGGTTTAGCCAACCATAGACATGATTGGACCAAAGTCTCTTAAGAAAAACATGAAAACAACTAAAGAAGAAGAAGAAAAACTCTTAGCGACGGCCTCTCTACCCTTTTGCTCCACTCCTTAAACCCTATAACATTCCTAGGAACATCTTAGGGAGTCCTATTTATAGTTGTGGAACTTCAACTTTCGCACCTAGTTGGAAAACTCTAGAAACCACCTCAAATTTATACAGTTTACTAAAATAGATTTCACTCTGCGCAATTTTACAAAATGACCTAGAGTTTCAGAATATGCTTTTTCATGACGATTTCAGGATTCCTTTTCTTTACTTCAAATATTTGATTCTCTTCATTCCTCACTTGGTTTTCTTATATCTTTGACATGTGAATTCTTCAATCTCGGTCTCCTAAGATCCATCCCTTACCTTGGTAATTCTTGAGCATCAAATCCATGCTTTTAGCACCCTTTTCAATCCAATCTCTTAAATTCACCTTACAATACAAAATGAGTAAAATAGAACATTAAACATTATCATGTTCATAAAACCAAGATATAAATGGGGGATAATATGCAATATTTGACCCTCAACACAAACAACGAAGGTATGAGTCAAAATCCTGTAGATGGTGATCCAGGGATTCATTATCTTGCGGTAAGAATGGAAGTTTTCCACCGGGAGAGTCAGTTGACCATACAAGGTCTGCAGGCAACCCTCAACCATCTTACGGATGCGCTACTTCTGCCCCGAGCCCTAGGCGATGCTCCACCGCCAGTGATTGCTATATGACACAACCCTGATTTTCATAGAGCACTACCAGTAGCAAACCGTAGGGCTACACCAGAAGATTCAAGTTCTAGCGATGAGGACCTTAATGAAGGCTTTGCCCGATGACTGATTCATGTAGGCGATCATCTAGATCGTGCTGAAAGAGACTATCGAGGAAAGGCTGAACTTCCTGTTTTAATAGTTTATTACGTATAGAAGATTTCCTCGATTGGCTAGCCGAAGTAGAGAGATATTTTAATTATATGAACAGATCATAAAAAGGTAAAATTGGTCGCGTTTAAATTAAAATCTGGTGCTTCTACATGGTGGGAGTAATTATAACTCTCATAAGCCCGCCAGAACAAGACGCCCATCTCATCATGGCCACGGATGAGACATCTTATTCGATCACAATTTCTCCCCAGTGATTATGAGCATATACTATTCCAGCAATACCAGAATTGTCGACAAGGAAATCGAACCGCCACAGATTACACTGAAGAATTTCAGCGGTTTGTAATACGAAATGATCTGTTAGAATCTGAGTCACAGAAAGTCGCACGATTTATAGGAGGGTTACGATCGACAATTCAAGATCGAGTTTAGATGCACTCAGTTGAGACCGTGGATGAAGCGGTTCAGTTGGCAGGTAGGGCAGAAACGTAACTTGTAAGAGTTTCGAATCGACCTTATCCTTCAACTCGACCCCCCATAACGGGTCCCGCGTAGGATCCAGTGCTGACATGAGGAAAAGAACCAGTAGGAGAATGTCCTCAACCTCTTGCAACTGCAAACCGTGATATGGGGAGCGACTCGTCTAGGCCTCAATGTGTAGCACCCACAACAGCGGGCCCGAGTAGAATTTCAAATCCTTACATTCGGCCAAGGTCGAACAATTGTTACCGTTGTGGCCAACCGGGCTACTTATTAAACACTTGTCCTCAACGTCCCGCAACACACTTGACCATAAACGAAGGGGGTACTGAATGTGAGACCGCAGGAGAAAACCTAGCTTTGATGAACATGAACAAGCCACTGAGGAAATAACATATGGCGATAAATTGACGGGCGAGAATCGTGGCGAATCTCTAGTTGTGAGGCGATTACTGTATACCCCACGGAAAGAATTACATCCGCAGCGACACAATATATTCCGTACGTGATGCACTGTCAACAGAAAGGTCTGTGATGTGATCATAGACAGTGGTAATAGCGAGAACATTGTCTTAAGAGTGATTGTAGACAAGTTTCAACTACCAACGACAAAACATCCTTCCCCGTACTCAATTAGCTGGATAAAAATTGTAAACGAGACCAGGGTAACTGAACAATGCACTATCTCATTTTCAATTGACAAAAATTATAAGGATCAAATACTTTGTGACGTGGTCGACATGGAAGCATGCCATATGTTACTCGGTCAACCCTAGCAGTCGGACTGTAATGCGACCCATCGAGGACGAGACAATGTCTACATATTTGTTAAGAATAGTTGAAAAATAATCCTTGCCCCTATGGCAACAGAAAACCACCTTAAAGCCTCTAAAGTGGAGGAGAGTTCCCTCTTGACCATTAGGGATTTCATAGAGGAATCCAAGGAAACCAACGAGGTATTCACCGTAGTGGTGAAGGGCGAAGAATCGGAACCCTCAAACATTCCTCCAAGTTTAAGACTATTGCTAAACAAATTTAAAGAAGTCTAGTCTGAAGATTTACCTGATGGATTGCCCACCATAAGGGACATCCAACATCACATAGACCTCATCTCTGGGGCTAGCCTGCCCAACCGCCCTCATTATCGGATGAGTCCGAAGGAGTGTGAGATACTTCAGGGGCAAGTGGAGGAATTGATCTGTAAGAGTCTCTTGAGAGAGAGCATGAGCCCATGTACCGTACCAGCATTATTAACGTAAAAAAATAAAAATGGAAGCTGGCACATGTGTGTTGACAGCCGGATAATCAACAAAATTACCATTAAATATCGGTTCCTAATACCACTATTGGACGACATGCTCGATATACTAGAAGGAGCCAAGGTATTCACTAAACTAAACCTAAGGAGCGGGTACCATTAGATTCGTATCCGACCCAGTGATGAGTGAAAAACGACATTCAAGACTAAGGGTTGTATGAATGGCTAGTCATGCCCTTCTGCGTATCGAACACACTAAGTATTTTTATGCGTTTGATGAATCAAGTTCTAAAACCATTCACTGGCCGATTTGTGGTAGTATATTTTGATGACATATTGATATATAGCCAGAATGAGATGGAGCACAGGAAACATCTCAGGTCGGTGCTGCAGGTCCTACAAATTAACAAGTTATACTTTAACTTGAAGAAGTGTAGTTTTTTAACGGACAAATTATTATTCCTAGGATTTTTTGTGACGTCCATGGGCATCCGTGTGGACGATAAAAAGGTGAGAGCTATTAGGTGTCACGCCCCAAACTCGGGGACCGGGCTCAAAAATTTCCGATCGCTGAATCCGGCGCCGACAGCCTCCGTAGAACCCCATTCTCGGCTCCCGGCGCCCATTCGCCAGGTTCCGATCTTGGGATGCTACGAGGAGGATTTCTAATATCAGTTTGAATCGTAATAAGCATAACCAAAGGCATAACCCATAAACAACAACCAAAAACTCCATCACATTTCCACTATGATCAAAAACTTTACAAGTACAATGAGCATGAAGGGAATACAATGAGAATGGACAAAAAGCTCCAAAAGATCTGCTCTGCGTTCCTGCCTCAGCGCTGCTGCGTCCTCGCGTCACCTGCACGCAACGGTCGTGCATAAGCTTATAGAAAGCTTAGAGGTGGTGAAAGTGTGTGCACAAGGTAATGCAGTATGGAGTATCAGAGTAATGCGGAACATGCTGGTGAATCTATGAATACTACTAACCGTACCAAGGCTATGCAATGCAAGGCATGAAATGTCGGCCATACCAAGGCCATGCGATGCGAAATGCAACTCAAGCATACAAATCCTCATCTAAGTCCACATATCAGTATAGCTCAAAATCTGGGATATCACCGGGGTCTAGTACACTCTAAACCAGATTACCGCCCCATCGCGCGCAATAAGGTAAGTGGAAGAGACCTCACTACCCGCCTGCCAATATCGGGCTCGGCTCGTCGATAGCTGACACATTCCTCGAGCTGGTCAGACTCAGCCTAGCATTGCCCCCTCCTCTCGGGCGGGTAAGGCCGTACCCCCTTCCAACCGACCACGACACAGTGGAAAGCGCAGCCTCCTGGTAATCGGCCATCGGCGCTCATGCACCCACTCGGTCTAGACGTTGGAGCAACCTCTTGGTACCATAAGGGTTTAGGGACTTTCACACCAGGGATATCTATAGCACACCCATGTAGAACAAGATTTTCGTATCCAATCCTGCCACCACGATACGCCTGTGGAGGCTATGGCCCTGATGTCGCTAGGCGTACAGTAACTACATCACACAATGCGAATGCATGAATCACACTATCCAATCATGCAACAATCCTGCGCGTCTCGTGCGCTCATGTAGGGCAACACCGCCTAACCGGGAGCCCCTAATTCAATCTGCCCGAAGGCATATGCTATGATCAGTCACCTCTCATATCAAGCACACATATGATGCGTATGATCATGAGTCATGGAACTATACTAAACATGTAATAAGGTAATGAACTGTGCTTACAACGCAGATGGGCCTAAACGGCCTACACGCAACAAGTACGGCCTATCAATGGGCCCTAGGGAGAGTCGTAATGCGGACATTTAACCAACATTATACTTGCAATGTGGACGTCAAACCAGCATTGCTCCCAAGGCGTTATCTGTCGTAAACATCATTACACAAACCATGAAGGGATCACACATTGCAATGGACTTTAGGTACATCCCATTGGGCTTTAAATACATCGAATGAGCCGTGTCACATGGGCCTTATATTCATCAAGAGGGCCACATAAATGGGCCGCACCAATGGGCCTTAAGTGCATTGCAATGGGCCTAACCTCATGGATCATAAGTACATCAAATGGCAACATCGAACGAGCCTCATATGTACATCGAATGGGCCCTAACCCATAGGCCCTAACACATCTCGATGGGCCTTAACCCCTGGGCCTTTAAGTATATCAGGTGGGCCTAATCATATGGGCCTCTTGCATATCAAGGTGGGCCTCAATAACGGCCACAAATGCATCAATATGGGCCTAATCACATGGGCCTCTATAAATACAAGGTGGGCCTCACTCAGACATCAAAGTGGGCCCACAAAGGTTAGATCTGCCCATTCTTAACTCACGCCAAAAATGATATTTCAAAATGGATAGTCGAATCAGACGCCACATGTACATCAGGTGGGGTTCTCATGCGGGCCTACCAAAATGTATATTTATATACACATATATATCCAATATAATATAGATATATAGTATATATATATAATATATGTAAAATATAACATATATATATAGTATATATATATACTCACACACACACACACACGCACAGCACCACACACGCTCACGCACACACGCACGCACACACACCTCACATGCACACAACGCATGCACAACACCCCACACCCACCGTCCACTTGACGGTGGGAAACACAAACATTACAAGGGCTCCACCGTCCAGCGGACGGTGGAGTACAACACATACATCACCGTGGGCTCCCACGTGGGGCCCACCATAATATTTACATGCCATCCAACCCGTTCATAAGTCACAAGGACCCTGGACGAGGAGAAAAACAAATATCATGTTAATCCAAAACTTCTATGCCTCAAAAAATTTCAATGGTAGGATTCAATTCACACTGTTTCTTGTGGTGTGGGCCACCTGAGTCTTGGATGCATCTGAAATTTGGAGGGGACCCGCATCAGGGGGTGTCCCACCTTATGGACGGAGTGGATACACAAAATACATCATGGTGGGGCCACGTCATGGCCGTGGGTTGGCCCTGTCCGTCCGCCCACCGCGCGCAGGCGCTGCCTGCGCCCGCCTGACACGGCAGAGGCAGAAGCCTCGCTTCTTCTTCATTCTTCCTTTTTCTTTTTTTTTTTTTTGTTTTCTACAGGAAATAGCGTATGGGGCCCACTTTCTGAAAATCTAGTCCGTCCATATCGTTCTCGGGCCCGGAACGCACCAAACAAGTCCAAAGTTTGGAATTTTTCGATGAGTGGTTAAGGCATGGTGGGTCCTAGAAGTTTTGAACGGTAGCATATACCGTTTTCTATGGTACGGCCCACCTGAGTATTGGATCGATCCCATCTTTCGGCTCAACGCCTAAAACCTTATTGTGAAGAGGATGGACGGCGTGGATTGAACACATACAACAAGGTGGGGTCCATGCACGGGACCCACCCAAAAGCTTAGGAATAAGCTGATGTTTGTGTTTTTCCCCCACCATGTCCAGCGTCCCTGGACGCTGGACGGTTTGTTGTACATGCATTGAGGTGGGCCCCCACTTAGGTGGGCCACCAAATGAATAGATGGTGTGGGTACAACACATTTAAAGTGGCCCCCCGATGAATGGCTTGGAAAGTACGTATTTCATGGTGGGGGGTCCATCTTGGTGGGCCACACAAACACCACTTGATCTTAAAAAAGAAATAGAGAGAGATAGAGAGTGAGACCTAGAGAGATGATCGGTGAGTATGGAGGGACCCCCGCCATTATGGGCCCCTCATTCAAAAGTACATCAAGGTGGTCCCACATTATGGACCCTTGATCAACAAAGAATAAAAAAAATGAAATCAACACGATCACCCACCGCTTCTTCTTCTTGCTCCAATGGTTCCTTAGCTCCTTGGCTTCAATTTCAAAGGAGGAGATGAGGAATAGATGGCTAGGATGGGGGATCTGGGGTGGAAAGGTGGGACACATTTGTGGCTTGGAAGGGAATGGGGAGATAGCTCATACGTATGGGGTTTTTCTCTCTGGGGATGAATTTGCAAATGAAGAGAGAGTGTTTGTAAAGGGAGAGGAGTGATGGTGTGGTGTGATGGGTGTAAGAGCCACTTTTTTTCTTGACTTTTGTGGCTTTTGGTGTAAGAAAGGTGTGGTGTGTAAAACTTTTTTGACTTTGGGGTTGCTTGGGGAAGATTGTGAGTGATTGTACTTGACCCTTGAGATTGATGGGTTGATGGATTGATGGATTGATGGATTGATGTGACATATCGTAGAGATTCTCTTGGGTTTTGCAACGCGCGGCGTTTTTCTCGCACCGAACGCTGGCCTACATCTCCTAGCCAGAGTATCGCCTCGGCGCGCGAGTCGCGGCATCGGAACCGCGGCGACGGTGCGGTCGCAATGGTACAAGTCTCGGGTTGAGTCGACTCGGTTGACAGCGTATGAATCAGGGTCGCGCGCAACGCCGGTTAAGGGTCGAAGGTTGCCGAAATTCGACCGAAAAGACCGCGGAAACCTACGGAACGGTACGGTTTAAGATGCGGGTCTTACATTAGGGAATGGTCTATCCCGACAAACATTCATGAGGTGAGGAGTTTTCATGGGTTGGCGACCTTCTATCGTTGATTCATGTGAGATTTTAGCACAATAGTCGCGCCTATTATAGATTGCATGAAAAAAAAGAACCGTTTCAGTGGACCGATGAAGCTGGCAAGAGCTTTCATGAGATCAAGCATCGTTTTTCCACAACATCGATCTTAGTGCCTCCTAATTTCGACAAGCTGTTTGAGGTTGAGTGTAATGCTTCATATGTCGGAATTGGAGGAGTATTATCACAGGAAGGCTGGCCGGTAGCCTTCTACAATGAGAAGCTCAATGAAACCCGAAAGAAGTGGTCGACGTATGAGCTTGAGTTATACGCAGTTATTCAGGCGTTGCGACATTAGCGATATTAAAACTTATTAATAGTCAAACTAACGTGAATCGTGTGCATGCTAGATGGGTTTCGTTTTTATAGGAATTCATGTTTATTTTGAAGCACAAGTCAGTGCAGCAAAATAAGATGGCTGATACACTTAGCCGTCGTGCATCACTACTTGTTACGATGAGCAATGAGGTGGTCGGCTTTGACTATCTCAAGGACTGTATATCGAGGACCAGGACTTCGAAGATTCTTGGATGAAGTACCAAGAAGGTCATCCCAATGAC